>CM035442.1:65809523-65944523 GCA_020310875.1 Ceratopteris richardii | reverse complement strand
ATACATATATACATGTTTTATGTCTAGGTTTTTTTTATTAGGGTTTTAGGGTTTTAACACCTGCATAACATATATACACACATACACATACACATATAATACATATATCTAGGTATATACACATGCATACAAAAATATACATATTTTAGGTCTAGATCTTTAAGATCAGGGTTTTGGGGTTTAGGCATATATACATGTTTTAGGTCTAGGTCTTTTTTATTAGGGCTTTAGGGTTTTAACACCTACATAACATAGATACACACATACACTTACATATATAATACATATATACATGTATATACACATGCATACAGAAATATCATATTATAGGTCTAGACCTTTAAGATTAGGGTTTTAGGGTTTAGGCATACATATAACTCAATTAAATTTATATAAAGGGAAAATATGGAAAAAAATTAAGGAAAAATTTTGAATATATGATTATATATATATATATATATATATATATATAATAGGATAATTATATAGATAAATAAATATAAAAAGAACTTATGTTTTAAATAAATTAATTAAAAATATATAATTAAATATAAAAAAATAGGATTAATTAAGAAAAAATCTGAATATATAAATTAATATATAAATTAATATATAAATAAAATAGGATAAATATATATATAAATAAATATAAAAAGAGCTAGTGTTTTAAATAAATAAATTAAATATATAAAAATAGGTTTAATTTTAGGGATTTTAATCAGAGTAAATATATATATATACATACACATACACACATATACTTATACACATATCTATATACACATATATATACACATGCATACACATATATACATGTTTTATGTCTAGGTCTTTTTTATTAGGGTTTTAGGGTTTTAACACCTGCATAACATTATATATACACACATACACATACACATACACATATAATAGATATATACATGTATATACACATGCATACAGAAATATACATATTTTAGTATAGATCTTTAAGATTAGGGTTTTAGGGTTTAGGCATACATATAACTCAATTAAATTTATATAAAGAGAAAATATAGAAAAAAATTAAGAAAAAAATCTGAATATATAAATAAATAAATATATAAAATAGGATAATTAATTAAGAAAAAAAGCTAAATATATAAATAAATAAATATATAAAATAGGATAATTATATAGATAATTAAATATGAAAAGAACTAGTGTTTTAAATAAATTAATTAATTATATATAATTAAATATATAAAAATAGGATTTTAATTATATAAGCAATAGGCATATATATAATACATATATATAATACATATAAGACATATACACATAAATAGGTCTTTAGTATTAGGGTTTTAGGATTAGGGTTTTAGGTTTTTTTTAGGTGTTTAAGTATTTAGATTTTAGTACTATTTCATGTTTAAGTCTTTAGGAGTATGATTTTTAGGTTTAATAAAAAGATCAAATGTTCTAAAATGTCCATATTGTATCAGATGGCTAGTTTGGATCCAGAGGAGAGAATCACATGTCCTTGCACTCAGTGCAAGTATCAAATTTATCAAAAACAACGGATTTGTACTGCACATGTTAGAGAGTATGGATCCTTTGATAAAAGTCGATTAGAAAACCTACGCTACCATTCGCATGGTCCCCCAAGTGAGCACATGGACCCAAATGACATTGCTTCAGTAACCTCTCGTGGACAAAAGAGAACAAAAAAGGAGTTAGACGTACAAGCAAGTACTAATAGCATTACATGAAATGAACATATGGAAGAAATGCTCGAAGCATTTTATGAGATGGACAAAGATCATAATGGTGGAGAAGATGTCGAGAGTTTCATGGACACAACAGAATTTCCACGATCAAAAGTCAATGAAGAATATGAAAACATGCGAAGACTAGCTCGTTTACCACTTTACAATGGAGCAAAGATATCTGTACTATGTGCATCTCTCGTGATGCTCAATCTACAATCCATTTATGGATCGTCAGATAGTAGTGTCACTGAATTGTTCACGTAAGTGGATTTGAAATAAACTTTCATTGTTGTATCAAAATAACTTTATTTACTAATATCGTTCTAATTGCTTATTGCAGGCTTCTTAAAGATCAACTTTTGCCAGAGGGCAATGACATGCCTCCAACACGTGGAGATGCAAAGAAATTTTTACAGTCCATTGAAATGGATTATACTAAGATTCATGCTTGTCCAAATGATTGCATCCTCTTTCGGAATGAGTATGAGCATCTCCACATATGTCCAAAGTATGGAGCAAATAGATTTAGAGAAGACCTTGTAGGCAAAGCAATCCCCGCAAAGGTTCTTTACCACTTTCCTATCATTCCATGAATTAAGAAAATGTTTAGATGCAAATCTATAGTTGAGTTAATGTCATGGCTTACAAAGCGCAGGTCTACAAATGGTGTAATGCGAGTGCCTGCTGACTTTGATGCTTGGAATCACATAGATATTAAGTGGCCAGAGTTTGCTAGTGAGCCTTGGTCCATACGTCTAGGCCTAGCTATGGATGGAGTAAATCCATTTGGTTTATGCAGCTCTTCATGGAGCACATGGCCTGTATGTTTGGTCAATTATAACATCCCACCATGGTTGGCCACAAAGAAAGGTCATTAATTATTAGCTCTTATTGTACCAGGTAAGTATAAGGTAAAAATATGGATGTATATCTTGCACCACTTGTGGAAGAACTGTGCATTTTATGGGATGGGATTACTGTGCATGACATGTCTCAACCTATCAGAAGATGAGACGTGCGAGTGCAAGGCATACTTATGTGGACAATGCATGATTGGCCTGGTTATGGTGAATGTTTAGGTTTATCGATTTTGGGTTACCATGCTTGTCCCTTATGCGGACCACGACTCGAAGCACGCTATTCCAAAGCACTACATAAAAGTGTCTATGAAGGACACCATAGATATTTGCTTGATGGACATGTTTTACGTGAAGGACAAATTGGTCGACAAACGCAATGCCAAATGAAAGCTAGCGATTGGAAACAATTGTGGGTTTCAGAAACTCTAGTCGCTCGCATGAAACAGTTGTCTATTTTTCATGAACTCCCTTATTGGAGTGAATTATTGATCAATCATTTGGTAGACCCGATGCATATTTTTATGAATGTGGGATTCTTTAAATCGAAAAGAAAGAAAGCAAAGCACAAAGGGATGACTTAGAAGAGTGAGGTCGTATGCGAGAGTTGTGGGCAATTACTAAGCCCAATAGAATAGTATCGTTACCAAGAGCTCCTTGGGTGCTTTGCAAGATGGAAGAGCAACAAGTGAAGAAAACAATTTCAGAGTTTTGGACACCTACTGGATGCATGAGGTGTCAAAACACTACTTTCACACGAAATGATGATCTTGGAGGGCTCAAGTCTCAGCTTGGCACAAGTTTTTACAATTTGTGCTCCCTGTAGCCTTAAAACATTGTCTTTCGGAGGACGTACAAAGAACCATTTATAAAATTAGTTCTTTAGTATAGTGGATCTCTTCTAAAGAGATAAATAGAGATAGCATATAGAGTGCGAAACTCAATGCTATCGAGGTTGTTTGTATGGTAGAGAAATACTTTCCCACAAGTATTCTCACTATTCAACTTCATTTATTGGTTCATGTGGTAGATGAAGTTGCAATAGTAGGAACTGTCCATACTCGATGGATGTTCTTCTTAGAGCGCTTTATGAAGACATTAAAAGGGTTTATTCGACATATTCATAACTGAGTTTGTACGTATGTTAGATCCCAAAATGCCTTGTTTATGGAGCGATGATGAAGATGTTCGTCTCGTAGGCGATGAATCACAAGGTAAAGGATTGCAAAGAAAAATGGATGTAGCTTTCAGAGAGAAGGCAATGAAGTTTTGCATAGTTAACTCTGAGCCTATGCAGAAGTGGTTAGAAAAGTATGAGCTTGCCAAGGAGATCAACACAAAGGAAAGAGCACAGTTTCGAAGGAACCGTTCCACTCGATTTTTACCTCTTCCAAAAAGTCTTCGACCTCTTCCACCTTTTCCAATGAGCATATGGCTAGATAAAGCAATTTAACAAGCAAAGGTAGCGGGTGAAGCTATCTCTGAAGAAGAAGAAGAACTCGCAAAGGGATGTGATTGGGAGTATACTAAATACAGTGCACTATGGTCTCATGGACGACACTTTCGGATTGCATGAATCGATAAAAATAGGTCTACTTTTGATAGTGGGGTCATGGTGAACTTTTTGCAAAAAAGTAGAGCGAGTGCAAGAGATGATAATGCTCAAGAAGGCCAACTAGATTATTGTTGTGTGATTTAAGATATCTTGAAACTATCTTTTAGGAAGTTTGATTACTTTGCCTTTGATGTGAAATGGTTCAAAGTAGTCACCTCTGGAAGAAACGCAACAGCGAGGCGGGATAAAAGAGGTTTGCTTCAAGTCGACTCCTCAAAATTATGGACGGATGAAAGAGATACATTTGTACTTCCCGAACACTGTGAGCAAGTTGTTTTTATACCAGATTCAAAAGAACAAGAGTGGCTATTTGTTTTACAAGTCACCCCATGTAGTAGACAAATTTGTAAGAACATAGATGTAGTCCATCTGTAGTGGGCACGGAGATTCATTCGATAGTCGAGGAGGAAGAGATCATGGTTCGATAAGAAGAGATCATTGAAGAAGACGAAATACAAGACGAAGCAATATATGATGATCAAGAAGAGGTGAGCACAACAAGCGATTTAGAAGTCATCAATATAGAGATAGATATTCTCAGTGCATCGGATCTCCAAGAGGATGCTAGACTAGAGGACAATGGGTTTTTTTTTTGTACACTACCATTTCTCTATATTACTTTTATTATCACATGCTAATTATTTGAGTTCTTTTGTTACAGAGCACGATGGGAGACAGTCCTCTAGTCACTCCACATTCCATGATAGAGGAGCAGTTGTTAGAGTTCATCTCTCAGGTACCTCCCACGTATATGGCTGTTGCCTCGCAGTATTGGATTGCTCGTGGTAGCATTCCCCCCGGCCTCACGCCTAGCAGCCCATTAGGGGAAAAAGTGAACCCCGGATGGGCCTTGTAAGGATCCCTAATTTTCAGGGATTAAAATTCAAATTATGATGGATTAAGAGGATAAATAATACCACCAGTGGTTTTCACATATAAAATATTTAGAAAAATAGACCCAAAGTAGGCGTTCAATCGAAATCAATCTCATCCATTAGATATTTCATATGGATGGCAAGGATTTAAAGAGATAGCAGATAGGTAATCATTGCATGAAGAGATCACAGCAGCACAGTAGAGAGAGAATGCCAATCGGCAGTCATTGTGCACCGCTAGATTCGAAATTATCCGACGGCAAACCAAAAATCACGCTGATTGAAAAATCTGAATGGATCTGGCACCATACGATTGTGAAAGATCGAAAGGTGGAGCGTGATTCAAGCTGAGCACAAATTCAGGCTCAATCGGAGCCATTCGATCATTTATGCATCTAAGGGGCCACGTCAATCGATGCAAATTGCGCTGAATGTTTACTCCATAGCCGTTAGATCGTGGGCTAATCCAAGGGCATATAGATGAAGGCGCCTTTCCAATGATTGGAGCATCCTCATCCCTTGGATCAAGGCCCAAATGTAACGACTGCTATGGATCCGTGCAAGATCTTTTAGTATTCAAATGGAGCCATTGATTTTCCTTTCATCCAAGGGTGTAGAATTCTTGCCGCCTTGACTTTTACAAAACGATGACTACCCTTAGATCTTCTGGATCATCCAATGGTTGGGATTCAAAACTATGAAATACAAAACCACTCTCTTGATGAAACCCATGAATCCATGGTGGTTTTAAACCCTTTGACTAGAAGAAAACCAAGGGAAGCCTAGTCCTAGTCTAGTGGATTAAGAAACTAGACTGTGGCCACTGCTCTTCTCTCATTGGTGGATCAGAAATCGGCTCTTAATCTAAAAGGCCCAAAGAGGGCTCATTTTTTCCCCTAATGCTCACTCCTGCCAGCCTCACTCCCGCCAGTGTCACTCTTGTCAGTGTCACTCCCGTCGGCGTCACTCCTGCTACTCCCGCCAGAGGTATGTCTCCTAGCTTTATGACTCCACCACGACCATCTTTTCAGCCATCCCCCACTAGCTGTAGTAGTAGACATGTGCATTCGACACCTCAGCGTGATACAGGTTCTGGCCCATCTCATAGGTCGAGGTCACACTCTGGAGCAGGAGGTTCTAGGGGTGGATCTACAGGTAGGTCTGGAGGAGGTGACTGTTGTGGAGGTAGTAAGATGGACGTTGTATCGCCCGCTTCTACTCCTAGGATGAGTACCTCTGATGTAGGTATGCCACATGGTACACCACGTGGAACACCATGTACACCTTAGGGTGCTCATGACCATGATGACCCCAAGGTGTATAGTATCTGAGATGGAGCTCTGATGATGGATGCGGCTAGCAAAACAATGCGTGCACATATACGACAGCTTTGCTGCATATAGTTTGAACACTCTATCATGTTGAAATGGAGTGAATAAGATAAAGATCGAAAGAATTATATCACATAGACGATTTATCAGGAGTTTCGACCAGCCGATGGATAGCCTCTTGTTAGTTCAGAGTGGATTCTGCACACCGCACGTGAAGTTATGTCCCATCGACGATCTGAAGCTCGTGATGCTTTCAGAGTAGGCTTAGCAAAGCCTGTATGGTTAGATGGTGAGGAGTGTGATATGATTCGCGACGAGCAGCAACAAACTTCTGATCGATATCGCCAGCAACGAGATGCGGCAGCCACATGTTTAGATACAGTTGGACCATCACATTTGGGCAGCGACGGATATGACACGATGCATCACGAGTTTGTAAGTACCATTTGATTTATTGAATTGGTTTGTGTTAAGCTTCTCATGTATGTTCCTCTAATGTCATCCTCCAACACGAACGGAGGAGGCTTATGGATATCGTCATGGATTGACTGCACTACTGGAGGACTTGGAGGGATGAGGCGCGGTCCTTTCATGGGATTGTTTGCGATGAGGTGATGAATTTATAAACTTGGTTTTTACTTGTCGTTTGTAGATCTCATGTGAATTTATCTCATTTCATGAATGTTCTTTGTTGTAGGACTGTTGATTTTCTTTGCATGTGTATGGCAATGGCACACCAAAATTTTCTATTTGATTTTTATATGGCAATGCAATGCTTTGCCACATTTTGTAAAAGCATCATATATGACAGTGGTTTGCCACACTCTTGTACATGCTTCATTTATGAAATATATAACTCTTCTTGTACATGGTTCATCGTTCATGGTTCATTCTGATTATCTCTTTTGTGTCCAATAATATTTTGTTTTATGAAATCATATTTTGGTTGACATTAGAGTACACATCACATGTACTCGGTTTTTTTGGGTGGAGTGTATTGTATTTTGCTAAGCAACATCATGGTAATGTTGCTGTAGCAAAACAAAACACACTTTGCCCAAAAACAATTTTGCAGATATGGTCGTCGGTATAAGCAACGGTACTCGCAGTAATGCCATGGGAATAAGCGTCGGTACACCCAGTGGGGCGCCGGTATACGCGACGATACACCTAGCAGTGGCATCGGTATAACTGTCAGTATGGGCGTTGGTAATACTGACGTTTATACTGATGCATATACCGATGCTTATACCGACAATTATATCGATGCCTATAGTGGCGCTTTAATACCGATGCGTATACCGACACCTACACCGAAGTCAAGGCAAAAATATGGACGTTTATTTCCTTCGGTAAAAACCTCGATATACGACCGATCTGTTGTAGTTTGTGTGTGTGAACCTGTGTGAACATGTGCATATGTATATGAATTTTAAATTTACTTGATTTTTAATGACTTATTTTTAAATAGAATACATAATTAACAAATATCATAAACAAAATGAATAGATGAAATTTATTTGTAAGGCTTGCATAGATATGAAACTTTTGTGCACAAGAAAGCAAGATCCAAAAGTGGTGTGTGAAAGAGCAAAAGAGAGTGAGTGAAAGAGTGAGAAAATGAAGAAAATGAAGCTCCCTTACCTCTACAAGTTTGGGAAATGCCTTGTATCGTGTTGTAGCTACTTTTGTTTTATATAAACGTTTTCATCATTTTTATCCATCGCTATAGTGGCTAGAAATTTTTATTTTGTGAATATATCGATTATTAACTATACTCTACTTACAACATTATAGAAACAAAAAAGAGAGAAACCCGGAAAAGAATTCAAAAAAAAAAACTATCAGTATACCCATTGGTACACCCATCAGTAAACAAAATAGAAAATTGTTTAGCCCAACTCCTATAATAACAACTATATTAATATGTGCTCCTATTTTTCAAATCGCAAAAATATTTTCCAACAAGAATAGCTACACCTGTCATTTTTAGTTCATTTTGCATCCATCCATAAATCATGTTTTTCTTGTAGCGAAAGAATAGTAAGAAGTTTTTGGTTTCTCGACCTCAATTTACTTTAAAGGATGAGGTTTTTTCTATAATTTTTGAGTAGAAGTTGCACCCACAAAGTTACTCTTTTGTCTAGTTCCTTGACGCTTAATTTGAGCGAATAGTATCTATTTGTGTTCTTCTTTTCCTTTTTTTTTGGTTTGCTTTCAAAGGTGTGATAAGAGAGCCCTATTTCGTAGCCTACTTCGTAAAAGTATTTGGAACCACCAATCCAATGATGGAATTCTCACTATCAACATTGTCCTCTTAATTCATGAATATTCATTTTGAGAGCTTTTACCCTTCAAATCCTCAACATCTTCCACTTAACTGTGTCCCCTTGGGTAGTCCATTGCACTAACTTCCGTTCGAGAGTGGTGATATCCTTCTTCTTTTCATTTTCTTCCTCATGTGCTTATTAGTCAATCCTATTTCCTTTAATAATTGGTTAAATAACTACTCAAGTTCTCAATAAGCTTTCTATCAAACACCATAAATGCCTCGAAGCTCGTTTTCTCACTTGGAGAGACTTATTTCGGAATGGCAATTGGGTAAGTGATGAGTGCATCAATTTCACCATTGATTTATCTCTAGGCTATAAACAGGTATTGCAGTTTTGAAAAGGCTTGGTGCAATCATTATAGAGAGTGAAGCTGTCATCTATTGCTAGGAATATGCTGCTAGTCATAAAAGGAAGAGGGGATTCTATTGACACTATTTCTCCCAAGCCCAATAACAAATGGAAGCCGCACAGAAGTGGAGATATAGAGCTTGGTGATGTTGTGTTGAAATGGTGCAATCATTATAGAGAGTGAAGCTGTCAACTATAGCTAGGAATATGCTGCTACTCATAAAAGGAAGAGAGGATTCTATTGAAACTATTTCTCCCAAGCTCAATAACAAATGGAAGCTTTGCTGATCTGAATAGAAGTGGAGATATAGAGCTTCATGCATATAGGCCTATCCTTATCATTTCAAATTCTTTGTTTTTCAATGGCTCATTCTTCACCAATGCTTGTAAAATTGCAACATAGCTAATAAGTTTGGAATTCGTGATGGGTGTTTCCCTCTGTGTGGTGAGCTTGAAGGCGTTGAGCATTTGTTCATCTTTTGCAAATTGGTTCAATGGTTTTGGAGTGTCATAACAAGTTGCTTTCACATCATTACCCCTCACAAGCTTGGTCTCATAAGAAGCTGCGATCACTTTATTTGCATGGTAAGAAAAGTTTTTTGATGCGAAGAAAAGCGTTTGAATCAGTTGTTGGTCTATCGTACAGAAACAAGAAAGAATTCGTTTTTAGCGATGTGCAAAAACAAGAACAAATTTCACATTGGACATTTATTTAAATTCAACTATATATGTTTTTTTTAGAAAAATAACAAATAATTGGGCATTATACACACGAGTTACATATTCGCAGATTAATGTTTACTTCAATTGCGATTCAAACACTACGATTGGAGAACCTCCTAAAGAATGGTCTATCGAGAAATATCTTTTCCTCTTCAAATCTCTTTACTTCAAATCTCTTTTCCTTCTAGGCAAAAGAATTTCCAACTGTAGGAAGCCTCACCTTTTAGGCACCATAGAGTGTTTCTTTTTTCGAGAACAACAAGATGAAAGCCAAGTGGGCCCCACATGATGGGGACGAAGAGGTTATCAACCTCCTTTGTAAAACCCTCTAGCTCGGTATGTTCTTCCCTTGCTTTGTGGGATTCAGGAGGTCCCAACGAGTTAGGTCCATTCACCTGTACTTTTGTTTTCTTTTATTTTAATCAAAGCATGAGAGAATAGGCTAATGCCGAACTTCCTCTTAAAAAAAAAACACTACTTCGGTGGCAATTTCGTTTTTCGATCGATTGTGTTTTGAGTTTTAGAACACACAAAAGAAGAATTCCTTTTTTTCCATGTTTTCTAGAAGCATGTTGACTTGTGTTGGCTTCATAGATGGCTCAGTTCTGATTCACCAACCCGTCTTAAATGGCAGCCATCGTTGCAGTGCTCATCACCATATGCACCGCCCCAAGCCCCATTCTCTCATCTAACTTCTTTAATTCGATCCGTCGTCTCTGTAACGATCGGTGGATACGTGCAAGGAGCATAGACAATGGACCACTCACCTTCTTTCTCTATTTAAACGACAAGCGTCTAAGCAGTAGTAGCAGAACGTCTCTCACGACTATTATGGCGAGCGTGAAAGTGCCTGTTTGTTTCTTAATCTTAGCAATGCTGGCTCTTGCGTACTGCGTGAGAGCAGAAGCAGCAACTAGTAACGAGAAGAAGGTCGAAGCTGTTGGAGACGCAACGAATCTTGACCAGGCGAAGTACTATCACGGTGGTTATTACAGAGGCAGACATGGCTACTATGGAAGGGGACACGGTGGCTACTACGGAAGGCGTGGTGGCTACTACGGTGGCAGACACGGAGGCTATTACGGCGGTCATGGTGGATACAGAGGCGGCCATGGTCAACCATGAGTCTGCTTCTCCGCATGACTTTATGAACGGTGTCTTTCTCTGTAGATGTTTCCAATATCTGTCGTGACTCATAGTATACGACTAACGGATGAATCATAAGTAGTATGATTCAATCCGTCCCGTGGATGAGTATTCCTTTTGTTGCTATGTACAGTGCAGGAACGTTTTGTAGCTCTGACAAGGTCTGACAGGATGTATATTTCTGTGATCTATATATTAACTTTCTTATCTATTATATGTCTATGTCATTATATAACACCTCTGATGTGGTCGAGGGGATTAGGCATGCGGAATGGAAGAGAACATAGAAAAGAATCTCTTCTTCTTTTCAATGGACTGTGTTTTGAGTTCTAGAACTCAGAAAAGAAGAACAGAATCGTGCTTGAGTTTTAGAAGGGATGGACAATGGCTGTTGTATATAAACGTCTTCAATGACTGCTTTGCTTGCTGATAGCATAAGCAACGAGTTACATGCAAGTTCACTCCGTATTGAGCTATAAAGAGGGAAAATATAAATATGTTAATAGCAATTGGATCAATGTTGAATAATTAATATTCTCAATGGAAAATGAGGAAATATAGTACACGAGCCACTTATACCATGAATTGATGACTCATAGGAACAGCCCCTAACATAGAACAAAGAAACAACAATGGAATGAAGATGGATGAAAGCGAAGGTGATGTCTACTTCATATACCAGAGAGAGAGAGAGAGAGAGAGAGAGAGAGCGGAAAAGGACGAGGAACACATTTCGACGAGAACAAGTGACGTCACGAGCAAAATATCCATTGGAGTAAATTATAAAAGATAAGAATCAAAGTCACGATAAAATTTTGACATATTCTTTTTTTTTTTCTTAAATGGAGGTTTGGCCGAGGCCTACTCCCCCGGACTTTAACTTTGAAATTGCAACTGTACAAGGAAGGGCATAGTACCCATGGGACCCCCCTTATCCCACAAGAATAGGGGTTTACAACTGGGTTGAACGGCGGTCACAACTACCGCGAGGATGGTCAAACGGTGGCCAACAGCCACATACAACAATTTTTGGGATTCATATGTCCCTACATGTTGCTGCCAGGGGTTGAACCCTCGCCCCCGCCTCAAGAGGCGAGAGGCCCAACCACCACGCCAGCGAACCGGGAGAACACACTTAGGATGGAGTGATGTGTGAGAACACACTTAGGACCATTTGGACACTTCTTTTTCTCTTTATGACGTTTTTCTTCCCTCTGATTGTATATATGGATATAATCCTATTGGGTCACAAATCTTTTGTATATCCACTTGGTAATTCACTCAGCCTTGTTCTCTGCTCCAAGGTTCTCGTTCTCCCTTCTGTTGTTTGTGTGCTTTCGAAGCCCTCGAACTCAAACAATTGGTATCAAACTAGATCTCCACTTTCTTATTGTCGACACCTCTTCGATCATAGTCTCCGAAACACACAAAAATGCCTCAGCATATTATCACTATCATTAGGATCATTTCATATTCCAAACACACTATCGCAACCGTTGTGTAGGTATATTTATGAATTTGAGCCAAATAATATAATGTAATTTTCGGCTCGCTAGTACGTGTTACAAAGTCTACTACAAGTCTACCAAAGCAAACATTTCAAATTATGCTTTCAACGGATAAACCTATAATTCATCAATGAAATTGAAGAAGAAAAATTCGTCAATGAAATTGAGGTATTGATAATTCCCAAATGAATATGTCTACGTAGGATATATGCATAACTATGAATAAGATGCAATTTTTATGTAGCTCTAACTAAACCATCTTTGGAGAAGCAAGAATGCTTTATTTTACCTAAAATATAGCCCTCACATACACTCTTAGAAGTTGCCACAAGTTTGGGCAAACAAGACACCATTTCAAATCTCTATAGCGAAGAAAACTACCAAAAGTCAGATGATCAAAGCATGCATGCAAAAGTTTTGCATATGAAGTAGCATGAGAATCATAAATTGCACATGATGAATCATTCTTAAAATTTGCATAATCTATGAGTTTATAGAGCCCATGAGATAAAATGTTAAAAGCAATGATATTGTCACCATTTGAGATTATGAATTGTACACGTGTGATCAACGAATTTAATAACCAAACGAGTTTTGGCTATAAGTGAAACAAATGATAAGTTTTTCTTGGTCTCTAACGCATATAAGGCATATGACAATGTGAAAAATACTTCTATCAACAACTCTAACAATGATCTTTCCAATTCCCATGATAGTATAAGAGGAGTTGTTAGCCACATATGACAATATCTCCTGTAGAAGTAGGCTCAAGTGAAGTGAAGAAACTGTATTGTGACGTATTATGTTTGATCTCATCACTATTGAAGTGACAAACATCCAAGTCTACTATATTTATACACTACTAGCTGAAATGAGTGTATATGCATATGCATGTGTATGCATATGCATTTGTATGCATAGGCATTTGTGTATGTGTGTATGTGTATGCATATGCATTTGTATGCATATGAATTTGTATGCATATGGATTTGTGTATGTGTGTATGTGTATGCATCTGCATTTGTATGCATATGCATTGTATGCATATGCATTTGTATGCATATGCATTTGTATGCATATGCATTTGTATGCATATGCATTTGTATGCATATGCATTTGTGTATGTATATGGATTTGTGTATGCATATGCATGAGTGTATGCATATGCATGTATATGCATATGCATGTATATGCATATGCATGTATATGCATATGCATGTATATGCATATGCATGTATATGCATATGTTTGTATATGCATATGCATGTGTGTATGCATATGCATGTGTGTATGCATATGCATTTGTATCTATATGCATTTGTGTATGCATATGCATGTGCATATGCATATGCATGTGCATATGCATATGGATATGCATGTGTATATGCATATGCATTTGTGTATGCATATGCATTTGTGTATGTTTGTGGATATGCATTTGTGTATGTGTATGTATATGCATTTGTGTATATGTGTATGTGTATGCATATGCATTTGTATGCATATGCATTTGTATACATATGAATTTGTATGCATATGCATGAGTGTATGCATATGCTATGAGACATTGGTCTACAGAGACCATTCCATGCGAATGATGTGTGTGCGACTCTCCTCCCATCCATTTATATCCTCTTGTATCTAAAATAGCAGTGATCTGGAATGATCTAGTGTCGCCATGTGGCCAGCATGCAACACTCATCCCCACTAACCATCAAGTACCTTAGGATATACCCCCAAGCTTAGGACCTTGGCTAACTAGCCCTCGTCCCACAGACACATGGAATGGTCTCTGTAGACCAATGTCTGACATTCTCTCCCCCTTCTAAAGATCATTGTCCTCAATGATCAATGAGGGAAAGTACTTGCAAATCAGAGCTGCTGATTCCCAAGTAGAGTTGGTAAGTGGTAATCCTCTACAAGCTACCAGATATTCTTGGATGACACAATTTCTCAACTGTTTCTATCTCCTATCTAGTATTCTATCTGGAGAATGATCTGCTCTATCAGTTTCCTGCAAAGAAACAATACCCTCTATTAGATTATCCTCCCTAGAAATATTCTTTCTGAGTTTACTGACATGAAACACTGGATGGACTCTGCAATCTGGAGGAGGCTCTAATCGGTATGCAACATCACTCAACTTCTTTACTATCTTCCAAGGTCCACAATACCTTGGTGATAGCCTACTACATTTCCCTGTGGACAATGAAGTAGATCTAGCCGGTACCTGAAGGAAGACTCGGTCTCCTTCCTCAAAGGATCTAGGAGATCTTTGCTTATCAGCATACTCTTTGACTCTATCAGCTGCTTGCTGCATCTTGGCTTTAGCTATTTCAAGGTTTGCTTGGAGATTTGCTAAGAACTCGGAAGCACTAGGACATTTCTTAGGCATTCCTATGGTACTGGGAGCAGTGGGATTCATGCCATAGTTCATCTCAAAAGGATACATCCCCGTCACCTTGTGAGACCTATTGTTATAAGCAAACTCTACTAGTGGCAAATAACTATCCCAATCTGTCTGTCTCTCAGACACATATGCCTGCAACATATCCTCTAGAATTTGGTTGACCCTCTGGGTCTGACCATCTGTCTGTGGATGATCACCACTACTCATTTTTAGTGACACTTTCAGTTTGTCAAACACAAACTTCAGAAATGTCGTGTAAATCTGACATCCCTATCTGAGACTATGGATGTCGGTAACCCATGCAATCTAAAGACATGTTGGATAAACAATTCCGCTACCAGTGGACCTTCTATCGTCTCCTGCGTGGGTATAAAATGAGCCATCTTGCTCTGTCTATCTACCACAACTAGGATTGTATCCTGCTTCCTTTGGGTCCGCGGTAACCCCACTATGAATTCCATGGAGATACTATCCCAATTATGATCTAGAACTTCTAAAGGATGTAAAAGACCTGGTGTCTTTACCCTTTCTGCTTTGTTGACTTGGCACATAAAGCATTGTTGAACATAAGTATGATTATCTGTGGCCAATCCAGGCCACCAAAATGTTCTTCTAACAAGCTGTATTGCCAACACCAGGATGTCCTACGCAAGGAACATCATGGTTATCATGCATGACTTTCTTTCGCAAATCTCGGGAATCTGGCATACAAACCTTTCCTTTCCGCTTCACTATTCGATTCTCCTATGAGATATTAGAATACAGAATGGACTTGTTTTCATTAGTAGAAGAAGAAATAGCTGGCACTGTCCCATCTCCTAAAATAGAGTTATCACTAATGGCTCTAACTATCTGTAACAAATGTGGATCTTCCACCTATGCTTCCTTAATTTCTTGAAGCAATGAGCTTTCTAAAACTGAAAAGCTCATTTGATACATTAACAAGATAATGCATCAGCTACTACATTTTATTTGCCTCTTCTATACAAGATTTCCATGTGAAATTCTTGCATGAGCTCAGCCCAACTAGCCTGTCGGCCTCGAAGATCTGGCTGACTACAAAAATACTTGAGTGTATGATGATCTGTGAATACCTTAAAGTCCGCACCATAAAGATAATGTCTCCAGGCTTTAAGTGCATGCTCCACCGCATACAACTCCTGTTCATGCACCGGTCAATTGCGTTGTGCACTACTTAACTTCTTACTTTCAAAAGCTACTGGCTTGCCATCTTGACTCAAGACTACTACTATGGCTATGCCACTAGCATTTGTTTCTAACTCAAATGGTTTCTAAGGATCCACCACTTTGAGTATAGGAGCCTCTGAAACAGCTTGTTTCAGAGTATCAAAACTCTCTTGCTGCTCTTGCTTCCATGCAAATGGAATTTTGCCTTGAAGCAAGTTCGTCATAGGTGCTGCGATCGATGAGTAAGAAGAGATGAATTTCCGATAGAAATCGGAAAGTCCTAAGAATGACTGTAACTACCCCTCATCCTGAGGAGTAGGCCATGCTAAAATGACTGATACCTTCTTGGGATCCATCTGAACCCCATCGGCTGAAATCACATGCCCTAGATACTTTATCCTTGGAAGAAACAACTGTGTCTTCTCTGGATTTACATACAACTGATTTTCTTTTAAAATATTCAACACAAATCTTAAATTATTTTCATGCTCATGCACAGTCCCACTATACACTAGCAAATCATCCATAAAATCAACAACACATTTTCCTATGAAAGGTTTTAAGATATCATTCATTAACATCATAAATGTAGTTGGAGCATTTGTCAAACCAAAGGGCATGACCAAATACTCATAATGACCAAAACGGGTCATGAAAGCTATCTTATGTACATCATGATCTTTTACTCTAATCTGATGATAGCCACTCTTTAAATCTATCATACCAAATACAATGGCTCCACCTAGAGCATCCAAAAGATCATCAATCCGAGGCATGGGATATCTATGTCTAATAGTGATCTTATTGAGTGCTTGATAATCGACACACATCCTATAAGAGCCATCCTTCTTCTTCACAAGAAGAACTGGTGTGGCAAAGGGTGAATAGCTGGGTCTAATAAGCCTTTTTTGAAGATACTCATCCACGACCTTGCAGACTTCATTTTCCTTCTGCAAACTCATTTGAAATGGTGGCCGAGTGATCGGACTCGCTCCTGGTACTAATTCGATTATATGCTCTATATTCTTGCAAGGAGGCAAACCTAATGGTAATTCCTTTAAAAACAACTCTTGGAATTCTGCTCTAACTTTGGTTGAAAGTGTTGGAGCATTCCAGCTTGAGTCTCCATGACTACATGAATCCATCTCAACATATGACAAATACATGAAATAAAGAAAATAGATATACTTACAATCAATTTTAAGCAACTTGGTAGCAGTCACCAATCACATCACTTGGAGATCTAGTTCTCCACGGATTAGTAATCTCCTTCCCTCATGCTCAAACTGATACACATGCGAAGCAAAATCAATTACTAGTTTCTTCCTCGCACGCCACTTCTTACTAAGAACTATGTCGAATCGAGCTAATCTCACTATCTCAAAGTCCAATCTGTCCTCATAGGACTCGATTTAAATAGGAAGATCAACTATTCATCTATCCCAAGTCTTAGTTCCCTTCCCATTGGCTAGCTCTACGGTATAAGTATAATCTGACTGTACCGTGTCTAAGCATAATTTCTTGACTAATCGGGAACTAATAACACTATGAGTCGAACCTATGTAAAAGAGTACCTTGACAGGCTGTCCTACCACGACTCCTCTCATGACAATAAGCTCAGTATCTGAGAGGTATCCTTTCTGTGCCACTGGCAAAAGCACAACATCTGACACAGTCGAAACCTTTTTAGTGACCGTCATGGCCACTATGGGAGACGATAATGGAGATGGGGAATCCTCAAACTCATCGTCACTCCCATCTCCTGCCTGAGTCGGATTTATGACTATGGTGGCTGTTATCTTTTTCTTTTTAGGACAATCCTTATACAAGTGTTGCCCTAAGCAACCATAGCATAAACCCTCTTTCATTGCCTTCTCTTTCTGCTAAGGGGTAAGAATAGATCGGTTATATGCCCTTTCAGCCAGAGCAAACAATTTTCTCTTTCCTCCTGAGAATGTCTGGATCATGTGCACGTGCTTAGCCTCCCTAGAAGGTTGTGCACTGACCGAACTAGGAGTCGAAGTATGGAAAGGTCGGCTAACCCTAGTCCATGGGGATCTCTGGCCCTGGGAACGTGTGATCCTATGGCTGTCCTCATAAACCAAGGCCATCTCTGTGGCCTGTGCCAAAGACTAACACCGCTCCTTCCTCACTAAAGGTCGGATAGTTTCTCTGAGTCCTGAAACAAACTTGTGGACTTGAAGAAATTCTGGAATGGTATCAGATACTTTAAGAAGCACCTCTCTATACCTATCTGTGTATTCCTGAACTGATTGATTCTTCTGACCGATGAAGAACCAGGTGTCTAGTGCTCTAGACCTTTCATCAGGTGGTACAAAATTGTTATAAAATAGGATTTTAAATTGATCCCATGTCATGGGCTCCTTCTTATCCTGCTCTATCTTTTGCCACCACCTATGTGCGACGTCCATAAGGTTATAAGTGGCCTGCTGAATCTTGTGCCTATCATCAGTGATGTGACATAGACGGAAGCACTGTTCCCACTTGTTGAGCCACTACTCAACCACATCAGGAGTCCTAGCACTAGTTGAGCCATGATATCTTGGCGGCTTAAGATCCTTAAGCTGCCATCTGGCTTCTCTATCTAAGATGCTATCTCTAGGGACTTCTGAAGTTTTATGCTCATCTGGAGCATCTACCTCCATCTCTAGCAAATCAGAATCAAGCGGCTCTTCTTCTTTCTTGGAACCACGCATGTGTTCCAAGATATCCTGAAGAGAACTCTCTAAGAATAAAATTCTCTTATTCATGGCTTGAATTGGATCAACAGGAGGTTCTGGCATAAGGATATCTGTCCTAGTAGGTGATGCTGATCTAGATTCCATACTAGGACTAAAGGCAAGAAACTTTTCTTTTGGTTTTCTCTTTTTTTTTTTGTCGATACCTGCCGATACTTACCACCTGCAAGAAAAACTCAAGCACCGAGCATACATCTCTACTTACGCTCTATTCTACGCATAATGCAAAAATACTTCTAATATGAACAATCAACAAAATAATCAACCAAATATTGAATAAATACTTATCTCACACTAAATAGAATATCCACTCCCTTTGGTTCACGTGGGACGAGGGCTAATTAGCCAAGGTCCTAAGCTCGGGGTATAGCCTAAGGTATTTGATGGTTAGTGGGGATGAGTGTTGCATGCTAGCCACATGGCGAGACTAGATCATTCCAGATCACTGCTATTTTAGATACAAGAGGATGTAAATAGATGGCAGGAGAGTGGCACACACATCATTCGCATGGAATGGTCTCTGTAGACCAATGTTTGACATATGCATGAGTGTATGCATATGCATATGCATGTATATGCATATGCATATGCATGTATATGCATATGCATGTGTGTATGCATATGCTTTTGTGTATGCATATGCATGTGTGTATGCATATGCATGTGTGTATGCATATGCACGAGTGTATGCATATGCATATTTTGTATGAATATGCATTTGTGTATGTATATGCATTTGTGTATGTATATGCATGTGTGTATGCATATGCATTTGTGTATGCATATGCATGTGTGTGTGCATATGAATGTGTGTATGCATATGGATGTCTGTATGCATATTCATGTGTGTATGCATATGCATGTGTGTATGCATATGCATGTGTGTATGCATATGCATGTGTGTATGCATGTGTGTATGCATTTGTATGCATATGCATTTGTGTATGTGTGTATATGTATATGTATATGCATGTGTGTTGGGAAAGATGGATGGATCCTTCAGAAGATTGAGTAGGTGATGCTAATCCTGCTTTGCACCAGCCCTCAGTAACTCCAGATATGATTAGTAGACACCCTTAGCTTCCAAATGATACCAAGAAACGCTATATGTACTTTGGAAATGGTTTGAGTAATGACTTGACCAAAACAGATGAGTTTGTGAATCACAAAGCTAGAACACTTTCTATTTTGGTGTTGATACCTGCTCAGTCTTTCACTCAGTATGACCAGTACACTTACAATTGGCAAAATTCCTTCTAGAGGTATTCTATTAGCTTAGTAAGCTACCATTTGCAAGTGGAATCATTCAAAATGATAAACTATACTAGGAGAAATCACTTTAGCAAATTTATGGACACCCCCGATTTTTTAGGAAGTATGCAGACAAATACCAGTGAGCACTTTGACCGCGATTTCTTGCGATTGGCTGAAGCAAGTGGCTTCAACCTTTGTATGCTTGTATTATGCTTTGATCTGGATCCACCAAGCTTTGAATCACTTGATTTGGTGAAGTAGGCACTGAGATATGCCTCTTTGAAGTTGACAGACTTGAGGTAGTACACTCAGAGAACACAGAGTTGATGAATGTGAATATATCTATTGATTGAGATAATTATACACTCTCATCAGCATGATAACCATAGCTAGATGAGGTAATGAGGTGTGTGCTAAGATGTAGCACTCATACACACTCAGATACAATGATAATTGCCTCGGGAAGTGAGCTAGAATGAGCTAAGCTACCCGCGACTTTTGATTTGCATCTTTTATAGATTTGAGTTGAATTCAAAAATTCAAAAAAATCCTAGAATCTTTCACCTAAAAAGTAATGAGATATTCTCTCAATCATTCAACAAATTTTTCCACGACTCTAATCAAGTAGGTGTGTACATAAGAAATGCCAAGTTTTGTAGACTTTTACAAGGAGTAAAATGATAAAAACTTATAAGCATAAGTTCCTATGTTCCTTCCTTCAAGTGGTGTCTTCATGAAGTAATCCAAGCCAAATTGTGAAGGCTTGAATTACACCAACATCTCCCCCTCAAGCCAAACACTTTGGCTTAAGTCTTCATCTTCAATCTTCAATCACATCCTGCAATCCAATCATAGATTTGAATCTGCTTAATTTGTTTCCATCCAAAGCTTTAGTGAGTAAATCTGCACATTGCATATTAGTAGACACATAGGTCAACTGAATGTCCTTGCTTAGCAACTTCTCTCTCACATAGTGGTAATGAACCTCTATGTGTTTTGTTCTAGCATGATATATTGGATTAGCTGCAAGGTGAAGAGAGCTTGTGTTGTCGCCTAAGATAATTGGGGGCCTAGTGTATAGACCTAGCTCTGTATACAAAAGCTTTAACCAAATAGCTTCTTGAGTGGCATTAGCTAGCCCTCTATATTTTGCTTCAGTGGATGACAATGCCACTATTGGTTGTTTCTTGGCTGACCAAGAAATAGGTTTATCACCTGCAAAAGATAAGTATCCTGATGTGCTCCTCCTATCATCCTTGCATCCTGCCCAATCTGCATCTGAATATACTTTAATGTCAATATCTGATGTATAAGGAAAGTACAAACCCTGGTTCTGAGTTCCCTTTAGATACTTCAAGATCTTCTTTGCAGCCTCAAGGTGAGGTACCCTTGGTTTGTGCATGAATTGACTTAGCACACTAACTCCATATGCTATGTCAATTCTGGTCAAGGTAGCATAATTCAAACTACCTACCATACTTTGATATCCTGTAATGTCTTGAACTTCATCCCCTTCATGAGCACTTAGCTTTAGGTTGACCTCCATTGGAGTACTTGAGTCTTTAGCATCGTGCATGTTAAACTTTTTCAACATGTCTTGTACATACTTTTTCTGAGTGATATATATACTTGAATTAGTATAAACCAATTCAAGTCCTAGAAAGTATTTCAATAATCAAAGATCATTGATCTTGAACTCCTTCATCATCTGGTTTTTGATGCTTCTGATTCCTTGGACATCATTACCTATAATGATGATGTCATCAAGATAAACACAGAGATATATTACCTCTGAATTGCTTCTTTTGATAAACAGTGAAGTATCTGCCTTGCTCATAGTAAATCCTTGGTCTTGGAGGTATGTTGTCAGCCTATAGTTCCATGCTCTAGGTGCCTGCTTCAATCCATATAGAGCCTTCTTCAATTTACAAACATAATTTACCTTCTTGGGATCTTCATAGTCAGGTGGTTGTGACATGTAGACTTCTTCAGATATCCATCCATTCAAGAAAGCATTCTTGACATCCAATTGGTACATGTTCCAATTCTTGGATGCAGCTATACTCACCAATACTCTGATTGTTGGCATCTTAGCCACAGGAGAAAACGTCTCCTCATAATCAATGCCTTGGGTTTGTGCAAAACCCTTGGCTACCAACCTAGCTTTGTACCTGTTGATTGTACCATCAGAGTTCCTCTTTAGTTTGTAGATCCATCTAGATCCTATCACCTTCATAGAGTCCTTCTTGGGTACCAAGTCCCATGTGTCACTTTCCTTGAGAGCTTCTATTTCTTCATCCATAGATCCTTTCCATTCTGGTTTGGTGATTGCCTCTTCATATGAACCTGGTTCTTCACTTAACAAGTCCTTTGCAAGATAAATTGAATGCTTAGTAACAAGAGATGTATCATACCCATATCTGATAGGCTTCTTACTTTCTCTCTGAGATCTCCTTATTGCTTGAGTTGAAGATTCTGGTATATCCTCAAGCTTCTTCATCTTCATCTTGCCTCTAGACTTCCATGCCTTGAATTCTTCAAGATTAATTGTGTCATCATCTTTTGAACTTGAATCTTCCTTCTGGGTTGGTTCCTCCCTTGAGAGTTTTGGAAACTCTTCTTCCAAATCATAAGGTAGACTAACCTTCCTGCATTCATTTTCATACCATGAGTCATTCTCATCAAAGATGACATCTCTGCTCACCTTGAACCCTTTATTGGTTGGGTTGTAGAATCTGTACCCTTTTTTATTCAAGTCATAACCAATGAAGATACATTTTTCTGCTTTAGGGTCTAACTTTCCCCTTACCTGTGAGGGAATATGTACATATGCTATACAACCAAAAATTTTGCAATGATCCAATGATGGTCTCTTACCATGCCAAGCTTCATAAGGTGTCATTCCATCAAGTGACTTTGATGGCAACCTGTTTATGAGATAGGTGGCAGTAGATACACTCTCTGCCCAAAGATAATTTGGCAATTTCTTTTCATTAAGCATGGACCTAGCTGTTTCAACAATAATTCTATTCCTTCTCTCAGCTACCCCATTTTGTTCAGGTGAGTACCTTGTGGTTATCTCCCTTTTGATGCCTCTTTCCTGCAGGAAGTCCTCAAAATCATTGGAGAAGTATTCACCTCCTCCATCTGACCTTAGCTTCTTCAAGTTCCTTCCTGTTTGATTTTCAACTAGTGCAAGATATCTTTTGAAACAATTAAACACTTCATCTTTGTGCTTCATAAAATATAACACAGTCCATCTGCTATAATACTCAATGAAGGACACATAGTACCTTGATCCTGAAATGGAGGGATCCTTGCTGGGTCCCCAAACATCTGTGTGCACCAACTCTAGGTAGTCTTCATGCATAAAACCTTTCCTTGAGTAGGGCAATCTGTGAGACTTACCAAACTGAAAAGCACCACATTTGTAAATCATGTGTTGCTTGGATACATTAGGTATCCCAAGCACACATTGGTCCCTACTCATTTGCTTTAAGGTCCTTTCACCTATGTGACCTAGTCTCTTGTGCCATATTT
Source organism: Ceratopteris richardii (assembly GCA_020310875.1). Classification (NCBI taxonomy): domain Eukaryota; kingdom Viridiplantae; phylum Streptophyta; class Polypodiopsida; order Polypodiales; family Pteridaceae; genus Ceratopteris; species Ceratopteris richardii. The sequence continues at coordinate 65,920,906 of CM035442.1, read as the reverse complement.
CTAATTCTGAAAGTGTTTGATCCTTGTAATTGTATAAAGCAATGTTTTTGGTGTCTTCTAGCTCAAAAGTAAATAATCTACCTGATTTTTCTCCCTTGGCTATCCTTTTGAATCCATGTCTTGGGTCCTCTACATATGCTCCATGTTGATTGAACCTGACCTCCAAACCTTTCTCCACAATCTGACCAACACTCATTAAGTTTTTGGTAATGGTTGGTACATAAAGTACCTTGCTCAATAGGTTCTGGTTACCATCACAAGTTTTTACATTTCCAATCTTTACTACAGAATGTTTAGTATCATCACCTGTCTGTACTTGATGTTTGCCCTTGGGTTCCTCAAGATCAAAAAGTAGTGCCACATTGCCAGCTACATGATTAGAACACCCTAAATCAATATAAAATAGATGATCATCATTGATACCTGACTTGGAAGTCATATTCATGATCAATAGGGAGTCATCTTGCTCTTCTGTGTAGTTGTTGTAGTCTTTCCTATTTCTGAATCCTCCTTGGTAGTTACCATTATAGTTGTTGTTGTGATTATTGTTGTAGTTATTGTTTTAGCCATTGTAGCCTTGGTGTTGGTTGATCCTTCCTCTGCCTTGAGAGTATCCACTTCTTTGATAGCCTCTTCCTCTCTGATTTTTGTAGTTTTTGTAGCACTCATCTGTGGTGTGGTTAGACAATCCACAAATGTTGCATGGTGATGAATTGTAGAGTCTCCCCCTACCTTGCTTACCTCCTCTGCCCCTGCCTCTTGAAGATCTACCTCTCCCTGCATAGTTGGCTTGGGAGGTAGAACCTTCATCTTCTTGCTTTTTATCTTTACCTTTGTCTTTAATCTTTTTATCAGTATATAGGGCAGAAGGAGTGTTACCTTTAGATGTATCTCCAACCTTTGTGAACTTTGCTTCATGTGTGAATAGTTGGCCCATCAGAGTTGTGAGATCTGGGTTATGTACGTCCATGTAGAGATCCAATGCAGTGGTGAAGCTTTCCCACTTATCATCTGCCTTTAGTCCATTGGTTACTTGCCTTACTATTTGCTCCTCTTCAATCTCCTCTCCTATGCTTGCTAATTGGTCTGCCACATCCTTGATCGTGGTCACAAATTCTGAGACTGATTTCTTTGGTTGCTTCCTAAGGGTTGTGAATTCAATCCACAATTGATTCTTCCTGGCCCTTGTATTAGATGAAAAGTATGATGACAAGGTTTACCAAGTTTCTTGGGAAGTCTTACAATTCCTGATGTGAGGTAAAAGGAAATCAGATATAGAGTTAAGAAGATAAGACCTTGCCAATGCATCTTTTGCACACCATGTATTGAGCCTTTCTTGTTCTTCCTTGGTGGGTAGACCCCTTGCTTTGAATGAGGGCAATTCCTCATCTCCTGAGATGAATCCAAACAGACTTCTTCCTTGTAGATAGGTCTTCATCCTCAGAGGCCAAGCTTGATAATTGTTCCTCTCCAATTTATAAATGAATGAAGGAAAACCATCTCCCATGTTACCTTGTTTGCTCTGATACCACTGTTGGGAAAGATGGATGGATCCTTCAGAAGATTGAGTAGGTGCTGCTAATCCTGCTTTGCACCAGCCCTCAGTAACTCCATATATGATTAGTAGACACCCTTAGCTTCCAAATGATACCAAGAAATGCTATATGTACTTTGGAAATGGTTTGAGTAATGACTTGACCAAAACAGATGAGTTTGTGAATCACAAAGCTAGAACACTTTCTATTTTGGTGTTGATACCTGCTCAGTCTTTCACTCAGTATGACCAGTACACTTACAATTGGCAAAATTCCTTCTAGAGGTATTCTATTAGCTTAGTAGGCTACCATTTGCAAGTGGAATCATTCAAAATGATAAAGTATACTAGGAGAAATCACCTTAGAAAATTTATGGACACCCCCGATTTTTTAGGAAGTATGCAGACAAATACCAGTGAGCACTTCAACCGCGATTTCTTGAGATTGGCTGAACCAAGTTGCTTCAAACTTTGTATGCTTGTAGTATACTTTGAGCTGGATCCACCAAGCTTTGAATCACTTGATTTGATGAAGTAGGCACTGAGATATGCCTCTTTGAAGTTGACAGACTTGAGGTAGTACACTCAGAGAACACAGAGTTGATGAATGTGAATATATCTATTGATTGACATAATTATACACTCTCATTAGCATGATAACCATAGCTAGATGAGGTAATGAGGTGTGTGCTAAGATGTAGCACTCATACACACTCAGATACAATGATAATTGCCTCGAGAAGTGAGCTAGAATGAGCTAAGCTGCCCGCAACTTTTGATTTGCATCTTTTATAGATTTGAGTTGAATTCAAAAATTCAAAAAACTCCTAGAATCTTTCACCTAAAAAGTAATGAGATATTCTCTCAATCATTCAACAACTTTTTCCACGACTCTAATCAAGTAGGTGTGTACATAAGAAATGCCAAGTCTTTTAGACTTTTACAAGGAGTAAAATGATAAAAACTTATAAGCATAAGTTCCTATGTTCCTTCCTTCAAATGGTGTCTTCATGAAGTAATCCAAGCCAAATTGTGAAGGCTTGAATTACACCAACAATGTGTATGCATATGCATGTGTGTATGCATATGCATATGCATTTGTGTATGCATATGTATTTGTGTATGCATATGCATTTGTGTATGTGTATGCATGTGTGCATGCATATGCATGTGTGCATGCATATGCATTTGTGTATGCATATGCATTTGTGTATGCATGTATGTGTGTATGCATATGCATGTGTGTGTATACACATGTGAGTGTTTATGTATATGTATATGTCTCTCTCTCTCTCTCTCTCTTTGTTTTTGTAGATCTCTCTCTTTCTTTCATCTCTCTCTCTCTCTAGATTTCTCTCTCTCTAGATCTCTCTTTTTCTTTTATCTCTCCCTCTATGTCAATCAAAAACAAAACAATCACTTACATCAATGTAATTTTTTGAATCATTGTCATCAAAATCCACTTAAAGTTGTGCTTCGTCAAATTTCCAAAGATTTGATGCCAAAATCTCTTGCAAATCTAAAGAGAGAAGATATTAGAAAAGGAAAAACATAAAGAAAGAAAAAAGAGTGCTACAATATGTGCGATATACTTACCAAAACTTCATATCTAGAAAAATAGAGGTGTGCATAGAGAGAGAGAAAGAGAGAGAGAGAGAAAGAGTGACAAAGAGAGCGATGTTGCTAGTGCACGCAAACTTGACAATAGTAGATTCACTTTCAAAATGCGATGAATGTCGAATTTTTGCTCTTGGGTCGAGTTAAAAACTCTGTCGGTAAGAGCATCGGTATAGTCATCGATATGAGCCTTGATAGTTTCCAGTAATTTATCGATGCTTATACCGATCATCTGACCTTGTTTTTCATTTTTACCACAGTTAACTATATTGGATGAAGACAATTACCTTGGCAGGGGCAAGGGAACAAGAAAAGCCATAGAAGAGAAAGGAAAAGCAAAAGTGGATATTCATTCAATAATCCACTATCTTCCAAACTTGAACACAGATACTTTTTGTTTTATTCACAAGCACCATAGTGAGGAGCCAGATTTTGCATTGTTGTCCTTGAGGACTCTATCAAAATATATGGGTTTTACTCCAATACCCTTTAATGCTTTCAGAGTTTTGCTGCTTGAAAGAGCAGCTGCATTCAGAATTTTTGGATATGCCCCAGGACTCAATGCTTCAAGGGCAGGGTACTTTCTTTGTGATTCAAGCTATGCAATGGCTACAGGGGTGTTAGATTTAAAAAGCATTGCTGGATAGAGGAGAAAAGAGTTCCTCAGATATAGAGGTGATTTGCTAGAGCCAAGCTCTTTAAAGAGGCTCAAGGAATGACTTCATTTTTTCAAATTCTATTTCTCAACAAATGTACATTTACAGAAATTGCCCAATGTGATATAAGACATTGCAAATTTTTTTGGTGTAACTGATCCATGTCCTAATATTAATTGTTATTGATCCATGATCTGTTCTCTGGTCAAAGTCATCTGATGGCAATAGACATATTTCTTTTCAAAGCTTAATACATCATGAAATGTACATACATGACATCTTTATTTCTGAAAGAAATAAAAGACATTGCAAATATTAAAGCTCTGTCTGAAATGTAGTCTTTCTCATTTTTTGATATTGATACATGATGATTTTGTCTTATGATAGTCATATTCTTCTGCTTATATTTGGCATGAGGTCCTTTGTAATTGTCTTCTAAAGAACCAATCAAAAAGCTCTCTGAAGGCATTGCTCTTTGTTACTCCTCCTCCTTTCCTTGTACACCTAAAGAAGCTTGTCCTTGCTTGATAATGAGATTTTTCCATGCCTTGGGTATTCCATATGGAAAGTGGTTCTTTTTCTGCAAAGAATGCACCATGCACAAGAAGAATATGCTAGAAGAGCAGAAGAATCTCATTAGATCTTTATTTCAATTGAAAATAAATAAATTGAATAAAATATCTTTGGAACTCACCAAGTAGTATGTTATGTCCTTGGCACCCCATGCCTCTATGATGGTTTCTATAAGCTCTGTGGTCACCTTTCTGAAATCTGTCACATAACTTTCTGATGTTACCTGCTGCCTCATGATCTTAAAAAGATTATCTAGTTTGACCCACACCTCCACTCTCTTTTTTTCTATTTTTGGTTTGTTTTTTACATTAGTCGTGACACACAAAAATTTTTCCAACAATTCCACATGGCATTTAGCTGCTTGTCATCATGGTTGCTGAAGAATCTCCTTGCTTTTGCACCTCCCATTGAGACATCCTGTAGTACATCACCTATATTTTGTAAAAGCTTTGGATCTTTTCTTAGATGAAAATCACCACCATGAAATTCCATTTCTGAAAGAAGACATTCACATTTTTTTATGCACTCATCTGCAAGAGTTGTAGGCTTGATAGAATATGCATAATCCAAGTGAAGACGGACCAACTTGTCAATGATTCTTAACTCTGCATGTAGTGTACATATGTGTACATTTGTCAATGCTATTGGAAGTATGGGATCCCAAATCATTGAAGAAGATGAGTAGTTATGAAGAATAACATTTTTTCTGGAAGGAGCCTCTTCAGCCTCAGCTCTAGCAATCCATCCATTTGTGCCTGAGATTTGCATGCAGTATAAGCAAGGATACTTAGAATTTGCTCCCCCACTTATACCAAACATGCATTTGAGCGTCTTTAGGTCTCCACTCAAATGCCACTAAACTTGAAAGTTCCCGTAGTCTTTAACATTCAACAATTCTCCTGCATGATGCCTTTGGATAACATTTGGAATGTTTGTCTATGAGAATAACCATTTAAGTGTTTTATGGCTCTCATATGGAACTTGAGCATAGGAAACCCACCATAACTCCATTTTTTATTGTACTTTGAGCGACAAAGTATCCAATTTCCCAAGGATATAGTCCAAAGCTTTGTTCATCAGTGCAATACTTATTCTCTCCATCTTTTGATTTTTTTTAAGCTCAGCTTCATCAAGTTTGATTACAAATTTCAACAGACCAGAACATTCATGTTCTTTTATATTATAGAACTGAACCACATATGTTTGAAGTTTTATAATATCTATCCATACGTTGTTAAATGCATTTTAAGTGAAATGTAACTTTTGTTTTCCTACTTCGTAAGGCATGTTACCGTGAATATGTTTATATTCACCAAATATTGATGTGATCTTTTTATTCAAGCAGAGCCGAAACTTTCCTACATGATGGGGTCTAGGAAATCCAAAACTTCTAACTTTGTTAAATTTTAAAAATTCACACCAAACTTTTGAAATTTCTCTATAAACTTTCTTACTCACTCCGATGCTATCACAAATCTTCTAAATTTGAGATGGTTCTAGTAACAGATTCATTTCTGTCATGAGTTTTTGGAAAACAAAGTGTTTCAAGCATGTATTTTCATTCAATTTCAATAGTCTTAAAACATCATTTTGACTCATAATTTCATTACAGAAATGTACACGCTCAAAACTACTCAACATATTGAAACCTAGCACATTTGTCACATGATCTCTTACAATTTTCATTCTTTTCTTTTTCTGGCCAGATTTTTCACTCAAATCTTAAAAAGGTTTTACTTGTTTTGACCGCATTATCAAACCTATAGGAGTTTCTTTCATTTTTTTAAAAGACTCAAACTTAGAAGATAAAGTGGATAATTTGCTTTCTAGCTCCCTCATGTGTAAATCCTTCTGATGTAGTGTGTTTTGTAGATAGTTTATGTATTGTACAGAATTCCTTGAAATATCCCAGAGCCTTGAACAATAGCCTCGTAACCATCCTCACCATCTCCTACAAATGTAATCAGATCATGAAGATTATGAAAAGTGGGATACCTTCCAGTTTGGGGATCAACTGGATAAACAGATCCATTTGTACATATGTCGATATGTTTCTTGCCTTCCTTTCGCAATTCATCCACTTCAGAAGGATGAAGAGCCCTTCGAAATACTTTTCTTTTCATCGCATACTCCTGACTAACTGCAATGTTGATATGGAATTTTTCACAATGATTTTGATTGTTTGAAAGCTCAGCTAGAGTATTTGGGTTAAGATTCTCCATGGTCTGCTATGAAAAGTGACTAGCAAGTGTCTAAAATGACATGAAAGAGAGAAACAGGCCTGCTATGAAAAGTAGAGTAAAAAAGAACAAAACGTCATCAGCACACATTATATAGGTCCGTGAAGAAGAGAAAAATTCGAATTTTGATCAGTGCCCGATGAGCACAAACTTCGAGGCGTAAGATATCACACAAAATTTTCATGATTATCACACGAGTTTCTCTCTCTTCAAAATTTACATAAGATACATTTTAAATGAACTTACATAGAACTTCTTAAAGGATTTGATAACTTTAATCCAGATTAAGCACAACTAATAAATCATCCCCCCCCCTCAGACATCATCAAGTGCTCTTTTTTATCAACAACAAGATTAAACCCAAGTGGGCCCCTCATGAGGGTGATAAGAGGATGATTAAATTTCTTTGTAATGCCATCTAATCTTTGCAAGATCTTCCCCTGCTCTGTGGGACGTGGGGTCTGAGAGAGTAGGCTATGGTCGAATTTCCTTTTATTAAGAAAAAAAGCAAAATAGAGAGAAACCTAAAAAAGAATTGAAAAAAAACTATCAGTATATCCATTGGTATACCCATTAGTAAACAAAAAAGAAAATTCTTTAGCCCAGCTCCTATAATAAAAACTATATTAGTATGTTCTTATATTTTTCACATAGAAAAAATATGTCCCAACAAAAATACCTACACATATCATTTTTAGTTCATTTTGCATCCATCGATAAATCGTGTTTCTTTTGTAGTGAAAGAATAGTAAGAAGTTTTTGGTTTTTTGACCTCAATGTACTTTAAAGATGAGGTTTTTCTTGTTCCTGAATAAATGTTGCACCCAAAAATTACTCTTTTGTCTAGTTCCTTAAAGTTTAATTGGGACGAATAGTATCTATTTGTGTTCTCCTTGTCCTTTTTTGGTTTGCTTTCAAAAGTGTGATAAGAGAACTCTATGTCTATTCTTACTTGGAACCGCCAATCCAATTATGGAATTCTCACTATCAACAATGTTCTCTTAATTCATGAATATTCATATTGGGAGCTTTTACCCCTTCAAAACTTCAACATCTCCCATTTAACTCTGTCCCCTTGGGTAGTCCATTGCATTGACTTTCATTTCGAGAGTGGTGATATCCTTCATCTTTTCATTTTCCTCCTCTTGTGCTTATTTGTCACTCTTATTTCCTTTAATAATTGGTTAGACAGCTACTCAAGTTCTCAATATTCTTTCTATCAAACACCATAAATGCTTCAAAATTCGTTTTCTCACTTGGAGAGACTTATTTCAGAATGGCAATTGGGTAAGTGATGAGTACATCAATTTGATCATTGATTTATCCAAAAACAAGAACAAATAACGATTCATAACCACATACTTCAAGTATAAAGTTTTCTTTTTTGGAAAAATAACACATAATTGTGCATGATATATACCAGATACATTACAGATTAATGTTTACTTGAATTGCGATTCAAAGAGTACTTCGATTGCAATTTCTTTTTTTCATTTGATTGTGTTTTGAGTCTTAGAACACACAAAAGATGAACGGAATCGTGGTTGAGGTTTAGAAGGGATGAATGACGGATGCACTTCCTTGATTGTAAAAAAAAGAAATCCTTTTTTCGTTGTTTTTCTTCCTTACGCTTCAAGCTGATTTCTAATAATATTGGCTGCACAGTTCCTCCGATAGTGTGTTCAGAGGCCGAGATGAGATTGGGAAACAACACAAGGAAGAAGAAAAAGACACGAGCACAACAAAACACTAAATGTATTACATCCTAACTGTACAAAAATAAAAGGACATGTTAAGGCTATAGAGATATATACAAGCCGGGGAAAAACCTCCGAAAGTGGGAAAAAAAATTATCCATGATCCTAAGTGTGTTTGCACACGTCACTAACAAAATATATCAACATGTATCTATGTATGCATGCATGTATGTAAGTATTTATGTATGTACGAATGCATATATGTATGTATGCATGTATGTATGTATGTATGTATGTATGTAAGTAACTATGTAAGTGTATATACACACACACATCTCTCTCTCTCTCTCTCTCTCTCTCTCTCTCTCTATATATATATATATATATATATATATATATATATATATATATATATATATATATATATATATATATATATATATATATATATATATATATATGTGTGTGTGTGTGTGTGTGTGTGTAACTATATATGTATGCATGCATGTATATAAGTATGTAAGTAAATAAATAAGTTAGTAATTAAGTGTTGAAGATAAATGTACAAGCTCATTTTCACATGAGCTATGCTTGGATAAATTTACCAAATATAAAGATAAAGGAAAAGAAAAGAAATGAAAAAAAGAAAAAAAATTCTAATCACAATTCATGATGAGTAAAAGATACAATATTTGCCTTTGTAGTAAGTGGCATGTAGTGGGCAATCAAATGAAAGTGGTGAGTTAGGAAGGAGGCATAAACTTCTTCACATGCTTGGATTTTATAAAATTGGAGCGGGAGCATGTTCTAAACAAGGAGAGAAAGAGGCAAGAGCTCCCAATAGTCGGATCTGGTCGTTTTGTCATTTTGTGTTCCCATATACTCCTTCCAGCCACGCATCATTTTGTACATAGCTCTGTTGTGAAGCTCATATCTTAGTGTATATCTAACCATTTCTTGCATTTAAATAGCTCATTGGAAAGCTTATCTCATGTAATGTTTCTGTCTCAAATATCTCCTTCAAAGCTTATATATTTTGTGAGATATCAGTCAAAGAGTGAAGTCTAGTTTTTCAGCATACATGTGTAGACAAGTCTTCTATTTTGGTTGGTTAAGGTTCCTACCAAAAATGTATCTGAATTGCTGGATTGTTAACTGCTTGAAAAGCTCTTTGCACACTTTCTCTGTCCCAAATATGGCATTCAAAGGATCTATATTCTATAAGATATCTATCAGAGAGTGAATTCTAGTTCTTCAGTATACTTCTATGCGCAAATGGTCTATTCTGGTTAGTTGAGTTTCTTGAACAAAGCTCATCCAAATTACTTGATTTTTAGCTTGTTGGAAGGTTATTTGTGTATACTTTGTTTTTTCTCTCTCTCTCTCTCTCTCTAAAATATCTTCCTCAAAGGATATCTATTCAGGGAGTTGTCGATCCGAGAGTGAAATTCAATTCTTCAACATACTTGTGTAGACAAGCAGAGGTCCATTTGAGTTTTGTATTGAGAGGAGCAAGCTATCTAAAGTGCATATATTTGTCCAAGTGTTGGACATATAAGGGCTCACTATACGGTTTCATTGCGCATAGGAGAGCTCATTCTCCATAGTTGGTATCAGAGAACACTTGGTGTTGAAGCTTCATCAACAGAATTGGAGTTAAAGCAAAGCAAAAGAGGAGCTACAAAACAAGGGGGAGCTTCACAAATGCAAGAGCAAAGGACAATATAACTATTCGAGGTAACTCTCAAAGTCTTTGATAGTCTTCACCAAGAAGGATAACTATCCCGTGTGCAAATTTAGAATGATTATCTACCTAATGGGCAAAGGCTTGTGGGGTATTGTGAGCAGTGATGATGCTCAACCTCAAATCAATCAATCTAGGACCACCGAAGTTCAAAGGAGGAAAACAAAAGAATGGGAAGAGAGGAATAGGAGAGTCATGTTCCTCATTTCACAAGTCATTACTAATGCCATGGTAGGGCATATTCAACATCTAGAGAAAGCTAAGGATGCTTGGGAAGCTCTTGAAAGGATGTATTCAACAAATACCAAAGCAAGGAAACTGCAACTCAAGAATGAGTTGAACACAATCAAGAAGGAGCTAAGTGATGCTTTAGCTTCTATTCGCACAAGGGTTGAAGATGAAGGTCTTGTGTGTTATACTCTCAATGGATTGAGAGATGATGAAAGATGGAAGCTTTTTATAACTTCCATTCACTTGAAAGATGCATGTCCATGTTTTGAACAACTAATCCATCATCTTCTCATAGATGAGCTTAGCTTTGGTGGCCCCAAAGGAAAGGAAAACCACAACCAAATGCTATATGGAGGTCAAGGTAGAGGAAGGAAATCAAGAGGAGGCTCAAGAGGAAAAGGTCGAGGTCACAACAACTCCAACTACAATCAAAACAATTCGGAAGACAACAAGGATGCATCAAATGCCAACACACAAGGAAGAGGTCGAGGTAGAAGTAGAGGAAGAGGCTGAGGCTCCTACAATTCTCATAAAGGTATAACATGCTATCATCGTGGTAAAGTAGGATGCTATGCTAGTGATTGTTGCCTAAAGGATGGAAGACAAAATGGAGGCAATCAAAGGAGCCAAAGCAACTGTGCAAGAACCTCAAGTGAAGGAAGCAAGGACACACTACTTGCAATGAGACATGAGTATAGAAGCTCTTGTGAAGATGAAAAAAATGGTACATTGATTCAGGTTGTAGTAACGATATGTCATGCCAAGAAAGTTTGTTCACTAATCTACAGGTACCAAGTTGAAAAGGATATGTTGAAATAGGTGATGATACTCAACACATGATTGAACATATTGGAGATATAAGGCTTGGGGATACAAGTAGAGCAAATGTACTATCTAATGTTCTTCATGTTCCTACAATTTCAAAGAACTTGATTTCAGTAGGACAAATGGTAGAGAAGGGTTATCATGTCATATTCAATGAGAATGGGTGTTTCATAAAGAATCCAAATGAAGGCTTCAAGATCATTACTCGAGGTAGAAGAGAAGGAAGGATGTTCACTTTGGACGTCCAACATCCACATGAAAAGTGTTGAGAAACATGGCCCAAGATATACAGAGACTAAAAGAAGCTATGGAGGCTCAAAATATACTAGGAACAACATAACGATGAAACAAGGAAAGAAATGAACTAAGTTATTTAAAGAAAGCTTACATACCAAGTGTGGAGCAAGAGCCTCAAGGTGAGGACCTCCAAGGAATGCATGAATGAATGAAGAGGGGTGGAGTGAGGCCCTCCTTATATGGATTGGAGGGAAAAGTACATTGTATGTGGGATATATGGGACTTGCATGAGAGTGCATGAGAACTTATGAGAAGGCCCTTACATGTGGGATAAAGTGGATGCATGTGAATACAAAAAAAGGGTAGAGCATGGATATCTCAACACCCCCCTCCATGTGATGACCCTTTGGTTTTTAATATAGGGACTAGTGACATATGGGATCACCTAGTCCATTTGGGTTTTAGGATCCAAGGACATATGGGATCCAAGTTTGGGACATATGGCATCCCTTCCTTTTCATGGACATATGGCATCCATGTGGTTTTTGGGGATCTAGAGATGTAGAAGGGTTTACATCATGGGGTAGGTGGTGCTTAAAAGAGATACTCTTTACAAATAATTGCTTTGGGGGACTCATCCGAATCTTCATCACTTCGTTCTTCAATAATGTTGGCATATCTCTTGGTTTTGTAGTAGCATTTCTCCTCAAGATGATTTGTTTTCTTGTAGAAGCGACATGGTTTGTACTTTTGATATGGGGGTTTCTTCTTGCTGAAGAGGGCTTTCTCTTGAGAAAAATTGTGGTTTTGAAGATTCTTTTCTTCATCTAGTAGAGAATCTTCAACATCACTTAGGGTTGGTTGTGGAAGAAGCCTAAGTGTGGTGATAGTGACCATATGAATCTTGGGGAAGGCTACATAGAAGTATTGCAATGAGTACATCCTCATCAAGCTTCTTGTTGATGTCCACAAGTTGGGTACACATACTCTTAAAGATGTTAAGGTGGGAAGCAAGAGAGGAGTTGTTTTCCATTTTGAGATCAAACAAGTTCATAAGGAGGGTGATTTTGGAAGATTTAGCCTTAGATCCGAAAAGATGATCAAGCTTTGTCCATGCATCATAAGCGGTGCCCTTCTCATCAATGTGGTGCACATATTGATTACTTAACCCTAGTGCAATGGTAGATAGTGCCTTCTCGTCCTTGAGTTGCCAGGTAGTAGCAAACGATTCATACATAGAGTTATGGTCATAAAATAAGATAGTAAACTTTGAAGGATACATGTGTAATGAAACGTTAGCTTGAAGGGGTTTATGCACCTATATGAACTTAGCATTTCTGGGATGAAATCAAACATTACTTTTTTTTTCTCTATCTTCTCCAACTTTTCACATACGCGATATACATTTAATGGAATATGTGATATTTTAAAAGATCTCCAGAAATCAAGGTGGGGCTCTGCAAGATACAGGTAGGCGTTTTGATTTAAGTCAAAGAAAGCCAATCGCACTCTGTCATTGCATGTGTTGCCTCTGACAGGAGGAAAGAATGAAATCACTACTGTGTTGCCTCTGACAGGAGGAAAGAATGAAATCACTACTCTGTATGTCCAAATCCGATGCAGAGCATAAAAATATGTGAATAGGATTCTCACGAGATATGCGCTGAGTCACGACAATCAAAATGGGTGGTGTGCAATGAACTTGGACGACATGGCAAAAGCGTAGAGCTATACATGAAAAAATATTAGAGCATTGTTAGCCTCCTTCGTGAACTATGCAAGACATAGTTTCCATTCATCCACAGAGTATCATGTACGCAGGTGAGCAGGAGAGGAGTTCGACGAGAAATCCGTTCATCCGCAGAGTATCATGTATGTAGATGAGTAGAAGAGAAGTCCGACAAGAAATGATTTTCCTCTCTCTCTCTCTATCTCTCTCTCTCATACAACGAGCGAATCTGTTAGGCGATGATGTAGCTGAACACAAACCTTCCTGATGTCCTACACCACCCGACACCAAAGTGCAAGTGTGGGAGCACTAGGCAAAGCAAGCGCGATGATGTAGTTGAACACACAAAACTTTCTGATGTTTTGCACCAGCCGACACCGAAGTGCATGTGTGGGAGCACTAGGCAAAGCAAGCAGGGATGCGAGATGTTGCAATCTTCCTTTGCCATAGAAGATGAAGTGAATGCATCCTTCCATTAAGCTTGGCAAGCTATTATAGATTCCAACACACTTCTACCAAGCAAAGGCAAAGCATAGATGAGGTGCAATCACCATCACGTGCCCATCCTCGTAATTTTCCTGGAGTCCATTCCATTCATATCATCTGCATAGTTGCACTTCTACTGCTTTTATATGAAACTCCTCTCTCGTCAGTTTTACAAGAGTGCGTAGAATGAACCAAGAGTTGCATTCCACGATGAAGGAGATGAAGATTCACTTACAGTAGTGCGAGATAGCAAGAGCAATGAAGAATGGAATATGAGAAATCGCTGATTCAGACTTGTTGCAATGCAAAGGTCAGAAGCAAGAAAAATTTGAAGGTCCTTGAAATTTGAATATCAACCATATGAAAGTGACATTTCATATTTCTAAGAATTTATGCGTAGCACTCACAATAGAAAAGGCGTAAGCATGTGATTTAGAGAATGCAAAATGGCGGAAAACACTTTTATTGTTGCCAGCATAGGTGCTGATTACGCACCATCATATAAGAAAGATTATGAAAATGACATAAACGTGCTCGATCCAATGAACAACATAGATCCGCTAGAGTTAAAGAAAGTGAGATATGACAAGAGGGAGGGAGGGAGGGAGGGAAAAATGAAAGCCTGCTACTATCAAATTTGAAAAAAACATGATTAAGATAAGTACAAGAACATAAAAAAAAAGAAACTACGACAAGAAAATAAATCCCTATGCTCTGATACCATGTTGAGAAACATGGCCCAAGATACACAGAGACTAAAAAAAGCTATGGAGGCTCAAAATATACTAGGAACAACATAACGATGAAACAAGGAAAGAAATGAACTAAGCTATGAAAAGAAAGCTTACATACCAAGTGTGGAGCAAGAGCATCAAGGTGAGGACCTCCAAGGAATGCATGAATGGATGAAGAGAGGTGGAGTGAGGCCCTCCTTATATGGATTGGAGGGCAAAGTACATTGTATGTGGGATATATGGGACTTGCATGAGAGTGCATGAGAGCTTATGAGAGGGCCCTTACATGTGGGATAAAGTGGATGCATGTGAATACAAAAAAAGGGTAGAGCATGGATATCTCAATAGAAAGTTCATGTACATTCAATATCGGAACAATAAGATTTCAAAGTTGGACTTATGGCACAAAAGAATAGGACACATCAACATTCCAAAGTTGAAGGACATGAGCAAACATGAAGTGGTAAGAGGTCTTCCAAAATTTAATAGCATTGGACTACATGAGTTATGTGGAGCTTGTCAACTAGGAAAGCAAAAAAGGCAGCCATTCAAGAGGAGCAATTATGTGGCCCCAAATTTCTTGGAATCGACACATACAGATGTATGGGGACCAACTCAAGAGGCATCAATGGCTGATAATAGGTTTTTTGTCACCTTCATTGATGATCACTCAAGAAAGTTATGGTTGTTTTGTATGAAGCAAAGATCAGAGGTGTTTTCTATATTCAAAATATTCAAAGTTGAAGTTCAAAAAGAAATAAGAAGGTCTATCAAAACCTTAAGGTTTGATGGTGGAGGAGAATACTTCTCCAAAGAATTTTTAGATTTTCTACGAGAGAATGGGATCAAAATAGGCAAATTGCTGAAATTGCAAGATGCATGCTCAACGAGATGAGGGTACCATTGTACTATTCGGCTGAAGCTACCACAACCGCCATTTACTTGATGAATAGGTGCACAACATCGAGAATACATCATTTCACTCTATAGGAGGTATATTCTGGTAAGACACCTGATCTTACACACCTCAAAGTGTTTTGATCTGTTTTCTTTGTTCACATTCTACAAGAAGTTAGATTAATAATGGAACCAAGGTCAGAAAAATGCATTTTCATCGGCTACTCGATGGGCAAAAAGAATACAAGTGTTACAACCCTAGAACAAAGGAAGTAAGAGTCTCTCGAGATGTGGTCTTTGATGAGTTAAGACCATGGTATGATTATAAAGGAAAGGAAAATATTCTTGAAGAAGATTGTGATGATTATTCAAGAGCAAATCAAAGAGAAGTTCAACAATCAAGCACAAAATTTCAGGTCTAGAGGCATCTACATCAAATGAAGAATGTTCAACATGGAGGGGGAGTCATTCTTTGTCTCCAAATTCACCTCATAGTATAGCCGAAGAAGCAAGTTCTACTCCAAACAGTGAGATAAATGCAAGTGAAGAAGAATATGAAGAGGTAATCACTCCGAAGTTAAAGCTGAATAGGTTAAAGAAGCAACTTTCAAAAGACAATGAAAGAAGATCTTCAAGGACAAGGTATCGAACTCAAAGGCTGAGTTATGATAGTTTCATAGTGAAACATTTTGCATACATGATGCAGGTTATCAAAGACAAAGAGCTTGAGACATATAGCAAATATGTTTACAAAGTTCTTGGATGCTTCTAAACTCAAAGGTTTCAAGGATGTGATAAATTTGCACGACATGGTTGAAGATAACTCCAAAATGAGCTTGAGGGGGAGTGTTGAAGATAAATGTACAAGATAATTTTCACATGAGCTATGCTTGGATAAATTAACCAAATATAAAGATAAAGGAAAAGAAGAGAAAAGAAAAAAATTCTAGTCAAAGTTCATGATGAGTAAAAGATACATTATCTGCCTTGTAGTAAGTGGCATGTAGTGGGCAATCAAATGAAAGTTGTGAGATAAGAAGGAGGCAAAAACTTCTTCACATGGTCATTGATTATAAAAGTGGAGTGTGAGCATGTCTAAACAAGGAGAGAAAGAGGCAAGAGCTCCCAATAGTCGGATCTAGTCATTTTGTCATTTTATCTTCCCATAGACTCCTTCGAGCCACACATCATTTTGTACACAACTCTATTATGAAACTCATATCTCACTATATTATGAAACACTCATTGGAAAGCTTATCTCATGCAATCTTTTTGTCTCAAACATCTCCTTCAAAGCTTATATATTTTGTGAGATATCAAGCAAAGAGTGAAGTCTAGTTTTTTGGCATATGTGTGTAGACAGATAGTCTATTTTGGTTGGTTATGTTTTCCAACCAAAACATATCCAAATTGCTTGATTTTTAGCTTGTTGGAAAGCTCTTTGCATGTGCTTTGTGTTCCCGAATACCTCATTCAGAGGATTTATATTCTATGAGATACCTGTCAGAGAGTGAAGTCCAATTTTTCAGTATACTTGTGTGCATAGGTGGTCTATTTTGGTCAGTTGAGTTTCCTAACCAAAATGCATCCAAATTACTTAATTTTTAGCTTGTTCAAAAGCTATTTGTGTGCTTTCTCTATGTCAAATATCTTCCACAAAGGAAATATATTCAATGACTTATCCGTCCGAGAGTGACGTTAAATTCTTTAGCATACTTGTGACGATAGGCACAGGTCCATTTGAGTTTTGTATTCAGAGGAGCAAGCTATCTAAGGTGTAGCTGTTTGTTCAAGTGCCGGACATACAAGGGCTCACTACACATTTTCGTTGCGCATAGGAGAACTCATTCTCCACATTAAGTACATAAGTATGTATGTATGTATGTATGTATCTATGTATGTTTGCATGTATGTATGTACATAAGCATATGTCCTTATGTATTTATGTATATACACACACACACACACACACACACACACATATATATATATATATATATATATATATATATATATATATATATATATATATATATATATATATATATATATATATATATATATATATATATGCATGTGTGTATGTATGTATATATGCATTTATCAATGTACGAAAGTAAATAAGCAATTAATTAAGTATGTGTGTATGTATGTGTATATGTATGTATGTATGTAAATAAGTAAGTAAGTAAGTAAGGAAAGAAATAAGTAAGTAAGTAACTAACTAAACAACATGCAATCGCTATAGTAAACATGCTGAGAAACCCAAAAAGAATTAAAAAAAAAACTATAGTAAAAAAAAAAAGAAAATCTTTAGACCAACTCCAATAACAACAATAAATTTTTCACATCGTGTCATTTTTAGTTCATTTGGCATCCATCGGTAAATGTAGTTTTTCTTGGAGTGAGAATAGTAAGAAGGTTTTTGGTTTTTTTTAAAATCAAAAGGAAGTTCGGCCGTGGCCTTAGTTTTTGGTTTTTCGACCAAGTTGCTATCACGTCTCATTACCCCTCGAATCTCGATCACTTTATTTGCGATGCTCCTATCCATTATATGTCTATGTCGCATGTGATGAAAAGTTTTCTGATTTTTTGATCGTCAACATCTTTCGGGAATTTATCTTCTTACTCAAGTTTTACAGATAAAATTTCACAGCGGACATTTATGTAAATCAACTATATATGTTTTTTTAGCGATGGCCAAAAACAACAAGAACAAATTTCACAGCGGACATTTATGAAAATCGACATCATTACCACATCATTCAACTATATAACAAATAATTATGCAATATACATACCAGTTACATGGCAATAATTATGCAATAATTACTTCAAACAGTACTTCGATTGATAGCAATATAAACACAAAAGAAGAACGGAATCGTGGTTGAGTTTTAGAAGGGATGAATGATGGATGCATTACTTTCTTTTTTCCTTCTTCGCCAAAAGAATAAATCCTTTCCTCTTGTCTTTTTTTTTTCCTTACTCTGCAAGCGGATTTCTAATAAGAAGCTCTTTCTAGAAGCATGTTGACTTGGATGTTGACTTCATAGACGGCTCAGTTCTGATTCACCAACCCCTCTTAAATTGCAGACATCGTTGCACTCCTCATCACCATACGCACAGATCGTTTCAATCCTCACGCCTCTATGCACAGCCCCAAGCCCCATTCTCTGAGCTACCTTCTTTAATTCGATCCGTCGTCTCTGTAACGATCGGTGGATACGTGCAAGGAGCATAGACAATGGACGCCTCAGCTTCTTTCTCTATTTAAACGACAAGCGTCTAAGCCGTAGTAGCAGAACGTCTCTCACAACCACTAATATGGCGAGCGTGAAAGTGCCTGTTTGTTTCTTAATCTTAGCAATGTTGGCTCTTGCGTACTGCGTGAGAGCAGAAGCAGCGACTAGTAACGAGAAGAAGGTCAAAGCTGTTGGAGACGCAACGAATCTTGACCAGGCGAAGTACTATCATGGTGGTTATTACAGAGGCAGACACGGCTACTATGGAAGGGGACACGGTGGCTACTACGGAAGGCGTGGTGGCTATTACGGTGGCAGACACGGAGGCTATTACGGTGGCAGACACGGAGGCTATTACGGCGGTCATGGTGGGTACAGAGGCGGCCATGGTCATCCATGAGTCTGCTTCTCGGCATGACTTCATGAACGATGTCTTTCTCTGTAGATGTTTCCAATATCTATCGTGACTCGTACTATATGAATAACGGATGAATCAGAAGTAGTCCGATTCCATCCGCAATAGTCACCTGCTCTTTCCCGCGGATGAGTCGTCCCTTTGTTGCTATGTACAGTGCAGGATCGTTTTGTAGCGCTGACAAGGTCTCGCAGGATGTATATATCTGTGGTCCCTTTATTTCCAATTCTATATATAAATTTTTCTTATCTATTGTTTGTCTGTCACACGTGAAGAATAGTTTTCTGATTTATAGATCATCGGCATCTCTCTGGAGATGCAGGCTTTGAATATATAACACTTTTACGGATTAGGCATGCGGAATGGAAGAGAATACAGAAAAGAATCTCTTCTTCTTTCCAATGGACTATGTTTTGAGTTTTAGAAATTGGAAAAGAAGAACGGAATCGTGGTTGAGTTTTAGAAGGGATGAATAATGGCTTCACAGGAACCATTAGCAATTGTATTATTGAGAACCGCGTGAGGCAGCTCTGTGCATGTTTTGAGCGACATCTATGTTCTCTTTGAATGATGCTTTATGTTCTCTTTGGAAAATAGCAAATATTTGTGCACATTATTTATGCTCATTATGCATTCCAGTTACATTGCAGATTACTGTTGACAGCAATTGCGATGCGGAAATAGTAATTCTATGTAAGAAATTCTTAACTAGAACTGAATATGTGAGGGCTTTTGTAAATAGTTGAGAAATGTCAAACTCTCTAAAAATAATGGGTTTGTAAATAGAACGTATCATGGTAGGACTGATGTGGAAGAGCACAAAGCTAGCTCTAAGGTAATTGTTCAGGTAATGAGGATGAATGTTCACCATTGACAAGCGGCTTCAATGCAGACCATGTATGTGAGGGATCTACTTTGGCTTTTGTAAATGGTTGAGAAATGTTAAACTCTCCAAAAATAATGGATTTGTAAATAGAACGTATCATGGAAGGTGATATGTGGAAGAGCACAAAGCTAGCTCTAAGGTAATTGTTCAGGTAATGAGGGCTCTACTTTGGTTTTTGTAATTGGTTGAGAAATGTTAAACTCTCCAAAAATAATGGGTTCTACTTTGGCTTTTGAAAATTGTTGAGAAATGTTACTCTCCAAAAACATGTGAGGGCTCTACTTTGGATTTTGTAAGTGGTTGATGAATGTTAAACTCTCCAAAAATTATGGATTTGTAAATAGAACGTATCATGATAGGAGTGATGTGGAAGAGCACAAAGCTAGCTCCAAGGTAATTGTTCAGGTAGTGAGGATGAATGTTCACCATTGACAAGCGGCTTCATGCAGACCATGTATGTGACATGCAGACGAGTATTATGAAGGTAGACCTATGATAGTAGTTATTGGAAGTAGTATCTACTTTTACGTCTTACACTATGTGAAGCATGTCACATGGGGAAGCAAAGTAGGATTGTATAACCTCAAATGTAACGGGACTTGTGCGTCCGTTCTAAAAGAAGTTTTTTTGTGGCTCGAATAAAGAAACAACAATGGAATGGAGAAGGATGAAAGCGAAGGTCATGTCTTTCATACACCAAAGATAGCGGAAAAGAAATGAAAAAGTTTTGCATATGAAGTAGCATGAGAATCATGAGTTGCACATGATGATTCTTTCTTAAATTTTGCATCATCTATAAGTTTATATAGCTCATGAGATAAAATCCCAAAGGCAATGATATTATCAACATTTGAGAGATTATGAATTGTAAGGCATATAAGGCATCTATCAATGTGATAAATACTTCCATCAAGAGTAGTAAGATTGATCTTTCCAACTCGCATGATAGTATAAGAGCAGTTGTTAGCCACATGTGAAGATATCCCCTGTAGAAGTAGGATAAAATGAGTAGTTAAAACCCATTACACTACGAGCTGAAATGAGTAGTTAAAACCCATTATTTATTCTAAAAACGGTTAGAAAACTTCATTTTAGTTACAAAGGCCTTTTCATCAACCATTCCAACCTCTTTCTTCTGTGCTTCTTTTGCACTTAGTTTAGGGAAACTTAATTTCATCTTTACCTATAGCTTTTGGAAGAAAGAAGTTAAGTAGTGCACAATACAATTGGCTAGTGCATGGACAAGAGTTGTATGTAGTGGTAAATGCTATTAATGTCCAGATACACTATCTTTATGGTGCAAAATTTAATGTATACATAGATTATGAAACACCTAAGTATTTTTTTATTCATTTAGATCCTCGAGGTAGATAGGTTTGTTGGCTAAGCTCTTGCAAGACTTTGATATGGAAATCCTATATAGATGATGCAAAGAAAATATAGTAGTTGATGCATTGTCTTAGATAATGTATCAAATGAGCTTTATAGTTCTAGAAAGCTCATTGCTTGAGGAGATAAAGGAAGCACAAGTGAAATATCTACACTTATTATAGACTATTAGAGCCATCAGTGATGAATCTATCATAGATGGGGTAGTTCCATCTGTTTCTTCCCCTAGTAAAGAAAACAAGTCAAGTCCATATTCCAATTTCTCAATGGAGAACGGAATATTTCAACAGAAAGAAAATGTTTGCATACTTGGTGCCCAAGCTTTAAGAAGAAAATTCATGCATGATAGCCATGATGTTCCTTGTGTAGGGGATCCTAGTGTTGAGAGTACCATTCAGCTAGTTAGAAGAATATTTCGGTGGCCTAGATTAGCTAGAGATGTCCACGAATATGTTTGATAGTGCTTTATGTGTTAGGTCAACAAGGCAGAAAGGGTTAAGACAATAATACTTTTACATCCCTTATAGATTCTAGAAACAATTGTGATAGCATATCCATGGAATTCATAGTGGCATTATTGTGGACCCAAAGGAAGCAAGGTGCTATCCTAGTAGTGGTAGATAGATTGAGGAAGATGGCTCATTTTGTACCCACATAGGAGATGATAGAAGCTCCATACTAGCATCCATACTTTCAGATAGGGATGTCAGATTCATGGGAAACATTCAAAGTTTTTCTTTGACAAGCTCAAAGTGTCATTGAAAATGAGTAGTGGCAACATCCGCACACAAATGATCAGATTGAGAGGTTCAATGAGATTCTAGAGGACATGTTGGGGGCATATGTGTTTGAGAGCCAGATAGATTGGGATATTCATTTTCCATTACTGGAGTTTTCTTACAATAATAGACCTCAGAAAGTGACTGGGATGTCTCCTTTTGAGATGAATTATGGTAGGAATCCTATTTCTCCCAATACCATAGGAATGCCAAATAAATTTTCTATTGATTTGGAGTTCCTAACAAATCTCCAAGTTATTTTAGAAATATTTAAAGCCAAGATACAACAAGCAACTTATAAGGCCAACGAATACGCTAACTTGAAGACAGATCCTAGATTCTTTGAAGAAGCAACAACCAATTTGGTAGACTCTCTTCTCACCATGTGATGATGATTGTTGCTTCTCTTCAACAAGATCAATTTCATTCTCCATAGGAAGAGCACTAGGCTCTCACCAAGGTTTTGTAGACCTTGAAAAATAGTTAAGAAGCTTCATGATGTTGCATACCAATTATAGCTTCTTCGAGATTGTATATTCCATCCCTTGTTTCATGTCAATAAACTAGAAAGTATCTTTCTTAGGAGGATTATCGAATAGAGGGTATTGTTTATTTGCAAGACACTGACAACATAGATCACAGTCTAGATAGGATACTAGATAGAAGTAAAAAATAGTTCTTTCTCTTAGCAACTCCATTTTGTTTAGGTGTATATGAAAATTTACATTGATTTTTTATCCCATGCTAAGCCAAAAATGCATTAAACGCATATACGATATACCCCCCACTCGATCAAAAGAGAGATTGCCCATTTCACATACTGATAGATTTTCAACAATAACCAGTAACTAATTCAAGCACATAAACACTTAAAGATTTTCTTTCAAGCTAATCCCATGCATACCCATAGAATTCATCAATGAAAGTCAAGAAGTATATATCATTCTTAAATGAATGTGTTTGCATTGGACAAGCATTAATGTGAATAAGTTGCAATGTATGTGTAGCTCTAATTGAACCATCTTTGGGGAAGGAAGAGTGCTACATTTTACCAAAAATACAATCCTCATAGACATGTTTAAAAAGTTCCTCAAGTTGTGTAGAGAGACCATCATTTGAATTTTCTATGTGCAAACCAGAATAGAAAAAAATTAGATGACCGACTCGTGCATTACAAAGCTTTGCATCTGAGATAGCTTGAGAATCTTGAACTACACATGTTGAATATTTTTATATCTTTCATAGTCTATGAACTTATACAGACCATGACATAAAATTCCAAAAGCATGGATAACATCACTATTTGAGAGATGAGGAACTGTACATCTATCATCAACAAATCCAAAAACCAAGCCAACATTGGACACCAAGCACATGGTGCTTGCCTCAAACCATTTAATCCCATTTTCAACCTACACACGATGTTTTCATGCACATTCTGCACAAAACCATGGGGTTGAAATACATACACTACTTCATGTAAATAAACATTCAAAAATTCAAATTTAATGCAGAGATGATGTTCATTCCAACCATAATGAGCTAAAAGTTCATAAATTCTATGAATGATGGTCATTTGATATATGGGAGCAAAGATCTCATCAAATCAATGCCTCTGTATGGAGCATAACCTTTGATAACAAGCCTAGCCTTATACCTATCTTTTATTCCATCAGGCTTATGTTGCAACTTGTATACCCATTGAGTTCAAAATTTCCTTTTTTCCTAGAGGAAAATCACATAAAGAACAAGTATCATTCTTCATAATAACATCATATTTTAATTTCATATTAGCCATCCAATTTTCTGAATTCTATTCTTCATAAAAAGAAACATGCTTATTTTCATCACAAAGACTAGAAATAGCCATTACATAACAATCTCATGCAAAGGAAGCACTATGGGAGCCTAAAAGAGTACGAAAGATGGTGCATATAATTTTTTTTCTCTCAAAGTATGCACCAATCATTTAGGCATAATTTTTTCCTCTTCTATGTTATCCCTCTCATCAAGAAGTGCATCACGTAAATATGCATAATAAATTGAATGATTTGCATCATCATTTGAAACCTATAAAGGTTCCAATATTATCTTATTTGGATCAGTGTTTGATTATCCACCTCTAAAAAAAAGGGATCAAAATTTCCTAAACATTCTTTGAGCTAACCAATGTCTGTGTGGTACATGAAAGTAAGAGTTGAATTGCATCTTCTAGAAAAGAACATCATAAATAAAATGCATTTAGTTTGTGGATGATATAGACCATCACCTTTGCTTTAAGAACTATACCCAACAAAAATACATTTCACAACCTTATCATCCAATTTTTTGTGTTTTTGTTTAGGAACTAATGCATATGCCTAGCAAGAAAAAAAACGTATAGATGAGAAATAGATGGCTTGCAACCATGTCAAGCCTCATATGGACTGATAGATTCAATGATTTAATGGGACACCTTGTAAGAACATATGTTGCACAAATAAAAACTTCAAGCCAAAATCTATGTGGTGAACCTTGACTTTTGACCATACACCTGACCATTTCCATGAGAGACGTTCTTCCTTTCAACAACTCTATTTTGTTGAGGTGTATCTGGCATTATGTATTGGTGTTTTATCCCACACTCACGGAAAATGCATTAAACTCAAAATACATATATTCCCCCTGGATTAAAAAGGATATGTTGAAACTAGTGATGACATATCTCATCCTATTGAGCATACATGAAACATAGCATTCTCTATGGAGGAATGGAAGGTAAAACATCTTCTTGATGTACTGTATGTTCCAAATATAACAAAGAATCTAGTTTCCATTGGACAAATGGTTGACCAAGGATTACAAGTCAAGTTCAATGCTGATGGGTTATATGTAGAAGAGTACAAACATGATGGACAATTGATTGCCAAAGGAAACAAAGTGGGTAGGATGTTCACCTTAATGTGAAAATTCTTGAAATGAATGGAGCCATGTTTGAAAAAGGTGCAAGAGTTATTGCTGATATAGAGATCGCGCACAAGTGAATTTGACATGCAAACTTGCAAAGGCTGAAATTGATGCAATCAAAGGAGATTGTCAATGGACTACCAAATTTCAAAGTTGCAAAAATGCAAAAGGTATGTCAAGCATGTCAATATGGTAAACAGTCAAGAGCATCATTTTTGCATGACAAGCATGTTAGTGCGAATGTGCTAGAAGTAGTACATACAAATGTTTGGGGTCCTATTAAGACCACATCTATGGGTGCTTATAGGTTTTATGTTACTTTCATTGATGAACATACACGAAAGGTATGGGTATATTTCATGAAGTGAGTGAGGTATTTTTAAAAAGTCTAGAAGTGAGTGAGGTGTTCACTCACTTCTAGAATTTTAAAGCTATGTTGGAAAAGCAGATAGGGAAGTATATTTAGACATTAAGATTTGATGGAGGAGGTGAATATATGTTAAATGAGTTCAATAACTTTCTAAAAAGTCAAAGAACTTGACCTCAATTTTCATGCACGTACACATCACAATAGAATGGCATTGTTGAATGCAAAAATAGACATAATGTAGAAATAGCAAGAACCTTGATGGTTGAGAAGAATATGCCTTATCTTTATTGGGTAGAAGCTGTGCACATTGCTGTATACATCATGAATAAAACTCTGACTACTGTTGTACATCAAGTTACACTTGAAGAGAAGGTCACAAGTAAAAAGCCAAACTTTTCACATATGAAATTTTTTGGTTGTATTGATGAGGAACTTGGATTGCCCTTTTTGAAAACTCCAATAAATAGAAAGGAACATGCAGATTATACAAGGAGAAGTGGCCCGGGACCAAGAAGATGTGGGAGGATGCAGAATTTAGTGTGCCATTTGACGTATGATAGTTACATGGCTCATCATTGTGCTTACATGACGAAGGTAAGAGAAGATGCTGAACCTTCTTGTTTTCAAGATGCAATTGCAAGTGCACATTGGAAAAAAGTTATGGATGAGGAGATGGCTATTATGAAAAAAATACATGGAAGTTGGTTCCATTGCTGCGAGTAAAGAAACCCATAGCTACAAGTGGGTTTACAAGTTAAAGCACGATGCCAATGGTAGCATAAGTAGGTAAAAATCATGACTAGTAGCAAAAGGATATGCACAAACATATGGCATTGATTATGAGGAAACATTCAGCCCTATAGCTAAAATCTCTACTGTTAGAACACTTGGTTCATTAGGTATAGCAAAAGGATGGACTTTGCATCAAATGGATGTGAAGAATGCTATCCTACATGGTGAGTTATAGGAGGAAGTATACATGGACCATCCAGAAGGATATGAAGATTCAAAGCATCCAAAATATGTTTGCAAATTGCAAAAGGCTTTGTATGGACTTAAACAAGCCCCTCATGCTTTGCATGAGAGGATTGCTGACTACTTAACCACCATTGGATTTTCTATGTGTGATGAAGATCATTCATTATATGTAAGGAAGGGTGATGATGGCATCACAATTGTGGCTATTTATGTTGATGACTTGATTATAGAAGGTGACAATGAAGTAAGCATTAAAGAGGTAAAGCAACTCCTCATGTAAGAATTTGACATGAAAGATCTCAATGTGTTGCACTATTTCTTGGGCATTGAGTTTATACATATAGAAACATGTATATGGATGTCACAAAAGCAATATGCCTTTAGTATGCTACAAAGTATGGTATGGATGATTGTAAGCCAATTTCTATTCCATTAGATCATAATTTGAAGTTGGATACTACATTAGGTGAAGCATTGGAAAATGCAACTATGTATAGAAAAATTGAGGAAAGTTTGATATATCTCACAATTACAAAGCCTGATCTAAGCTACATTGTTGGACTTGAAAGTCAATTTATGGAGGTTCTCGAGAACCAACATCTAGATGCCCTGAGGTGCACTCTATGTTGTGTGAATGCTACTTTAAATTATGCATTGTTTTATGAAGCTCGTGTAGATTTTTAGATTCATGGATACACCGATGCAGATTGGGCTAGTAGTATTCTAGATTGAAGATCTACTAGTGGCATTACTATTCTCACTTCGAAATGCAGCTATAACATGGAGCAGCAAGAAGCAACCCACTATTGCTTTGTCGAGTATAGAGGCTGAGTATAGAGATGCTGCAATGGCAGCATGTGAAGCATCCTATTTAGAGATGTTACTGGTGGCATTTCTATTCTCACTTCGAAATGCAACTATAACATGGAGCAGCAAGAAGCAACCCAATGTTGCTTTGCCGATTACAGAGGTTGAGTATAGAGGTGCTGCAATGGCAACATGTAGATTTAGGTGTGGAAGTGCAAACCCCTATTTTCATATATTGTGATAATCTTAGTAGCATACAATTAGCACAGAACCCTATTTTTCATGATAAAACAAAGCATATCGAGGTACATTATCACTTTATCAAAGAGAAGGTATTCGCAAGTGATATTGATCTTGTTTATGTGAGGACAAATGAGTAGGTTGCTAATACTTTTACTAAAGCACTTGGAGCAGAGAAGCTGAAGAAGTTTTGCAAGATGCGGATTTGAGGACATGATGTTGAGCTTGAGGTGAAGTGTTGAGATATCAAGCTCAACATGTGATGATCTAGGATGACACATATCACTTTTTCATTTCTCTGACATGTATAATGGTCACATTTGTATATGTCAAGGATACTTTATTGAGTTTTACTATATTTATCTACCGAAATTGATGGCACATTTGTTTCTTGCTAGCTCACACATTTGCAGATATTAGGATTTTCCTTATGTACCATTCTTTATATATTGCACTTGTATTTTTGTTTTAGGTCATTCTTGTCCATTCCTTTTATGTAATAGAAGAAGAAGAAGAAGATGATCATTCTTCCTTGCCTCAATCTGCGTTTGTGCTCATCTTTGATTTTTAGAGTGTGTGTGTGAGCTCTCTTCCTTATCTCCTTCCTCCTGACACTGAGGAGTGAGTGTGTGGAAGGCTTCCTTTCTTGTATGTCACTTGGTCCAACTTGATCTTAAAATCTCATATAGGATGCACTCGTCACTTGTGATGAGTTAGATTTTGAGGTTGAAGAAGGGGTTGGTGAGGAAATTTTATTAATGGGTGGCTTTGGAGGTAGACATTTACCTTTTGAAGGTCTTTCTTGTCGTTTGTTGGTTTTAGTAATCTTTATGCCTATTTTGTTGTTTTTGCATTTGTTGTAGCCTTGAAAGCACTAGCTATGTTTTTATAATATTTTTTTTGTTGCTTTTGTTGGTACTTGTAGCTTTAATGATCCAAAGGTGTGGCCCATCTCCTCCCATCCTTATGATTATGTGTTTGATGCTTCAATACAAGCCTAAGTAGGATTTTTCTTCCTTGGTGTCAATTTCTCTTTTCATGGTTGCAAGTTTATGTTCTTTAAATAGTTTTTGTAGATGTCATAGAATGTGGAGTTGATAGATTAGACCAAAGATAATATTTTTGAAGATAAACTTTTTGTTATGATATTTTGTGCAAGATCTAGCAAGAGCCCATCATTGTGAGCAAGTCTTTCTTATACGATCTATGTAATTGTTATGGTTCCTCCAATGAATCATTGGGCTTTGCAAGGACACCTAGCTTTCTTTAATTTCTCATAAGTAAGTGGAACAATATCTAAGGTGTCTTTTTTCTTCCTTGACGTATGGGTGAAAGGATATACATACTCTTTTTTAGACTTATAAACCTAGTAAAGTGATTCATACAGATATGTATATGGAAAATTCTAATGATAAACTCTAAGTATATTAGGCAGATGAGCTCTTCAAAAGTAGTAAGAACTTTTTGTCTGTTTCAATGTGCTTTGGTTATGGAGGTTTTGGAAAACTTCAGAGCTACCCTAATGCTATCAAAGATCAATTTGACCTAGACTTTCTTGCTTACTACATTTGTCGCTATGGCAATTCCCTGTGGTTCTTTTCCTTCATCCACATCAAATGTGGATACAAACTTAGAACATCTTTCTTTATCTACATGAACTATTGACAATTGGAGTTTTAGCTTGATTCAAACAGTTACTACCAATGGATTGCATGAATGGCTTCAAATTATTATGCTAAATAGACCATCCTTGTATGATTTTCTTGGGTTCCATGGAACAACAAATATATCATTTCATATGGTGTTTAGTGATTTGGCTTACTTGGATCTAATAAAAAATAGCATGATTGACTTCTCATGACATGTAGACGTAACCATGGATCATCTTTCTAATAAAGTAAGTCTATGATCTAAGAGCTTGACTGGCTTAGATAGTTCTAAAATTGGACACCGTTTTGTTTCTCGTGTGTGTGGCTAGTGATCTTGAGATATACTTAAGTATAGGTTCATGTGCAAGTAATGGAGTTAGCCTGGTGGTTAAGTCTCAAGTTTGGGAAGAAAGAGGTCTTGGGTCCAACCCCATGTGGAGCATGGGGAGGAAGTTTTTTTGAAAGAGATCTAGAGCCTTGTAGCTCAAGTTAACATGAGTTAACTTGAGTCCATAGAGACTTAGCTCGAGTGAGGAGTACATCTACCACTAGTGGACTCTAGTTCAAGATGCCAAAGCAATGGGGGAGATCACACCAACCACTATTGGGCTATAGTGGAGAGGTGCAGGGAGGGTGAGTGGAAGCTATTGGAAGGCTTGAGTTATCCCTCCATTGTCGAGAGTGTGAGGTATTAATCATTCCATCACTCGCTTGCATGCACCCCCCCTTTAGTGAGATTATTAGAATTGAACTCATGACCTACTAGGTAGGAGTACGATGGGCTAGCCCCAAAATTCATGCTTGCGGATTACTTTCTAATAATCCCTCTTAGGGTGTGGCTCAACCATCTCCTACCTATTCTTTCTTTAGTCTAACACTTTGTTCCCCTTCTAGAAATCATTTTCCTCAATGATCAACCCCTAATCTCCCCTTGAATGGATGTCCTCACCCTTGCATAGTGGCTTAAACCTTCTTGTTCTCAACCTTCATCTCTTGAACCCTCGCTCTCAACCTCGGTATCTTGAACTTCTTGTTCGCAACCTTG
Source organism: Ceratopteris richardii (assembly GCA_020310875.1). Taxonomy (NCBI): domain Eukaryota; kingdom Viridiplantae; phylum Streptophyta; class Polypodiopsida; order Polypodiales; family Pteridaceae; genus Ceratopteris; species Ceratopteris richardii. The sequence goes on along the minus strand of CM035442.1, from coordinate 65,890,957 downwards.
GTATCTTGAGCCCTTATTCCAACCTAACTATCCTAAACCTCATTTTCACCCATGCTAAGTATCTTAAATCCTCAATCTAAGGCTTCCATTGTAAAGATCTTTTTGAGAGATTTCCAATAGTATCTTATTGTCTAAATTGTACCTACAGATTCACAGATTCACTCTAACATTTCTTCAGCTAATTTCTCAAACCAATGCATGTTATGTTTTGCACCATTTTAGATAAGAAGCACCCAAACACCTTTTCTAGAGGCCATCAGGTTGCCATGAGCCTTGTGGAATCTACCCACCTATCCGAAGCCTCCTTCATAGGCTTCAATACCAATTGTTGTATTGGGACTTGAACTCATGAACTATTAGCTAGGACTATGAGTGGCTAACCACTTCCCCAAAAGCCATGGTCTCCCTAATCCTTCCTCTTAGGGTGTGGTTAGAACATCCTCTACCTATCCTTACTTGATTGTAACACTCTTCAACCGGAATAGGCTCATTTTTTTGAGGTCACGATGACGTTTCTTCCATATATTCTTGAGAAAAACATTCTCAACAATATATGGAAGAAACCTCAGTGTGACCTCATAAAAAGAAACCTATTCTAGATGAAAGTGTTAGAATCAAGAAAGGATAGGTAGAGGATGGTCTAACCAAACCCCAAGAGGAAGGAGTATGAACTAATCCTCAACCATGGATTTTTTGGGGAAGTGGTTAGCCACTCATAGTCCTAGCCGAAAGCTCCCGAGTTCAAGTCCCAATACAACAATTCGTATTGAAGCCTAGGAAGTAGGCTTTGACTCGGTGGTTAGATTCCACAAGGCTCATGGGCACCTAATGGCCTCTAGAAAAGGTGCTTGAATGCTTTTTATTTGTAATGGTACAAAACGTAAGACACATTACTTTGAGTTAGCTGAAGAAAGGTTAGAGTGAATATCCCAATCTATAGATCCACTTTATGATTGGCTAACCACTTCCCCAAAATCCATGGTTCAGGATTACTTCCTAATCCTCCCTCTTAGGGTGTGGTTAGACCATCCTCTACGTATCCTTTCTTGATTCTAACACTCTTCAATTGAAATAAGTTCATTTTTATGAGGTCACGCTAGGGATATAGTCAATATGAACTAAAAATGATATGATACATACTATGGAAATGCAATGGTCCACAAATGGTTCAAAAGAAAAAGTTGGTAGTAAGAAGAAGGTGGCTACATATTGAGGCTTGTCTATTACTAATTTAGGAAGAAAGGCATAGTTACATGAAAGTCTAAAAACCATGGGCAAGCTAGTTAGGTATTCACCTCTTGAGGTAGAGGTTGTGTGTTCAATCTTGTAGGAAAGTTGTTTGGGCACTCAGCTCTTGGGATGGAGGTTGTGTACCCAATCCATGTAGGCTATTGGACATGCTTGGGCTAGTGTGAACCAACTATCTTTGTAATGTCTTTGGGCTGTTCAGATGAGATGCCTTCAGGTAGCCCTTTCCATGTAATGGTTCAACAATCCAATTCTTGTTTCGTGGGATATAGGAGGTCCCATGTCTACTACATCCTTCAGTTCTAAAGTTTTTCTTTCAATACATTCAAGCCTAGGGAGATTAGGCTTGGACCAAACTTCCTCTACAAAGAAATGTCATTAAATTTAGATGGGTCTAAAAATGACTATAGCAAGGGTATATCTAATGAAAAAATGTCATTTTTAGAATTAGGGATCTAATTTTTTTCATTTTTAAGTTTTTGGTGGGCAAACTTTGTTTCTGAACCCTACTTTTCATGAGTTTAGTCTATTTGGTTTCCTAGGATGTGTAATTTATCTATCTAGTAACTACTTAGGCTTACAAATCGACTTGGATTTCTATTGTGGTCAGCTTCGATGAGCCACTAGCATTTAGTCCATGACCTAAGTGGTTTTGGAGTCTCTTGCCTTTTTTGCTTCACTTCATTCTTTGGTGCTTTTGATGAGATTGTCTTACTTGGAGACATCACAAGTTTTATTTCTCAGAAAAGATTCATTTGTAACCACATATGTGATCTTCCTTGTTGAATAGGTATAAATTGCTTAGGAAACAAAAACCAATTAGTTCTCAAAGTTGTGCTCTTGCTTAATGATGGCTTTTGATTCTTTGACCTCATTGGTTTTAATTTATCTTGTCATTTGGGTACCTAAATCTCTAGGCACATAAAGAGATAGAGGAGAGCAAGAGGGGAACACATACACCTTCAATTTTAAATTTTGACTCACTAGAGTCCAAGTATTGGAACATTTGGGTTGAATCATGTGTTATGACACTTGATTCTCCGAGTATCACCAACACTTGGCCAGGTGTCTCTGATACCATTTTTAATGTCATTGACACTTGCAAGGTATTGCTAATGTTTGGTTGGTGTAACCAAGATCTAGTGGTGTGGTCGATATCTAGGTGTCATCAAACTTCAGTATTATGACAACTTTGAGGTATCATGACACTTTGATTGGTGCCACCGCATCATGGTGTCATGGATATGGAATCACTAACACTTGAGTAGCGACATGTATCATCAACATTAGGTGTTGTATGTTGTGGAGAGAGGGATCATTAGGGTAGGTTTCATGTGTCATCTTCTCAAGTGTTGTGGACAACGGTCAAGTATCATGTGTCATGCATTGTGATTTGTAAGTATCTCCAAGGTAGGTATCATTAAGGCCTCACAAGTTTCATGTGTATCAAAGCTACATCAAAATAGGTGATGGATTTCCCTCAATGATTGAGAAGCTTGATAGAAACAACTATGTTGTTTGACAAATCAGAATGGAAGCCTATTTACAAGGTACAAATCTTTGTGGGATTATAGCAGATGATGAACCTATGCATACTCCAAGCCCGGAGGAGCTACACAAGAGGAGAAAGAGAAACTCACCCTTTGGTGTGCAAGGGATGCTCAAGCAAGGTCATACATACTAGAGTCTATCTTTGATTCCTTGTTACCACACATTAGAGATTGCAAAACATCTCAAGAGACTTGGGATGAACTTGATACCTTCTTTTCTACTAGCACCAAATCTAGGAAGAACCATCTATGGAATGACTTCAACCAAATGAAGAAGACACAAAAAAGATTAGGCAAGAGCAAGTGGAAAGATAGAAGTAAGGACTAGAGCATGAAAAATCAAAAGGACAAGATGTTCAACCTTGTGCCATCTATAATAAGACCAACCACACCACTCAAAATTGTTGGCTCAATGGAAGGTCTGAGAAAGGAGGTGGAAGAGATGGATTTGTCAACACGAGGAAGAGGTAACAATAATAGAACTCATAATAGAGGGGATTTCAACAAATACTTAGATTCAGGATGTTCAAATCATGTTGCAAGCAATGTTACTTTTCTATCTGATTTGGAAAGTCAAAAGCATAGACATGAATAACAAGTAGCGGATGATATCAAGCATAATGTGGAGAAGATTGGAAATTTCAAAGCTCCTAATGGTAGGAGAATAATTCTAAATAAGGTTCTCTATGTACCCATTATCACTAAAAACCTTATAAGTGTAGGCCAAATATTTGAAAAAGGCTTGGAAGTTAGGTTCACCCAACATGGTGATTTTGTTGAAGAGCGATGTCAAGGCTTCAAGAAGATAGACAAAGGTTGGTAGTCACTTTATTTTTGAAGTAGGAGAAACCAAGAACGTAGCTCTATTCAGCTTTGAGTCTCAAAACCGAAGTGAGATTCAAGTGTGGCATAAGAGGCTTGCTCATGTCAATCAAAGAACTTTGAAGGATATATGCAAGGATCAAAGTGTTTTAGGGCTTCCAAACATATCAAAGCAACACATGATCAATAGATGTGATGCTTCTTAGATTGGGAAAACACAAAGACAATCATAAAACCATAGAGGCTACATCTAGAACAATATTTTGGACTCAGTACAAACTGATGTGTGGGGACCAAGTCAAAAGCCTTCGTTGATAGGCTCAAGGTATTGTGTTTACTTTGTTGGTGATAATAGTAGATGGAACACTTTGTATTTTATCAAGAACAAAAGTGAAGTGTTTGAATGCTTTAAGAAATACATAGCACATGTGGAGAATCATAGAAGTAGATCATTGAAGAAACTCGAATGTGATGGAAGGTGAGAATAATTCTCGAAAGAGTTTGATGAGTTCTTGCAAGGTAAAGGCATCAAAAGGGATGGGACTACCAGATACTCTCCTCAATTGAATGGTATTTCAGAAAGAAGATGTGTAGAACAAGGGGAGCAAAGAGAAGATGGAGGGAGAGAGAGAGAGGAGAGATATGCACATATGCATGGGAGCCTTGAAACCCATGTAATGATCTCTCTCGAGGAAATGCTCTATATATGATGTATATATATGAATATAAGGATAAGGTCACATGATCCTTGCATACCTAACAATATCCCACTTAAGGGCCAATGTGACCGTAAGTGGTAACAGATACAAAGAATGATGTAGGACTATACAAGAATGTATAGGAAGAATTTGGATCTCAACCCAAATGGATCAACCTACACCAATTGCCTCAAACAAGGTGTATCCATGCACCTCAAACTGCTGTAAACTCATATCGATAAGAGGCGAGCCCACATATGACTGATGCAAGAACCGATGGAGTTCATGCAAAGCTCCCACTTTCTCTATGCCTGTGTCAATCATCAAATGACTAACAAATCTGAGTGCAAATGCTCCAACAACAACTCTAATGTCTAGTCTTGAGCATAACGACTCGTACATCAGATTCCCGAATGCTGACAAAACATGTGCTATCCTAGCTAACCTAAGTATAACAACCATGCTTGTATCCAAGGCATCAAAAATAGCATCGTCAAGACCAACATGTCATGACATATCTGTATCAACATGTGGCATGAGTGAATCCAAGAATGCTTGCATGATCGCTGACTCATCAACATCTAAATCAGTCATCCTCTCAACCAAGGATGTGTCTAGTTATGCATCATGAGAGCTAGTATGCTCTAGCATACATTGTGTATCATATGAGCTATCTTGCTCTACCACACCAAGTATATCATCATGCTCCACATGAGCTAACTACACAACATCAACACCAAGATCAAAGTGATGATCAAACTCTAATTGAGTATCATCACAATGCTCTACATGAGCCTCCACATCATGCTCTAAAGCATAAAATTGATATTCTAAAGTGTGCTCCACATGAGCATCCATATGATAAACATAGGCATCATAAGCATCTATATCATGCTCTACAGAAGCATCACGAGCATCCAAAACATGCTCTACATGTGCATCCATCTGAGCATCTAAATCGTGCCATACATCTGCATCATGAATGTCAAGAAACCTATGTGTAGGTACACAAGATGAGACATGAAGAGCCTCACATCACACATAAGGCTGAACTCCCACTAAGACGAGACTATCTCTCACATGGAGTACCTATAGTGGATACATGTGCCCAATCCTAGCACCTTTGACAAGCATAAGCTATCCTAATTGCAACTGAAAATGATGCTCACCATGGAATGCATAACATCTGCTCAAAAGTAACTGGCTAACTGAAATCAAGGTCATAAGGAATGAAGGCACATAGCATGCATGTTTGAGTATAAGTGATGCTCCACTATGGAGTATTAGGGATAAATCTCTTGCACCCTCAACGTCATATGTCATACCATTAGGCATGTGCACACATCCATGAATCTCACCTCAAAATCGAAAAAACCACTCATGATGTGGAGTAACATGAAAATTGGCTAATGCATCAAGCAACCAGGCCATATGTGTGCTATCCACTGAATAAGAGGAGTCTTAAGATGAACCATAGGAGAAAGTGATATCAACATCACGAGCATAATCATCTGCCATAGACTCTCCTGGAACCACTATCTGACCTGCATCACATGCATATCTCTAATGTCTGCATGGCATCCACCTAAAGCAATGTCATCAAGTATGGTCCTCATGGCCATAGTGCCAACATCAAAGTCGTCGATGTGATCTATGTGTCACATGAGTCAATGGACTCACATACATATCATGTCTTCTCTATCATAATGCAGTACTCATCTCCTCATACATAACAGACTCATATATAGAATCCACAAATTGTAATGAGATAGTGGAGCTAGCTAATGCATCCATATCCATCCATACATGGTTGGCATGTCACGAGGCCTCTATGCACATACATATGTAACCCTGCATGAACCAATGTATGCCATATCTGATCTTTCCATATCAGAAAGTCAGTGCCATCAAACTGAGAAGAGACCATTCTGGCGATCCAAGAGACTAGAAATGTAACAAGGGACAAGAAAAAATACTTTATCACCAATACAATCACACCTACATATCCATATGCATAACTCATAGCACATATGTCTCACTAGAGAAGAAAAATCAAGTGAGCCACCTATCACATAACCATGCATCTAGCATGCACATAAAACCATGAGCATAAGCCTACTCGCTAAGTCTCCAAACTGACCAAGTAGATGTGAAAGAATCCTAGAAAAAATTTAGAAGAGTATCCATGTAAACTGAGCAATCATAATAAGATAAACAATAATGAAAGACTAATGAGTAACCTCTTACCACCTATCACTGATCCAACCAAAGATAATGGCAAATACATATGCCAAAACATATGGAGATACACACCAATACAATGGTGATACATCTCCCACTCAAGAATGAATGCTACAAGATTGTCCAAAATTTCACTAATAATGTGTGACCAAGTCCAAGTTAATGGAGATAAGAAACAATCCAAAGCTATTACACAAGCATAAAGGGTATACTAGATCATGTGTCTAGCATACGTTCTGACAGAATTTCAACATCTTCCCTGAAAAATGGACTCTAAACCAAATAAACCATGTGGGAATCACCATCTATAATATGAAATCAATGAACATATGCTAATAGAATAGCCGATCAAGGTGACAAATGAGTGTGCAATTAAGGCTCCAATCTAGATCATGTACCTACAAAGAAAACAAGGATACAAGTACCAATTAAGATCCAAAATCAACTCTCATAAAATTATGCACAACCGATAAGTAAAATCCATAACCAAGTGGCATAAGCAAGATATAGACTACAATGCCACTATACACCCACTGATAGTATCATGATCAAACTCGTGATGACATAAACGTCAAAAAAGGTATACCACAATGTCATCTCACATGCCAAGCCCGCTACAAGATCATGCTCTACTCTCATACGGAGGAGCTACCACAATGATTATATATGGAGAATGCCTTCAAACTCAAAAAATAAGAGCTCGGACACCAAAAAATCTCCCTCGAAAAAGTTCCACAACAAAAAGAACCTCCAAAAGAAATTAGGGTTCTTGTGATGAAAATATACGGCTGTGTGTTTTGCTATTTCAAAGATGATACCTCTAAATTTCAACTTTAACTCCTCAATAACCTCCTAGAACTCTTTCTTGGCTACGTAACGATATATACAACACCTCAATCCAAGGTGTGTAGCTCAAGATATACACAAAACAAGCATCTACTATCGATTTCACCTTCACTTGGAGCACTACTGCTTTGTATTCTGCATTTTTGGTGAACTAAAATTCATATTTTGTTCTTCTATAAAAATGTATTCTTTTGTCTAATCTATAGATAGCAAGTTGAATTGCTCTAATCCGACTTGTAAAACTCAAGTTACGGCCCAAAAATTTGACTTGTTGTCGAAGTGATTGTAGATTCATCTTCTACATCAGTCTCGTTTTTTGAATTTTCTATGGTTTATAACTTCGAACTAGATTCTATACCCTTCTGTTCTGAGCTATGCATAAAACTTTAAAATTCACCATTCTGAGCTTTCTAGCTAGAGTTATGGTCAAAATATCAAACAATTGTTGAGAGGTGCCGACCTCCACTTTCACCTCTTATGACCTAAGCTTCCATTGAAGCTTTTTTCACACAAGACTTCAACAAGCTTTGATACCAATGAAGTGCTTTGGTGGGCAGAGCAAGAGGAGCAAGGAAAAGATGGAGGGAGGGAGAGGAGAGGAGAGATATGCACATATACGTGGAAGCTTCGAAACCCACATAATGATCTCTCTTAAGGCAATGCTCTATATATGATGTATATATATGAATATAAGGGTAAGATCACATGATCCTTACATCCCCAAAATTTGATTGTTTAACTTTTATTCATGTACCTTCATAAATTAGAGGTAAATTAGATGAAAGGGCAACCAAGGCAGTTTCATTGGCTATGATTCAACTGAGATGGGCTATGAGTTTTATAATCTATCCATCAAGCAATTTACCACAAGCAATGATGTTTTGTTTGAAGAACATAGGTCATGGTATGATGAGGACAAATAGAAGGTAAACCTACCATATGATATTCACTTTGACTTCAATTCATTAGGTAGCAAGCATGAAACAAAAGTATAGGAGCCAAGAAGTGAATCTGATGATGATCAAGATAAGATGGAAAGAGAGTATAAGCTTTGAAAGTGAAGAGGAAAGGACAAAATGCAAGAATCTGGAGAATGCTCCAAGCATATTCCTAGATGGTCAACAAGGGAGAAAAAGGAATTTGAAAAGGTATAGATATGATTCTACATTTGTAACAAAGCACTCAACTTGTGTGGCCACAGGCTCAGTTTCAAAGGATCCCTCAACATATGAAGAAGCAAAGGGTAACCCTAATTGGAAAAAAACTATGAAAGAAGAGATAGAAGCTTTAAAAGAATGGACACATTGGAGTTGGTCCCAATGCAAACTAACCAGAAGATGATAGGCTATAGATGGGTCTATAAATTGAAAAGAAATTTAGATGGATCAATTTGTAGGTATGAAACCACATTAGTTGCTAAAGGATGTGCTCAAACTGATGTCATAGGCTATGAGGAGACCTTCTCACCAATTGCCAGGATGACTACAATCAAGACACTACTAAGTGTGGTGACTACACGAAATTGGAGGCTAATTCAACTTGATGTGAAGAATGCCTCTCTCAATGGTTGGATAAGTGAAGAGGTATAAATTTCACGAGAAAGGAGATAAGGAAGAGAGCTCACTCACACACCCTCACTCTCAAAGAGGATTACCCATAGATTGAGGCAAGGAAGAAGGATCTTCTTCTTCTTCTTCTTCTTCTTCTTCTTCTTCTATTACATAAAGATAATGTACAAGAATGAACTAATACAACAATACAACTAGTGCAATATATAAAGAACAATACATAAGGAAAATCCTTATGTCCCCGAATGAGTGAGATGGAAAGGAGCAAATGGGCCATCACTCTTGCTAGATAGATCTAGTAAAGCTCCATGAAGTTTCCTTGACTTATACTGGCATGACCACTATACATATTAGAGAAATGACAAATTGATACATGTCATCCTAGATCCTTGCATGTTGAGATTGATATCTCAACACCTATCATAACCTCAAGGATTTGAAAAACCTAATTATACATCTTATGTATGCAGACTCAAAAAGGCATTTTATGGATTGAAACAAGCTCCTAGAGATTGGAATCACATTGATAACCTATCTACAAGATCAAGGTTTTAGGTCATGCAATGTAGAACCTTATTTGTTCATGAAGAAAGTTCACAATGAAGTTATCTATGTGTATATGTAGATGACATAGTTGTGATAGGAGATGACATTGATGGTACACAAAGAATCAAAAGTCATATGCAATATGAATTCCAAATCAGTGACTTAGGTGAGCTCACATTCTTCTTAGGTATGTAGGTCATATAAAAAGATGAAGGAATGTATTTGACTCAGAGAAGATACATCTAGGATCTACTTTTAAGGTTCAAGATGGAGTATGCTAAACTTGCAAGTACACCTTTGGAGATGAATCATAAACTTTGTGTTTATGAAGGTGAGAAATTTGAAGACCTGTGGTTGATGAAAATATTAAATCTAAAGCTCTATTAACATGCATCTATATTTTCATATTTATACAAGTTTACTTTCCTCTTTTGAATTGAATTTCAAAATCCATTTTTCCAATCATATCACAAATGAGTCTATAAATTTTTGAAGCAAAAAATTAAAATATTTGTATTCCTACTTTGGCCAAATAGTCTCAATTCATAATTTGACAAATCTATAATCCAGGTTTTATAAATTTAGTAATTAGAAAATGAAAATGATATGGATGATAGGAAACAAGAAATAGATATCTTAGAAAAATACAACATGAAAATTTAGCTTCATCTTCAATCTTCAATCTTCAAATTCTTCTTCAAATCAACCTCAATTCATCATCAAATCATATCATCAATAATTTTGTGCTAGGAAATCATCAAAATCTAGAAACTCAAGTATAATTAGCTTTCTTCATAGATGTTATTCATAACAATTTTTGCATTTAGTTCATATTCTTCAATTGAATTTAAAAGCAAATCTAAAAGTATCCTTATCATCCAAAGTGCATTGGAGTTCTTCAAATAATGAAAATGTAGATGAAGTTTCAATCACATGTTCAATATGTTCTTTAGATGAAATATATCCTTTTCCTTTGTAAGTTTTTTCATAATTTTCTTAAAGATGTCTTTATGATGTATATGCTGCAAATAGATGAAGAAAAGCAAAGTGTGAAACTAAGTAAAGTATTTACAGAAGGATGTGAGACATCAAACTAAGGACCACCATTGTCTTTTCTCAACAGTGGCATCTAGGCAAAGTTTTGATCAAAGTAGGCTCCAAATTCACAAAGAGGTATATGATCATCGCATACCTTCTCCTGTGAACGGATAGGAGATGGGAGTCTTCCTAATTTGTTCCCAATTTTGAATATAGTTAGGACTTACTGTTGTTACTTAGGGTAATTGTAAATCACCTTTAGATCTAATTCTCACATATGCAGACCCATCATCTATAACTTCTGTTTCCATTTTGGCCTTGCATATAAAAGGCTGACATAAGATAATTTCATAGGAATAATTATCTTGGATGAAGAAGTGAAAACTTCAAAGATTCCACCTATCATTACATGTAGATTGTCAGCAACACGAGCAACATTTCTTGCCTGGCACAAAGTGGTAAGTGTATCCCAAGCATCCTTTGATGTTTTTCAAGATCAAATGTGAGGGATAATGGCACGTTTGACAGACAAAGATATCAATGCATGTGCATGAGCATCTCTAGGTGGTAAGTGTATCCCAAGCATCCTTTGCTTTTTTTCAAGAGCAAATATGAGGGATAATGGCATGTTCCATTGATAAAGATATCAATGCATGTACCTGAGCATTTCTGCCATACCAAGGAACTTGCTTTGCAACAGGTGTAGCAAGAACCACAACACAAATAAGAATTTCAAGATCTCATCTTCAATACCATCTACATCACCTTCAATAACTCTATTTGCATGTGTAGTTGGTCATTTTATATTCTAGAGTTCTTTTGTGGCCAATGCATGATGCATCATATATGCCCATAATGGGTGACTGGTAGCATCCAGGTTATCCTCAATAGCCGACATAAAAAATACATCATTGCTTTTAGCCATGGCTAGTGAATAAAATACCATGATGCAAAAAAATGATTGTATCTCAAAAAGTTGAATAGAACTACTCTATCTAGCTCCATTAAACCTATAGTAGACTTTGATGCACTTGTATTGGAGAACCAAAACCTGTATGTCTGTTTGGCACAAAAGGACAAAAAGCTTCCTTGCACAAGCATTGTGATAGTGCATTTGAGGCTGAAATGAGCTCTGATCAAAATTGCAGCACCACAAACGAAGCTATTTTGAAATCATAATCACCCTGAGTATGCTCACCAATTTTGAGGTGATTTTGAGACTGTGACGAAAGGGATGTCGACGATGCCCTAGATGAAGCGAAAACTTGCTCTGATAGCAATTATTCGAGTTTGACGTATGTGGAAGCATGTGAAAAACACAAGGAAAAAGAAGAAGCTTGAAGCATAACACACAATATTAAATCTATTACCACGTGAATGTACAAAGATAAGTAAACCGCTAGGGTTATAGGCATATATAATAGATGGGGGAAAAAAGCTCCTAAAGAGGGGAAAAAAGCGCCCCAACGATCCTAAGTGTGTTCATAAACATCACTACCCAGAGATATCAACATAGAGACTTCCTAAAGTTTGGTGACATGGGTGGGGAAATCTAGGCTTGTAAGAAAATCTTGAACACCCAAATGTGTGATCTACTAGGGCATGCCATCATTGACTACTTGGGTATCTAGATTCATCAAATTCCCTACCATTGATCTTCTTCTTACATCTTTGGTTATCATCTTGGACTCATTTTGTGCTTCTTTGATGGTGATTTTGGTTTTGGTGTCAGTTGCTCATGCTTTTGCATCTAGATTTGCTTCATACCTAGAATACTTGGATATTTGTGGTGCTTGAATAGTAAGGTGGAGGGTGACCATCGCATGTTATATATATATATTTTTTTGAGGTTGAGTTTTACACCTTTATAGTTGAGTTTTCGGTGTGACACTCGTCTTCAAAAAAGAAGGGTGTTCCAACACTTCCATGCAACACTTCCATGACCTACCCATTAGACGATAAGGCATTCTACACTATAGACCTAGGGGTAGATGAATTGTATGTTGACTTATAACCAGAGAACTCGAGAGTTTATAGCTTTATGGTAGTTTGAGAGCTAGAAAACCTAAGAGTCTTCAGCTCTATTGTAGACTTACCTATTGAGGGCTTAAGAGAACTCAAATTTATTGTGGATGGAGAACTAGAAGACCAAAGATTTCTGAACTCTACTATTCGATTCATGCTTAGAGGTCTCAAGAGTTTCTAACTCTATGATAGTACATTATTTATTAACCCAAACTTCAAGAAGAAATCTTTGAAAGTTCTAGTCGAGTTCGTGTTCATATATTTGATCTTGGCCCAATATCAAAGGTTTTGTATGATCTTCATCATGGCAAACTAATAGCTTTACTATAAAGGGAACATCCTATATGAGGATAGGAACTTCCAGCTCACCAATGCAAGGGGTTTTCACACCTCCTAATCCTATGAGCTAATCATCAATTGGATTTATTTGTAGATTTTTGTCTTGGCAGCATGAATACCTAAGGGCACTAGTGGCAACTTCTAAATCTATGAGGGCCCTGATCTTCTTGATTATGTGACCTATCCTAGCTAAACAAAAATGAATGGTCTTCTATCCATTATGCTAGGAGAGGTATTCATCTTCGTTTGCACATTGCCATGTGGTACCTAGGGGCATCTAATTAGATGATGATATTCACAAGATGAATTTCTTCAACATTGTTATTCCTATACTTGTCTATGCCCTTTCATATTAGCTTCATATGCTTAATGCACTCTAGAGCTTTAGATTGAGATTCTTCTCAAATTCCTCTCTTGTCATCTTTATGCTTCTCAGGCATGCTGAGTTGTTTAAGCATTTCTTCAATCAATGTCTCTTTATAAAGCTTGTCTCTACATCCATTAATGTAATTTGGTATTATATCTCATTCCAAATTGGATAGTTTGTTGATATATTTAGGTAGTGATGTGTGTGAACACACTAGGACCATTGGGTCACTTTTTTCCCTCTTTAGGAGGTCTCCCCCCTTTGTATATACGGCTATTGCCCTAATGGTTTACTTATATTTGTACATTCTAGTGGTAATACATTCAGTATTGTGTGTTGTGCTCCAAGCTTCTTCTTCCTCCTTGTGCTGTTTGCCTCCTTTCGTAGACGTCTAACTCCAACAACTGGTATCAGAGTAGGTCACTGCTTCATATAGGGCATCATCGACACTCCTTTGGTCAAAGTCTCAAAATCGTAGGAAATTTGGTGTCCATACTCAGGGCGATTAGGAGATCAAAAGACCTTTGCTTTGTGGTGCTGAAATCACGATTTGAGGTTGTTTCAATCTCCGAATGCACTATCATAGTGCTTGTGTAGGCTATTTTGTCTTTTTGTTCCAAAGATATATACATGTTTTGGTTTGCTAGTATAAGCATCTTGAAGAACTTGTTTGGGTAGTTCTGTTCAACTTTTTTAGATACAATCATTTTTCTACATCAAGGTATTTTAGTCAGTGGCCATGGTTGAAAGCAGTGATGTATTCCATATGTTGGTTGTTGACGATAAGTTGAATGGTACCAATTATCCCTTGTGAGCTTATATTATGTGTCATGTATTGGTGACAAAAGGACTATGCCATGGCATCTGGATCATGGAATCTTGGAACATTCCAAACACCAAGCAGCTTTGGAACAAAGGGTTCAAAAAATGGAAACATCTCTAGAAACAAGACACTAACCAATGGATGAACTTCGAGGACATTGACCCTAATGGCAACATTATCTATGAAGAATGGAATACTTTGCAAAGCAGATGTCTTGCTTGGGACCGCTCTAAAGTTCTCCTTCTCATGGGGCACAACATGCTGAGCGTGCTTGGACTCAGATGGCACAATGGTAATTGTCCAACAAAAATCTCGAACATCAAAGAAACCACTGATTATCAGGTTAACCTCAACAAGAAGTGTGTGTCGTGGATGCGGTTGCGGTGGTACCTGAAGTTCATGGCTATTTGGCACCCATAGAAATCAAAAAGTCTGTTCTCTAGCAAATCCTTCATCTTGGTATCTGGACCAACCTGAAGGCTAGCAAAATATGTGGGATGCCTCCTCGGTGCAAGCACTACTACCGGTCCATTGAAGATGTTCCTCATATCTTTTTTACTTGTCCCAACTCAACAGGCTCTTGCTGATTGTCGGAAAGAAAATTAGACTTCAAAAACATATCAGTTGGAAACAAGCTCTGTTGGGAGAAGCAACCTGATGCTCCGTGACTCTTTGGAACACCATCAGAGTGGAGGTCCTTTGGAAGATCTGGCAGGAAAGATGTGCTTATAACTTCGGTGACTCCCCCAAAGAGCGGTCGATTGAGGAAATGTTGTTCCTCCTCAATAAAAGAATTGGTAACTGCAAGAAATCCCCCCCCCCCTCAGACATCATCAAGTGCTCTTTTTGATCAACAACAAGATTAAACCCAAGTGGGCCCCTCATGAGGGTGATGAGAGGATGCTTAAATTTCTTTGTAATGCCATCTAATCTTTGCAAGATCTTCCCCTGCTCTGTGGGACTTGGGGTCTGAGAGAGTAGGCTATGGTCGAGCTTCCTTTTATTAAAAAAAAAAGCAAAACAGAGAGAAACCTAAAAAAGAATTAAAAAAAACTATCAGTATATCCATTGGTATAGCCATTAGTAAACAAAAAAGAAACTTCTTTAGCCCAGCTCCTATAATAAAAACTATATTAGTATGTTCTTATATTTTTCACATAGAAAAAATATGTTCCAACAAAAATACCTACACCTATCATTTTTGGTTCATTTTGCATCCATCGATAAATCGTGTTTCTTTTGTAGTGAAAGAATAGTAAGAAGTTTTTGGTTTTTTTCACCTCAATGTACTTTAAAGATGAGGTTTTTCTTGTTCCAGAATAAATGTTGCACCCAAAAATTACTCTTTTGTCTAGTTCCTTGAAGCTTAATTGGGCCGAATATATCTCCTTGTCCTTTTTTGGTTTGCTTTCAAAAGTGTGATAAGAGAGCCCTATGTCTATTCTTACCCATCCTAGGCTACTACGTAAAAGTACTTGGAACCGCCAATCCAATGATGGAATTCTCACTATCAAGAATGTTCTCTTAATTCATGAATATTCATTTTGGGAGCTTTTACCCTTCAAATCTTCAACATCTTCCATTTAACTCTGTCCCCTTGGGTAGTCCATTGCATTGACTTTCACTTCGAGAGTGGTGATATCCTTCATCTTTTCATTTTCCTCGTCTTGTGCTTATTTGTCGCTCTTATTTCCTTTAATAATTGGTTAGACAGCTACTCAAGTTCTCAATATGCTTTTTATCAAACACCATAAATGCTTCATTCTCAGAAACCAAATAGAGTCATTTTCTCTGATACCGACTGCCCACTTCCAATCTTCACTTATTCTTGTGTAGCTTTTGGCTTTATTCCAACTCTTCCATAGGGAGCACACGAGATGGGAGCCTTTCTAGAAGATCGAGATTAGGGAAAACAAAAAGGTTAGAATGTCAAGATTCTTCCAATTTGGGAATCCCACAAAAGTCAGTGCACTCTTGTTTCTGAAGATCAGCTTGGCCCATGAGGCCTCCTCATTGCACCATGCCTTAATCATCCATTTTGCTACTAGTTTGTTAGCCATGCACCCAATGTGTAGAATGCCAAGGCCCCCCCTCCTATTGTTTTTGCCCATCCAAAGGAAGTTTCTACAAATACTTTCCAGTTTGGATAGCTCTTGCTCTTTCGGTCTCCAACAAGAGAGGAAGTAAATGGTAAAAAAATGAGGAATGTGTTGATTATCATTGCACGACCACCGAGATTGATTTGCATACTTCTCCAATAATTTAGCTTGCTTTCGAGCTTGGTCAAGACCGAGATCCACTGTTGCTCCATCGAGATACCAAATCCCAAGGGAATCCTGAGAAATCGAAAACTTTGGCCCTCATGGATGATTTGATAGCCATGATCAAAGAGACGATCAAGATCGATCCCAACAATAGCTCTGAAAGTGGTCTTCGAGTGGTTGATTTTAGATCCAAAGGCTTCACAGAAATTATCCAAGCATCTCCAAAACGTCTCCAGGCTGGTACTGTTGTTGTGGACAAATGCGTTCATATGATTGGCAAAAATTCGCATGGTGATCTGTCCATGGTCAGGAGGGCATCAGACACCTTTGATATTACTTGCTTCCACCTGTTGAGCCACTAGCTGGTTAAGCCCTTCCATTTCAATGGCAAAGAGAAGGGGATCCAATGGGCACTCTTGTCTAATCAATCTTCTTTGTTTGGTCACCTTCGATAGTTGGCCATTAACATTATTTTGAGTCAATGTGTTTCCTAGAAGGGTCGAGATCATCTTGATGAATTTCTAACTACATCCAAGATCTTTAAGTGACTACAGAATATAGTCCTATTCTAGCGTGTTGTAAGATTTTTCAAAGTCAATCTTGAGGAAAACCACATCTTTTCTTGACTCATTTGCAAAGTCGAGCCCTTCCCA
The DNA here is from genome assembly GCA_020310875.1 of Ceratopteris richardii. Lineage (NCBI taxonomy): Eukaryota > Viridiplantae > Streptophyta > Polypodiopsida > Polypodiales > Pteridaceae > Ceratopteris > Ceratopteris richardii. The sequence continues at coordinate 65,873,929 of CM035442.1, read as the reverse complement.
AATATCTATGATGGCTTCCAATATTGACCTGCCTTTGATGAAACCTTTTTGGTACTTGCTTCACCATGCTCTCAGATGGCAAGAAATTATATTCGCTATGACTTTGGCAATGATCTTATATCCCATATGGAGCATCGTAATAGGATGCCATTTCTCAATTCTGTTATTTTCCCCTTTTTTGTGTATTAAGTTGATTATGCCATTGTTGAGACAAGTCGGAAGTGCACCAAAATCGAGCGCCTCTTGCCAGACCTGACAAAGAGTGGTGGCAACCACCAACTTGAAGGACTTAAAGAACTCATTAGTGAGCCTGTCCGGCCCCAGGCTTTTACCACTAGGGAGGGCATCAATGACTTCAATGATTTCTTCTTCTGAGATAGGGGCATCAAGCAGGGAACGAAGGTTGTGAGGGATCCTATGGGAGGATACCCTAGATATGGCTGCCATGCAATCGCGTCTATGGTGGGAGATGGGGGTCGAGATCCCTAGGAGTGTCGTAAAGTGCTCTTCAATGATTTTGAATTTTTCTTCTTTCGTATTGCATACACCGCCATTTGAGTCTAGCAATAGGGGGATCGATTCTTTGTTTTGTTTCCTTTTAAGGATACGGCACATCTCTTTGGTGGGTTTGTCGACTTTGCCAGCCCACGAATTCTTAAAGAATATTATCAAATTTTTCCTTTGCATCTCTTCCTTGTATCTCAGTGGTGCTCTGATTTTTCATAGACCTTTCTGGGATTGAACTTTTCCTTTGCCCTCTCACTTGTGCAATAGGGGAATAGTTCCACCACCTGCTTTTGCTTACAATAGACCACCTGCCCCGGGCCCTATGCATTATTGTAGCATAGAACAAAGGTACACAAATCAAAGCAGAGAGAATTATCCTTACAATTGGCAATCAAGACCGGTACAACCACGTATGAGGCCTTATGGATACCCTCAGAGAGATCAAGGAGGAGAAGCCTTTAGATATCCCGCATATCAGCAACAAGCACCAGCACCGCAACCTTATGCTTATCAAGGATACAACCAACCTCAACCTATGCTAGGACAACAACCACCACATCCTCAGAATGTTTTCCCAGTGAAAATGGCTCAACTTGAAGAGAACCCAGAGAGAGCAATAGTCCCAGCCACTCCATTGGCTAGCAACGAGGCTTACGACCAATCTTATGACAATAGTCAAGGTAATTACTCCACATATGAGGGCATTATAGCGGAATACGGAAAATCTTATGAGCCATATCCTTATGGTCCTGAAGGACATGATGGTTCTTATGGTTGCGACCAGGTCTAAATGTCATTAATGTACATAGCTTCTAGAGCACCCGTACCCTCTCGACCAATGAATAGACCACCTGCACCTAGAGGACCATTTTATAGATGCGGAGGTGATCATTTTATCAGAGAATGTACATTATCTCACCCACCACCACCGTAGAGAATTTGGGAAGGATATTGTAGTGATTGTGGTAAAGAACGTCTTTTTAAAGATTGCCCGAAGAACCCCAACAAAGTTAACTCCCAAAAATGCTCAAGATAGCAATGGAGCATTGAATCACTCGACGAAAGTAGAGGAATTCAAGGGCCCCCTTAATCCAGAAGTTGATGCAGACGGGTTCATCGAAGTCAGAAGAAGAAGGAAAAGAAGCCCTAGGGCAACTTCTGAGCGAAACAACACGTCAGTTACCCCCTCCAGCAACTTGTATTGCAATCTAGAAAAGGACATCAATGAGTTTGACTACCCAGGTGGAAACCACTTGAGGTGGACACCGACGTCAAAGGCCTAGAGATCCTTGACAGTAAAGAAACCTTGCAGGAGGGTTACACTACAAGCAAAGAAGACGGATTTACTACTAGCAACGAAGATAACATGGATAGTGAAAGCTCCATCATCGGATCGACTATTCCGGAAACAGAGCTGAAAACGGTGCCTAGTTCTTCCCAGCAGGAGGCATCCCGCAAAGGAAAACAACCTATGGAGTTACCATGGAAAAGCCCCCACAAGAACCTACTGCTAACTCGGGATCCGATCCGAGCGAAAAAGAAAGATGAATCCAAGAAAAGAAAGGACAAAGCTCCCTCCCGCAAAGAGGGCTCACTACGACAATGATCATCATCTCGTTAAATGCTAGAGGGCTAACCGACCCCTCAAGAGCGATCATCATTGGTCAATGGCTTCGCGACATTAGCCTAAACCCAGATTTTATATGTATTCAAGAGATTAAAATTGACGGAGAAGACCTCCAGAAACGGCTTAGACATGTCTCCTCGACCCATGTTTGGATTTCAACGGCGCATCAGCGGGGGTCCGGTGGAACGGTAATCGGTATTAATCAACTCTGGTTTGAAAAGCTTGAGAACTCCATTGAACATGAATGCCATCGATGGATTGTTGTTTCTTTCGGTGCTCCCTTTTGTTTTACGTTAGTTTCTTTGTATGCCCCTAATGGGGAGTTAGAGAGACTTAACACTTGGGCCTCCTTGGACTCGCTCCCCCACAACGTGCTTATTTGTGGTGACTTCAACATGGTAGAGGACCCTATGGACAGATGGATGGGCAAGGGTAGGGTCATCAATAGTCGGGAGAAAGAAACGTGGGACAAAACTAAACTACACTTGGATTTGGTCGAATTCAAAGACCCGAATGGCTTTTCTTGGTCTAATCTCCAAGCAGGCGAGAACCTGAGGAAAGCTAGACTTGATAGATGCTACATTTCTCAGAGTTTTACTCATCAGTGGGGCCACCCTTCCCTCTCGCAATGTACCGACCTCACCATCTCTGATCACTACCTGATCTTCATCACTTTTCAACCCCCCACCAAGATCCGTAAGGCTCCTTGGTTCCATGCCAGTGTGCCCTCCTTCTCTCTCCCCTCCGTCCATCAAGAAATTTCTGATGTGTGGAAGGAGGCATTCGCCTCTGGCTTGTCCCCAGCCAAGTGTTGGAGAAGTGCGGTCGATAAGTCACGACAGATCATGATTAGATCCAGGAAGATGCTAGAGACTATGCGGCAGGCTCGTAGAGAAGCTCTATATCATAGACTTTGGCGGCTCGAGGAGGAAGTGAACAAAGGAAAATCTCAAGCCCAGAAAGGACTTCGAAAAATCAGAGCGCTGCTGAGATACGAGGAAGAGATACAAAGGAAAAAATTGCAAATTTTCTTCAAGGAGTGGTGGGCTGGCAAAGCCAACAAACCCACCAAAGAGATGTGCCGTATCCTCAAAAGGAAACACAACAGAGAATCGATCCCCTTATTGCTAGACGCAAATGGCAATGTATGCAATACGGAAGAAGATAATTTTGGGATCATCGAAGGGCACTTCACGAGACTCCTGGGGACCTCAAACCCCCTCTCCCACCATAGAAGGGACTGTATGGCAGCCATATCTAGGGTTTCCCCCCACAGGATACCTCTCAACCTTCACTCTCTGCTTCATGCCTCTATCTCTGAAGCCGAAATCATTGAGGTCATTGATGCCCTCCCTTCAGGTAAAAGCCCGTGACCCGACGGGCTCACTAATGAGTTCTTTAAATCCTTCAAGTTGGTGGTTGCCACCCCTCTTCGTTTGGTTTGGCAAGAGGCACTCAAGTTTGGCGCGCTTCCTTCTTGTCTCAACAATGGCATTATCAAGTTAGTACACAAAAAAGGGGAAAAGAACAGAATAGAGAACTGGCGCCCCATTACAATGCTCCAAACAGGATACAAGATCGTCGCCAAAGTCATTGCCAACAGAATCTCTTGCCACTTGAGAGCGTGGTTAAGCGAGGACCAAAAAGGTTTCATCAAAGGCAGGTCAATTTTGGAAACCATTATAGATATCTGGGAAGGTCTTGAATTTGCAAATGAGTCTAAACAAGAAGTAGTATTCCTCAAGATCGACTTTGATAAAGCCTACGACAGGCTAGAATGGGACTATATTCTACAGTCGCTACAAGATCTTGGACGTAGCCAGAAATTCACCAAGATGATCGCGACCCTTCTCGGAAACACATCGACCCAAATTAACATTAATGGAAAACTCTCAAAGGTGATCAAACTTAGAAGATCTATCAAACAAGGGTGCCCATTGGCTCCCCTTCTCTTTGCCATTGCCACGGAAGGGCTTAGCAGGCTGGTGGAGCATCAGGTGGAAGCTGGTAACATTAAAGGCCTTCGTTTGCCGCATGACCACAGTCAGATCACCATGAGACTTTTTGCTGATGATATGAACGCTTTTGTTCACAATGATAGTACCAGCCTGGAGTCGTTCAGGAAGTGTCTTGCTACTTTTTGTGAAGCCTCTAGATCCATAATCAACCACTGTAAGACCGCCTTTAGAGCTATTGGTGGGTCACAACCCGACCTTCTCATTGATCATGGCTGTCAAATCATTCCGCAGGGCCAAATTTTTCGGCTTCTTGGGATTCCCTTGGGGTTTGGCGTCTCTATGGAACAGCGGTGGAACTGGGTGCTTGCCAAACTCGAAAACAAGCTTAACTATTGGAGAGGTATGCAAATCAATCTTGCTGGTCGTGCTATGGTTATCAACACGTTCCTCTTATCATCTACCATTTATTTCCTTTCTTGTTGGAGACCGAAAGAGTAAGATCTGTCCAAACTGGATAGTATTTGTAGAAACTTCCTTTGGACGGGCGACCACAATAGGAGGGGGGTGCCTAAAATCAAATGGTCCATATGCACCAGCCATAGAGATAGTGGGGGCCTTGGTATCTTGGACATTGGGTGCATGGCTAACAAACTGTCGGCCAAATGGATGATTAAGGCTTGGTGCAACGGGGAGGCCTCGTGGGCCAAGTTGATCTTCAGAAACAAGAATGAGTTGGCGCTCATGGGTTTCCCAGATTGGAAGAATCTTGACATCTTGACCTTGTTGTTTTCCCCGATCCCCGTCTTCCTGAAAGGCTCTAATCTGGTGTGCTCCCTTTGGAAGAGTTGGAATAAAGTCAAAAGCTTCACAAGAATAAGTGAAGACTGGAAGTGGGCTGCCGGTATCAGACAAAACGACTCTATCTGGTTTCCGATCCATGGCATCCGGAGTGTGGAATCTTGGAACATTCAAAATGCCAAGAAGTTATGGAACAAAGGCTTCAAAAAATGGAAACATCTCTGGAAACAAGACACCAACCGCTGGATCAACTTTGAGGATATTGACCCTAGCATCAACATTTCGCATGAAGAATGGAACACTTTGCAAAGCAGATGTCTCGCCTGGGACCGACACAAAGTTCGCCTTCTCATGGGACACGACAGGTCGAGCTCGCTTGGTCTCAAATGGCACAATGGGAATAGCCTATCAAAAATCCCGAACATCAAATAAACGATCGACTATCAGGTTAACCTCAACAAAAAGTGGTGCCTGTCATGGACGAAGCTTCGGTGGGACATGAAGTTCATGGCTATCTGGCACCCCCTCATAGAAATCAAAAAGTCTGTCCTCTTATGGAAAATTCTTCATCATGGAATCTGGACCAACCTTAAGGCTAGCAAAATTTGTGGGATCCCTCCCTGGTGCAAACGCTGCTACCGGTCTATCGAAGATGTTTCACACATCTTCTTTACCTGCCCCAACTCCAACAGACTCTGGCAGGTGGTTGGAAAGAGAATTAGACTTCAAAAACGTCTCAGTTGGCAGCAAGCCTTGCTGGGAGAAGCGATCGGCTGCTCCGCGACTCTCTGGAACGCCATCAGAGGGGAGGTCCTATGGAAAATCTGGCGGGAAAGATGTGCTTTCAACTTCGGTGACTCCCCCAAGGAGTGGTCAATTGAGAAATCGCTGTTCCTCCTTGGCAAAAGGATTGTCAACTGTAAACCCCCCCCCCCCCCCTTTAGGCATCATCAAGTACTCCTTTTGATCGATAACAAGCTTAAACCCAAGTGGGCCCCACATGAGGGTGATGAGAGGGTAATTAACCTTCTTTGTAATGTCATCTAAGCTCTGTAAAAGCTTCCCCTGCTTTGTGGGATTTGGGGGGTCCCGTGGGCACTAGTCCCCTTCTCTTGTACTTTTCTTTATTTAATTCAAGTCCGGGAGAGTAGGCTAATGCCGAACTTCCTTTATATTAAAAAAAAAAAGTTAACTCCACTGTGCAAATCAATGTGATAGAAGTGATAGAATCATTGGGGAGTGATAAGGAGTACACGATACCATTAAAAGCAATAACGAGGGCGAAAGCAAGAGAGACTTCAAAAAAACCCAGAGAAGATGATCACGCCGACAAAGAATTGAATATACCCACACCTCAAGTAATTGCAGATTTTGAAGAGTCTGGGAAAAGTATTAAAAGTAAACGGACCCAAAGATGGAAGAATCGTAGAGAAAGAATGAAAGAAAAGAAACTACAAGAAAAGAGGGGGAACGGGAATAGTGAACAAGGCTAGGAAGAAAAACAACAACTTGAGGGAAACAATAAGATAGACAAGTGTAAAAAACAAGAGATAGGATCAATTCTGGCTGACACTATGCCAGAAGAGTTAGCCATGTGGATTCAGGCATACAAAGCACGAATAAAAGCAAGACCAACCATTGAGAAACACGAAAGGGAATATCCAAGAGGCGAATTAGAGAAGGAAAGATTGGAAATATGTAAGAAATTAATTGAAGTGTCTCAACAGAGCCTAGAAAAAACTGTTCAGCTACTACCAAACTCAAGAATTCCCGAAAAGGAATTCCAAGGGTATGCCACACCCAAGGACCCCAAGAAAGGGAAGCAAAATGAGACCTGTGGTGAAAACTGAATAAAAGAGAAGGATCCATTATCCCTGAAGTCAATGGGGAATGGCCTAAAGAATTATGCGCAAGAGTCCAAGAAGATAGATGGAAGAGGACAAAGGAATTGAACCTCCCTTTGAAGAGTTAGAAGCAGAAGGTCAATTTTAAGCATCAATACCTGAATTAAACTAAGAAGGATTATTGCAACTTGACAAGAGCAAAAAGGACGAAGACAGTGTGAAGGCTTTGCCGAACTACACGGGAGAATACGAACATAACTCTAAATTATATTGCATTCCCTCAGTGAGAAGAAAAGAACAGAACCCATCGATTCAAACATCAGACATTATACAACATCTTAAAAAAGTGAAAATCCCTTGTACTTTGACGTTGGAAGAACTCTTGAAGGTAAAACCACAATTGAAGGAGAAGCTAACTAGTCAATTAGAGACAAAGTCAGATGAAAATGAGATGCTGGATGAAGTTACCACACTTAAAGTTCTGATCAATAAGGTTGGAAATTTCAGTGAGGGAGATGAAGGAAACACATGCCTCCCTATCACTTACAGAGGTTACATCACTAAAGACGTCTTAGATTCGGGAGCAGGAGTAGGAATTGCTACCAAAGAAATCTAGGAAAAATGGGGGAAACCAGCTTTAAGACCAACACAGATGAAGATTCAAATGGCAGACGGACACACTGAATGACCCCTAGGATTATTGGAAAAAGTAACTTTTACTGCCTACGGAGTTGAACTCGAGCACACCTTAGCAATCTGTCAATTTGAAAAGGCTAGTAATTATGAAATGATACTTGGAAGGCCTTTCATGAGGCAACTTAAGGTAGTGCAAGACTGGGGAGAAGACGTTGTATACTTGCAGCATGAAGGAACCACGATCAGAATAAATATCCATACATACACATATCAAGACGTTCCCCCCCTACAATGGAATCTGATACATAAGGAGGAAGACGATCAATCAATTCACAATATAGGTTCAAGTAACCAAACATGGATGAATGAAGACACTCATCTATGGATATGCCAGGTAGCTAAAAGGGAAGAAGAAAGGAAGAGAGGATGGCAACAAAGGTAGGGAATTGCTAGATGTGTACAAGATCCAGCTTACATGCCCCAAATATTCCTAGATGAAGAATTCAAACCTCATGGTTGGATGGATATTCTAGCTACTCTTGATGTATGCGTAAATGAAGAAGTAATAACCATGAATGAATGCATTTGACGAGGAAGGATACGATGTAAGTTTATACGTGGTTGTTCTTCAAGAGACCGAAGAAGGAGAAGTAATTGAAAAAGACTGGAAGGAAGATTACAAGAGTATCAAAATGGAACACGAACAAATTGAGACAGAAGGGGAAAATCAAAGAACAAGTGTTATAACTAATGAGTTAAATCAAGGAACAACAGAAAGAGAAGAATTTGAACCGGATAAAGAAAACGAAGAGGGAGAAAACAAGCCTCAAGACCAATTTGAAGTACCTGCTCACTTCAAGAAATATGAGGTAGAGGAGAGGAAGATTGCAATACAGATGCCAAAATGGGAAGCGAAACTAGGAATAGCATACGACAAGAAAGTAATAGTAGCTTTGGAGAAAGGAGAAGAGAGAGGCACTTTTATAGGACAAGATGTCTCATTAGAGGAAGAACAAGAGTTAATACGACTCATAAGAGAATATAGGGATGTCTTTGCATGGACATATAAGGACTTAAAAGGTGTAGATCCCTCTATCTATGCCCATAGAATCCCTATGAAATCAGAAGCCAAACCTTCCAAACAAAGACCATACACTTATAACGATGTTTACTTAGCAAAAATTAAGGAAGAGATAGATAAGTTGCTGGACGCACGATTCATTTATGAGATCGAACATACGGAATGGGTATCATCAGTGGTCGTGCCAAAAAAGAATGGCAAGTTAAGGGTATGCATTAATTTGAAAAAAGTAAATGCTGCCACCATACGAGATAGTTACCCACTACCTATCACTGATCATCTTTTGGAAAGGGTTGCAGGAAAGGAAGTCTATAGTTTTCTGGACGGCTTTTCAATGTATAATCAGGTAGCAATTTCTCTTGAAGGCCAACATAAGATAGCCTTTGCAACCGAATGGGGAGTGTATGCATTTAGGGTTATGCCTTTTGGTCTAAATAATGCCCCAGCTACTTTCCAAAGGTTGATGTGCCATGTGTTCAAGGAATTCTTAAGGAAGAGCATGGAGGTATATGTGGATGATTTATGCACTTATTCAGCGATACGATCGGAACATATTCCAGAACTAAGAAAGATTTTTGCTAAATGTCGACAATAAAGAGTTTGCCTTAATCTAGAAAAGTGCGTCTTCATGGTTCGACAAGGGAAGATATTAGGACACATTGTCTCTAAAAATGGGATTTCCATGGATGAAGACAAAATCAAAGTGATTCTGGATTTGCCGAGACCAAAGACTGCTAAAGAAGTGCAAACATTTATGGGACATCGCGGATACTACCGTAGATTTATCCACATGTATGCCATAATTGCTAGGCCCCTTTATGCATTATTGTCTCAATTCACTTGGAAGGAGGAATGTGAGAATGCCTTCAACGAATTAAAGAGTCGCTTGAGTTCAGCACCAATCCTTAGAGTGTGTGATTGGAACAAACCCTTTCATATTCATGTGGATGCTTCCAAGTTTGCCATTGGATGCATCTTAGCACAACCAGCAGATACGACAAAGTTAGACCATCCTATAGCCTATGCCAGTAGAAAATTAAATCAAGTAGAGCGCAATTACACCACTACGGAGCGAGAAGGTTTAGGCATGGTGTATGTAGTAAAGAAGTTTCGACACTACCTATTGGCAAACAAATTCAAATTCTTCATCGATCATTCAAGCGCTACTGTACTTAGTCAATAAGCCTTGTAATACAGGATGACTAGTACGATGGTTTCTATTATTGATGGAATTTGATTTTGAAGTAGTAGTCAAGAAAGGGAATACGCACATCAGAGCAGATCACCTATCGAGAATGACACATGGAGAGCCCCCCACAGGAGTACCAGATGATCTACTAGATACTTATCTTTTCAATCTCGAGGTATGTCCCCAATGGGCAGAAAAGTTGATCCCTATCCTCACATACGGACCTAAACATGGGATCACTACAAACAAAAGTCAGGAGTTATGGAAGACTAAAAATCTCCATATCATCGCTGGAATTTTATTACACCAAGATCCAAGTGGGTTACTCTTGAGATGTGTGGAGGAAGAGGAACAAGAGATGTGGCTTCAAAAAGCACATGTAAATCAATCGAAAACTCATCTAAATGCGAATGGAACATGGCAAACGCTGAAGAGATTGGGCATATACTAGCCAACCATGCAGAGGGATACACATAACTATGTATCTACCTGCCCAACTTGTCAAGAACGAAGGCCAGAAGAGAACTCTACTCTATGTTACTCCACGGTAGCACCTAGGTGGAGTATGCCTCTGGTAAAATTCTTGAAAACCAAGGATTACCCAGAAGGAGCTACTTTAGCAAGAAAACATGCCCTCTCAGAGCAAAGCAAGGACTATGTTCTTATAGGAAAACACATCTTCAAGAGAGGAAGAGACAATCACCTACGAATCTGCATTCATGAAGATGAGTACCTTTCTGTCTTAGAGATGGCTCATACAGGAGCTGTAGGAGGACACTTTTTTGCAGATAAAACTGCAAAAATGATTCTCTTCGCAGGAATGTGGTGGCCAACTCTACATCAAGATGCAGCCACTTATGTCCAAAGATGCAATACATGTCAACAAACGAAGTATCCTATTAGAAGAGATGAAATGCCACTAACGCCTATGATGAGTGCCAGAGCGTTTACCAAATGGGGGATAGATTTTGTAGGACCTATTAGCCCACCAGCAAAAGGTTCCCATGCCGAGTACATAATAGTAGCAACGGATTATTTGACCAAATGGGTAGAGGCCAAAGCAACCAAGAAAAATGATGCGAGGACTACGGCTAAGTTTCTCTTTGAGAACATATTCATTAGGTTTGGATTGCCTATGGAATTTGTAAGTGACAGAGGCACACACTTTGTCAATGAAGTGATAGAAGCCCTAATGAATGAATTCCTAGTGATTCATAAGAAATCAGCCCCTTATCACCCACAAGCGAATGGACAAGCCGAAAGTTCGAACAAAATCTTATGTACGGTCCTCACCAAGATTGTTAACAATGGTAGATCCGATTGGGACAAGCAATTACATCATGCTTTATGGGCATTCCGAGTAGCATACAAAACAACTATAGGAACTACTCCGTTTAACCTAGTATACGGGAAAAATGCCATCTTACCAATTGATTTCCTAGTACCCACTCTTAGAGTGGCTTCAAAATATGAATGGACTGGACAACATGAGTTATCAACTCAATTGGACCAAATCAAAAAGTTACATGAAACAAGATTACAAGTTGTGGTAGGTATTTACGTTGCAAAAATGCGACAGAAGGCATATTTTGATGCTCATATTAAAGATAAAAATGTGAAGGAAGGAGATATGGTCCTAGTTTATACTTTGAAGCAACATGCAAAGAAACTACAAAAAAGAGGATATGGCTCCTTGATAATCAATCGTATATCTACCAGTGGAGCCATCAGCCAAGCAACCTTAGATGGAGAAGTATTGCGAAACTATATAAGTGGTTGCCGAGTAAAAAAGTATTTAGAGCCATTGACAAAGGAAATAATGTCACAACTTATAACGGCAAAAAATAGACGAGAAGAGGACAAGACAATACAAGAAGAAGCAAGAGAGGAAGCTCTAGAACGAATAAGAAAAAAGAAGGAATGGATGAGAGAGAGAGAGAGATGAAAGATATCGACAAGGAGATGAACGCATCCCAATGGCTAATTTTAGAGCCTCTAAAAACCTAGGACATCAAACAAAGCAACCTTACTTGAACTTGGGCGCTCGAACAGGAGAATACCACTTGGTGGATGCTCTCATTGACACAGGCATAGCTGTGAGTCATATCAAGTCTTTGTTGACTCAGAAACTCAAGGAAGAATTACGCCCATCTAAAGCACAACTGATTGGAATAGGGGGAAAAGTTACTAAATGCATAGGCAAGATTACTGTGTCACTACATCTCAGAAATAGCACAATGCAACAAAAACTCTTGGTGTGTCATGATCAAGACTTATTAGAAGAACTTGTGTTGGGTCAAGATTGGATATATGAATATGAAGTGACTATCCAATTAGCCTTGGGTTACATATCGGCCAAGATAGGGCACCGTGAGGTATTCAGCATGTTAGAAGAACGACTTGTCAAAGCTAAGTGTATAAGCCCGAGAGATCACTCACGCATGCATGATGATGAATGTACATTCACCTCCACTATGGAAAACCTACCAACAAATACTTCATGTGAGAGTACACCGGATCTTAATCTAGCACACTCTCCTAACACAGTGAACCTCACTACAAGCATTGTTTCCAATCCAAGCCCCTATGAGGAATCAAGCCAAAGAGCAACTAGTCAACATGCTAACCCTGAACTTTCCCGCATTAGAATTTATACCATGCCACACATCAGACAGGCTTGGATCAGGAAAGATCAGGTAACAGCATGTTATCAACAACAGAGCTGCAGATTACATAAGAAACAGCGAAAGTACAAGGACACAAGTCAAGCTGGATTCCGAGGTCCACAAAAGATTGCTAGAGTATGGATTCCAAAGAAAGTGATGGCCGCTAAACCTACTAGAACGCTAATATGGATCCTCAAATCATGTGCACCAATAACAATCATTAAAAGGAAAGTGTCAATGCACAAGAAGGATCAGTACGACATGGAGGCGAAGCATCAAGAAAAAAACAACTACAAGAAATTGCAGAAACAGAATTATGCAACAAGAATGATTTAAGGATTGGAAGGGCTAGCAAACCGGAGGTACAATGTGAGAAGTACACCAATCACCAGGAACGATGGAGATACAGTCTACCGCAGAACAATAAACCATATTTGGATGCGTAAATGCCAATCAATCTGTATGCATCGACCGAGATTTCAGCTTGCACACATTTCGAGTTCCAAGAGTCTCAAGCATGCATAATAGGGCCAGATTACAAGGCCATGCATTCGACACCAGGTTCTTTTTCTACTAGATAGTTAAGCACATTTCCCTCTCAGGGAATAGGCAAACATTTGTACAATACCTCCAAGGAAAATCATTAAAGACATAATAAAAGCTTTGGCTAAGTACTAATGCTTTTTGTTTTCTTTCAGAAAGAAATAGAGAAAAATATATAAGTGTAAAGAAAAATCCCACCTACTACCTTTCTCACACCCACGGGAAGGGGACGACACAAGTCACTCGGAGAATTGCCAATTCCATGAAAGCTAAGTGAGAGAAAACTCATGCTACAAGCTTTACACTAATTACTAGTATGTATTGAGTGCAGATGGTATCTTCAAATGCTAAGGCCACACGAGAGGAAGAGGTCCTACTTTTTCTTTTGGAATTGATATCTAAAGCGAGAGGTCATTGATTCCTTGAAGAGCAGCCTGTGGCGGGTCTTCTTTTCATGGCCACCATCAAGATTATGGATAGGGATGAGTACTTCCCTATCATGTCACAAGATTTTCAAACCATAATACAAGGACTACCACGCATCACAGATGTTTGGACAAGAGTAGGAATTGATGCATTTTTGCGACTTCCAATATATTTACCAAATTTTCAGAGATGCACACAAGTTATGAACACACTCCAATTTACAACAGATAAGCCATCAATCCCGGAGGCTAAAGTCCTCAACAAAATAGGTACATGGAAAACAATTCGATTCACTCATGAAGTCATCAACAAAGCTTTTGGATGGAGTCAGGACGGTCTCACTAATGTCAAAGATGAATTTCATGATGCAAAAAAGAAAACCTTTCTGGAAATCAAAAAAACAGATCGATTAGTGCATCAACATTTTTTGTTTTCCCAGCATGAACACGTACAATGCCTCAGAAAATTGTAGTTCAATTGCTCTCCCATGCAATGAGGCAAATCAGGAATCAAGTCAATTTTACTCCATATATTCAAGACCGCCTATTCGAAGCCAAGAAAAAATGGAGTCAAAACAAGTTTTTGAATAGAAGCTCGGCATTGACTTTACTAATCTATGAGGCTCTCGAGATGAAAGAATGTCTACATTTGATGCCAAACTCCACAGAAATGGCAAAATATGTGAAGTCGGCTACTATCCCAAAGAAAAAGAAAATAGTTAGCTCCACAAAAGAAGTGGGAACAAGTTCCAAAAAACCAATGAGAGGGGCTAAGCGCGCTAGAGATGAAGCGGCGCAAGAGACACCACAATCCAAGCGAGCACATACACTACCAAAGATCCCTCTGACACAGCCGCCCATCACAAATAGGGATCTCCCAGTAGCACGAGAAGAAACACATACGTACATGCGGGGTCAAGTGAATCTCAATGTCCAAGGACATCAATATAGAAAGGCAAGACGAGGATAGCAACAAAAGGACATGGAACATACTCCAGAACTAGCTGCCAGATATAAAGAATTAGGAATGGAGGATTCAACTTCTAATGAGGAATCTAGTCCTGATAAGGACACCTTGGACACTGACATAAGAACAGAAACAAACAATGAGGAATGGATGGAGATAAACCAGGTCGAAGTCACCTCCGACAATCAACAATCAGGTATATAGAACCAGGAAGCATCAACTGAACATACACACCTCATTCAATTGAATGAAAAGTCACAAATCAGCATAAAGGAAACTTGAATCACACATAAAGATATGGTGCTGCCAATAAAGGAAGAAAGATAGACAAGCACAGAAAAAGACAGGCTTTTACAACAAAATAAGGAACAAATTGTGATTGAAATCCCTGATGATATGCCCCAAGGAAAGATAGGAATTAAGGAGGCTGAGCCAAATATACAACTTCATATCCGATAGCCCCACGACACAACATTGCAAGTGGCACAAGGAAAAGATGTTACCACAGGTGAAGAACCTAGCATCCCGACAACATGGTTAAATGTGGATGTTACTCAACCAAAAGAAATAGTCAAACAGATGATACAAATGGCCATGGATATGCAACAGCAAATGATGGAAACAGACGCAGATTATGACAAAGCCATGCGAGAAAAGAATCAATTTCAAGTGATGAGTGAACAGTTGTCTGCACAGTTGATCCAAGTTCAACAAGTGGTTTGAGCTAAAGAGACGAAAATAATAGAAGTCAAAGGACAATGCACTACATTAATGGAGAAGAATCACAAGCTCCAGGAACAACTGATGGAGCTACAAAGACAACATGAAGCAAGTGAAGCAGACAAAGAGAGAATGAAGGCTAGAAGCAATCTGTTAGAAATGCATCTCAAAGTATATATGGAGGAAAACCATAATTTACAGAACATGAATAAAGAACTGATGAAGGCACTACTATACGACCAACCAATAGAAAAACAAGAGGCAACCGCAACTCACCAAAAGGAATTGAATGATCAGATTGTGAAATATGCAAATCTGCTGAAACAAGGGCAAAGCCTAAAAGAAGAATGGGAACAAAAGTACATACAAGACACAAATGAGCTTAGGAAACAACTCAAAGTTGTTGAAGAAAAACTCTTGGTAATCTATAATGAAGATGCGGATCAAATACCAGAAATCGGCCATGAGCTTCTCACAGCCAAAGATGCGCTCCAGACCACCCTTCATGAAGTTAAAGAAAAGACTGAATGTATCACACAATTGGAAGCTCATATAAAACAAAAAGCGAACATCGGGACACCAGTAGAGCCACAACTAGAGAATCCTACTGACGAGGTAGAGGTACGTCTTCTATCTCCCCCGATCTATCATTCTCCAATAAACAAGCAGATGGAGGAACCTTGTGATGATCATCCCATGCCATATACTGCAGAAATAGGTCAGAAGGAATGGACACTATTGGTGTCCGGATTGATAAAAAATTTTGAAAATGAAGTCGTCCAAGTCATGAAGGAAGAAAAAATTAAAGGAAAAGACTTGGATAAAATCATAAAGCCGTGTAATATTCCGTATGGGCTACTGAAAGAGCAGACACGACAATATATAAAGAGGATCACACAGAAGGATCCTGATGAGCAGTTGCACTTCAAAGAAAACACATTCAATTACACTCAAGAAGAATTTGAAGCTGCACAACATTTATGGAGAAGGAAATTTTTGGAGAAAAATCCTACTTTGTTGGTGCACTCGCAAGCAACACCATATTTACTACAGGTAAATCCTTCCTTTTTTCCAACCCCACGTCGTCGTGAAGCACACAAATTTTTGGATATGCAAAAGAGTGGAGTACTCAATAAACAATGGTTAAATTATCCTCTGCTTCCAAGCCCACCTCATAATTACTTGCCGTGAGGATTACATGGTGAAAACCATTGAATTTTGGCTACACCGATATGCAACAGTACCCGATCTAACTATCAAGATGATTAATAAAATCCTTAGCATGATACTTACAGTTTTGAAAGTGTTCAAACACGCAGCATATACATTTTTGAATTTCATTGGCATTAACCAGGGCACGGATATCCTTATTTTTTATCTATCTGTTATGCCCAGCCGCCCAACAATCATGGCGTATTATTCAAGGCTTATGTTCTTGCCAAGTCAATACATGCAAACCTTTCACGAAGCATTTTTTATCGGATTTTTTGAAATTGATTCCGAGATTATCTTAAAAATATCAACGATTCAGAATGCTAGAATGGTGGCATATGAATTGAGCTTCTTCGTAGAACACAGACAACCACCTCATGACAGTGTGAAAGCTGAACAATGGAAGCAACTCATGATACGTAAGCTAATCTGCTCAATGAGATAGAGCAAAAGGTTTACAGAACGTACTCCTGCCGCATTCCAAAGCTTGTCGGGGACGATAGAGTTCAGGAGGGGGCAGTGTTGAAGGAGAGTCCAACAAAAAGAAAAGAAGAAAAAGATCAAGAAAGAAGCTTCATTAAAGGTATTATATCTGAAGACATATCTCTGCAGGAAGCCTTGCAGGGGCACGCAACACCCATCTCTGCACAAAGCCCCGAAGGAGCATAGTAAGCGACAAGGACAGATCAAGGCCAACAAATATCCACGAAGAAGTGCAAGAAGATATTCGGCAGATCTTGAGCCTCAAGAAGGTCCTTCAACATCTGGATCCTTCGAAGGTCCAGATCGAAGGCTGAAGATCCACACCTTCATACCTTCCACTGGTTGCATGCGTGGCAACCCGACTTAATATAGCAACCCAAATTTAAAGAGGTTATTGGTGAGCTAGACTACAGATCTCAGGTAGTCCATCTCTACGGGTTGCGAACGGTGAAAAGAAAAAAAGGGGAGGCCAAGACCAATGCAACATGTCCCGAGTTATGATTTGTTCCTTGACCACTGGTGAAACTATATCATTACGACTTCCACAGGAGCTGGCAGTGGTCAACTATAAAAGATCTATCAATAATAAGGAACCAGAGCAACTACATGTACAACACTAAAAACAAAGCAAAGCCTATCAAGGATGAGAGAGACAAGGAGGGGGAGAGTGTTGCAGAGCTAAGAAGAGCAAAGAGCCAGAGAAAAAGATGGGCCCCAAAATTTTTCCAAATTGGACACTTTCATTTTGTATTATAGCCATGTTGTAATATATTTTCTGATCTAAATGCACTAGAGGAGTCCTCTAGATGCATACCCATAGAGATTTGTATCTTACCCTTGTAAATTAGTAGGAAATTAGCCTTTCAGTTAATGAAGTGTCAGTCTCTTGTGTGAAAGGACCAATTTTAGGGCACACGTATATAAGTCAATTTGTGACTCTTTGTAGTAGTTTTTGCCATTGTGAGAATCAAGAGCACAGAATTTCAAATTTGTCTCTTCTCCTCTCTGTATCTTCATCCTTGTGAGCTTGCATGCATGTGTAATGCTTGGAAAGAGTGTTTACAAGTGTTGTCTATCCATGAAAGTGCTTGTTTGGAGTAGGCAAGGTGTGTGTGAAGTGTAGGAAGTACTGAAGTGTAGGAAAATCATTCCCCCGACTCAGTATTTTGCTCATAACTTGGCACAAAAGTGTCAAAATGGAGTGAAAACACCAATCGTTGGATGCGTCTTCTTGAGAGCTTCAAAATGATCCTGCTATTCACTATATTCGGAGTTCGAAATTGAAAGAAAAGCTTGATTTATTGTTGGCTGTTGTTCCAAGTGTCACGATGCCATAACTGACCTTGAAAACTCGATTGTGATGGATTTATACTTATTTGTACGTTGTAAAGCTTCATTTGCATTGACCATCATTTGAATGCATATCTTCATACACTCAGCTAGGTTTTGATACTCTTTGGATTGATAATTAAAGCATGAGTCCCCACTATACACACTTGAGGGGGATTGAGGTATAGTCTCTTTCTCCACAAGTCCCTAAGTCGATACTTAGGTACACAGTATGCATATGCATTTGTGTATGCATATGCATGATGTGTGTATGCATATGCATTTGTATGCATATGTTTTTGTATGCATATGCATTTGTGTATATGCATATGCATGTGTATGCATATGCATTTGTGTATGTGTGTATGTGTGTATGTGTATGCATATGCATTTGTGTATGTGTATGCATATGCATTTGTATGCATATGCATTTGTGTATGTATATGCATTTGTGTATGCATATGCATGAGTGTATGCATATGCATATGCATGTATATGCATATGCATGTGTGTATGCATATGCATTTAAGTATGCATATGCATTTGTATGTCTATGCATTTGTGTATGCATATGCATTTGTGTATTTGTGTATGCATGTATGTATATGCATATGCATGTGACTATGCATATGCATGTGAGTATGCATATGCATGTGTTTATGCATATGCATTTGTATGCATATGCATTTTTGTATGTGTGCATTTGTATGCATATGCATTTGTGTATTTGTGTATGTGTATGCATATGCATTTGTGTATGTATATGCATTTGTGTATGCATATGCATGAGTGTATGCATATGCATATGCATGTGTGTATACATATGCATTTGTATGTATATGCATTTGTGTATGCATATGCATTTGTGTATGCATATGCATTTGTGTATGTGTGTATTTTATGCATATGCATTTGTATACATATGCATTTGTATGCATATGCATTTGTATACAGATGCATTTGTGTATGTATATGCATTTGTGTATGCATTTGCATGAGTGTATGCATATGCATATGCATGTATATGCATATGCTTTTGTGTATGCATATGCTTTTGTGTATGTATATGCATGTGTGTATGCATATGCATGTGTCTATGCATATGCATGTGTCTATGCATATGCATGTGTGTATGCATATGCATGTCTGTATGTATATGCAAAGTGTATGCATATGCATGAGTCTATGCATATGCATATGCATGTATATGCATATCCGTTTGTATGCATATCCGTTTGTATGCATATGCATTTGTGTATGTATATGCATTTGTATATGCATATGCATGTGTGTGTGCATATGAATGTGTGTATGAATATGCATGTGTGTATGCATATGCATGTGTGTATGCATATGGATGTGTGTATGCATATTCATGTGTGTATGCATATGCATGTGTGTATGCATATGCATGTGTGTATGCATATGCATGTGTGTATGCATATGCATGTGTGTATGCATATGCATGTGTGTATGCATGTATGTATGCATATGCATTTGTATGCATATGCACTTGTATGCATATGCATTTGTATGCATATGCATTTGTATGCATATGCATTTGTGTATGTGTGTATATGTATATGTATATGCATGTGTGTATGCATATGCATGTGTGTATGTGTTGCATAAATCATGGGTTAGACCCTCCAAAAGGAACCTATGTTTCTTGGGTTTAACCCTTGAGGTTTTATTTCATAGAAGTCTCAAATTGAAGGGTTTGTTACCTTAGGAAATTAACCTAAGGGAATAAAACCTTAGTCTTGGTAGAAGCTTCTCCCAAGTAGCACCTTGACTCGTACGTGACTTCAATTGAAATAGAAGCCATGTGATTCTCTTTGGAAAGTATCCACATGAAGGACACTTGGAAGGACACATGGCTAAAAATTAAAGCATGCAACTCTTGGACCTTTGGTATATATATGGGTGGAGTTGGATGGGTGGATACGTACTCACTCACTCTCTTGTGGATGCTATACTCCAGGAAGAAGTTTTCACAATAGTGGTAATCAGAGCCATGTTCTTTTTCAAGTACTCTTAGTATTTCTTGACTTCTGTGCAGGCTATCTTTTTGAAGCTATAGTAGAAAATTCGAATTCTTGACTTCTGTGTGTCTGTTCTGAGAGCTCATGGGGAGGTGTGGAGACTAACATCATCGATTTAAGCCCCAGAGTACAAGGCTCAAGCTGGGAGAGTGCCGCAGCTCTTCCCATGCGCACATTAAATGAAGTAGAAGATGTAAATTCAATCAAAGTCTTCATTTAA
Source organism: Ceratopteris richardii (assembly GCA_020310875.1). Lineage (NCBI taxonomy): Eukaryota > Viridiplantae > Streptophyta > Polypodiopsida > Polypodiales > Pteridaceae > Ceratopteris > Ceratopteris richardii. Next base: position 65,853,679 of record CM035442.1, on the reverse strand, counting down.
GGCGCCACCGAGTAGAATCTCGAGCCAGAACAGTCATGTGCAGCCTTTGATGCTCAGAGACTCAGAGTTTTGAATGCCGTCGACCTCGAGTTCTGTGCATAGGAGCTCTTTTGTCTCTCTCTCTCTCTCTCTAAAGAATAACCGTTTGACTGCAGCCGCCTCTGAGCATTTAATGATTGTACTTGAGCTTTAGGTGGGTGAAGCCCCCAATCAACCCTCGACTAGAGGAGGACCCTCCAGCCGGCGAGCCCACCCCTTCAACTGGCCAATTGAGGAGCAATGAACGGGATGCCCACGACCCCTCTCTAACGTATAGTCGACACACAGGCGGCGTGACTGTACCTACCCGAAGGGAGCATTTCTGCCCGCGCATGCCCAGGCGCTACCCTTCCGCTCAGAGAAAGAGAAAGTGTTTCTTTATTTACTCTCCAAAAAGAGGTTAACTCCATCTCAGTGGCATCCGGAATTCGATCATGATTTCAAGCAGAGCAGCTATCTCTTCTAACTACGGGGCCAAGCGACTCTTGCGGGGGCCATAGCCAACTTGCCCACGACCATTTGGTAGAAGTCCATCGTGTATGGAGTTCAAACCCGCAACTTCATCATATACAGAAGTCCACTTATCCAATTAAGCAAGGGACTTCACTATTATTTTCGAAAGGTCCTAGACGGGATTTGAGCCCACAACCATTTGGTCAATAAAGCTTTGCTTTATCCAACAAAGCAAGGCTCATTGATCAAACATTTAGAAGGAGAAGATTCTCAGCCGGTACACACAGGAAATCAATCTCAAGTTGAACATCAATCAAGCACACATCAGCTGAAAGAACGAGCAACGGAGGATTAAAGACTGAAGAGCCTAAGAAAGTTCAACCGAGGTGGTGAAATAGCGAATCGTCCAAGGCGGCCCAAGCTAACCTACAACTAGAAGCTGAATCCAAAGAAAAAAATCGGGGAAGTACTGGATTTAATTTTCATCTATTTTCCTTTAGTATTAGAAACGGCATTTTCTTATTTCTAGTTGATTCCAAAGTATTCACTGAAGTATGGGGGATTCATACGCAAGTAACATGTTATTAGACATTCCTAGGAAGGAAGAGGATTATGCACCGTAGGAAGGGGGTAGACAAATAGATTACACTCCAGGTCTTCCAGAGATAGGCCAAGAAGAAATGCAGAAACTAGAAATTTATAAAGAATTGAATGGTTTGGATGAAAAAATGAATGATATCCAAGCGGATATGTTCATTGTTAAAGAAATCCAAAACGTACCCTTCATACTTCAATCAATGAAGTTCAAGGGAAGATGAAACAAATTCTTAATATGATTTGTCCATCCTTATCCTTACCTGCACAAAGGGTTTCTTTATCTCTTCGACCAAGGAACCCATCATCTAGTAAAGGAACGGACACCCCTTCACCATTGCATAGTAATATATCTTTAAAAAATAAAGATAATGAAGTAAATCCTCCTTCATACTGCCATTAAGTTTAGAAGCTTGTATTTTGCAAAAGACTTAAAACCACCCCAATTTTCAGGGGAAGATAAAGACCGAAACAAAGATGCAGTCTTGACATTTTTAGAAAAATGGCAAGACTTGCATCAGCTAAAAAACACCCCTGAAGCTTATCAAGTCTTAGAAACAAGTTTATCACTTGGACCTAAGGCTTACAAGTGGTGGATGAGCTTAAAGGAGGCTCAAAGAATCCCACAAACTTGGAATCAATTTGAAGAATTCTTCAAAAAAGAATTCTTACCAGAAAATGAGGATGAAAGAAATTGGGAAGAATGGGACAAAGTCCTACAGAGAGGACGTCCCCTTTCTCTATATATTTCTCATTATCAAGAAATAGTACTTAAATTGCAAAACCTTGATGATTTTCATAAGGTAAGAGGTTTTATGCGTGGTCTCCACAAGCAAGTCAAACATGAAGTGAAAAGAAGTGCTCCAAAAAGTTTAGAAGATGCTATTAAGTTAGCACAGATCTATGAAGATCATGCTAAAACTGGAACACAACCACTTCATCTTGTCGGAGACAATAAAAATTTAAACCAGGTAAAAGAAAGCTAGGCACATTAAAAAAAGACGACTTTAAAACCCCTAGACCTTCACGACCTAGGCTAGACCATGAGGTTTGGGAAAAAGCAAAAAATGAGAATCTTTGCTTTAAGTGCCTTAAGCCAGGACATCTTAGTAAGAATTGCATGACTAGGGGACAACAAAAAGCCACCTGTGAGATAAGAGGGAAAGAAAAGACAGGAATACGCTTAGTCCAAACATTGAATCTTGAAAACAATAAAGTTTGGAAAAAAGTGGAAGTCCTTCACGAAGACGACAAGCATCAGTGTTGTTTGTCTGACTCAATGTGGGTCCAAAACTAGTTTGGACCTCATGACTTGGTCAAACTTCATGCTTGTATAACTGGTGAAAAGGCCAGAGTCATGATAGACGACTAACCACCCATAATTTCTTGAACTACTCACTGGTGAAGAGATTAAAGTTGCCCCAGCAAAAGTCACCTCATTAGTATGTTGTATCTATGATGCAGGGTCAAGACAAGAAAGTCTGGGATACTATGATCTGTAACCTCGAAATAGAATTTCAAGGTTATAAAGATAAATTAGACTTTCAGATCATGCACATGGAAAGAACTGATGTTGGGTAGAGAATGGCTTTGGGGTTTAGGGAAAACACTTATAAGAAGCTATCAGCTGAATACTTTGGAATTTGAGAGAAATGGAATCCGTTATCTAATTCAAGGAGAACATGATGTGCCCATTACTCCTTTGATTTCTAGCATGGAGTTGAAAAAACTTGTAAATACTCAAAAAGCGAAAGTTTTCATGATACTTCCAACTGATGTAAATAATGTACATAATATGAATCCAGTTTCTTATATCTTGTCTCCCTTATCTGAACATGAAAAGTTTAAATTTAAGTGTTTAATAAAAAATTATCGGGATGTCTTTCCAAAAGAACTTCCCCATGGCTTACCTCCTTCTCGTGGGCAAGTCGACCATGCTATAGACTTGCTCCCAGGAACTAAGCCTATATGTAAATCCCCTTATAGACTCCCTTTTTCCCAGCAGGCTGAAGTAGAAAAGTAGTTAAATGAATACCTAGTTAAGGAATTCATTCAACCTAGTCTTTCACCCTGGGCAGCACCCATTCTTTTGCTCAAGAAAAAAGATGGATCAATGAGACTATGCATTGACTATCGAGCCTTGAATAATTTTACGATCAAGAATAAATATCCAATGCCCCGAATTGATGATTTATTTGATCAATTAAAAGGAGCTAAGATATTTTCAAAACTTGATCTCCGTCAAGGATATCATCAAATTAGAATTAAGTCTGAAGATGTTCCTAGAACAGCTTTCAGAACTAAATATGGGCATTTTGAGTTTTTAGCCATGCCTTTTGGACTAACAAATGCCCCAGCCACGTTCATGACACTAATGAACACTATATTAAGCCCTTATTTGGGAAAGTTTGTAGTTGATTTTCTTGATGATATTCTTGTCTATAGTCAAGATGCAGCCTCTCATTTAGAACAATTGGAAAAAGTTTTCCAAGTTCTAAGAGAAAACAAATTATTCAGAAAAGAAGATAAATGTGAATTCTTTTCATCAGAAATCAGATATCTTGGACACATTATATCTGATAAAGGGATTCAAGTAGATCCTAATAAGGTCCAAGTTATTCTTAACTGGCTTCACCCTAAAACCATTACATAACTTCAAAGTTTTTTAGGTTTAGCAGGATACTATAGAAAATTTGTACCCAACTTTGCAAAAATCTCAACCCCTTTATTTGAGAAATTAAAGGGTAAACCCAAAAGCCTCACTTGGGAGAAGGAATAGGCTGAAAGTATGGAAATACTGAAAAGAGCCTTAGCTTCGGCCTTGGTTCTACAGATAGTAGATCCAAATGAACCCTTTGTAGTTGAAATAGATGCTAATGATCTAGCAATAGGAGCTATGTTGATTCAAAATGGTCGACCAATTGCTTTTGAAAGCCAAAAGCTGAATTCAGCTCAAAGAAATTATTCTACCTATGAAAAAGAGCTTTATGCAATTGTGCATGCTCTGAAAAAATGGAGACATTACTTGTTTGGCGCCAAAGTAACTATAGTTTTTGATCAAGCAAGTATTAAATGGTTTGCAAACCAATCCGAACTATCAGGTAGAAAAGCTAGATGGGCCGAATTACTCCAAGAATTTGATTATGAACTCAGATATAGAAAGGGAAAATTTAATATTGTGGCACATGCATTAAGCAGGATGCCCATGTTAAAATCTTTGAGTTTCATACAAATTTCTAATGAGTTAGTAACACTCATGAAGGGCAAGTATCAAGAAGATACTAGTTTTAGCAAAGCCTGGAAGAAGATTTCTACTCCAAGTACAAACTTATCAAATGAAGATAATTTTAAACATTACAGTATTCAAGATGAATATCTATTGTACAAAGGAAAGATTTGTGTTCCTTGTAATTCCGAATTTAGAAAAAAAGTTTTGTTTGAATGTCATGGTGCCCCAAGTGCAGGACATCCTTGTTGGAGTTAGACGTCTGCTGAAGCACACGAACAACACAAGGAAGAAGAAGAAGCTTGGAGCACAATACACAATACTGAATGTATTACTAGAGAATGTACAAAGATAAGTAGCCCATTAGGGCAATAGGCGTATATACAAGCCGGGGGAAAAAAACCTCCTAAAGAGGGAAAAAAGTGCCCCAGTGGTGCTAGTGTGTTCACACACATCACTACCTTGTTGGCGAAAAATTCAGCTCTAACGCCACTGTTGCGGAAATACTTTCGCCCTGAAGGTGGGTTTCGCGACAAAGCTTGAACTCTGTCAGGCCTGCGGAAATTGCCGCGCCACCGCAATAGAATGCTAAACTAGAGTGATTCAGAACACCTCTGTAATCAACAGTAGCTTAGCCTAATTAACGTCGCTTTAACTGTGTTATTCTACGACACAAGTTCCACCGGAACTTCACCAGACTGTTACTGGACTGACACCGTAATCGTATCGGAACTTCACCGAAATGAACTTCTACTTTGGTTATAATTACTTCAGGTGAATATACAAGAAGTAAGAAAGTGATTCGTGAGTTTTCTCCACTTAATGAACTCTTCTGAAGTTTGAAGAAAAACTTCACAGTTCTGAAGTGCTACTTTCCGGTTAACTTTTGTACTGTGTGTACATCTCCATTCCACCGGAAACTGTGATCAGCTTAAAGTAGAGACGTCTAGCTACAAGATGAGCTATCTCTCATACAAGGCTTCGAACTCTGCTACGAGTTATACTTCGTTGTTCTACCGGAAATCTTGTTTTCTAAGAAACTGTAACTGACCGGTAATTACTGAAATGCTTATTGAGTAAACTGTTATTCACCAAAACATGCGTTTACAGAGAAGGTACTGAAGCACGTTTAGTAACGAGTCGTGACAGTTAACGATAAACGAAGCTTCCTATCGTAACACGAAATAGCTTCAGATTCTTCACAAGTAAAGATTACGCGCAGACATCCACATGAACATGTGTTTTCAATTAGAGAAGATGTGTACAAGTAAGCTTGGCCTCTTCTTGCTCAAGCTACAGAAACTCTCCTACAGTGAGTAGTTTCTTATTACCATCTCTCTTCAGATGAAAAGACCCGACACTTCAGGCTTGTGTTATTCATCTGTACATACGCGATCTATGGCGTCTTCTGAGAACTTCTAACTCTCTCTTCACTCATACGTGCATCTCACACGCATCATCTCTCTCTCTGTGTTCTTTGTCTGTGCATGTTTTTCAAATCTTGTTGTATATATATACACTTTCTTTTGGCGCTCCTCTGCCCTGTCATTCTTCAATTCGCGTTATGCGTGCCTTACGCGCCCGCCGCGGTTAATTGCTCTGTTATGCGCACACCGTGCACTAACTTCGCATACTGTACACCTGTGCATAGATTTTCCAGAAGATTTTGTTTCTCTCTTTGTCTGTTGCGTCAAATTCGTGAGTGTTTCCTTAACAGCTCCCCCTCAATCACTAATTTGACCTCTTCCGATCTTTCATATATCTTTCTTTCTTTTATTCCTGCCATCTCTTTGAATCTGTTTGTTTTTGTTCCATCCAGGCTCTTAGTCAGAATGTCTGCAATCTGATCTTTCGTAGGAGTGTAGACTATTTCTATCTCTTTCTCCATTACCTTTTCCCTTAGGAAATGATACTGAATCTCTATGTGTTTTGTTCTTGCATGAAACACAGGATTCGCTACAAGATACAGCGAGCTCATATTATCTCCATGTATAATTGGTATACCTTGATCTATACCCATGCTTTTAAGTAAAGTCTGCATCCATATTACTTCTTTTGCTGCTTCTACCAGTCCTTTGTATTCTGCTTCTGTTGACGATAAAGCTACTGTGTGTTGTTTCTTCGAACACCAGCTTACCAGCTTATCTCCTAGTTATATCATATACCTGTGCGTTGATCTTCGGTCATCTTGACTTCCTGCCCAATCTGAGTCACTATATGCTCTGAGCTTTATATCTGACGTAAAAGGATAATATAATCCTTCCTTTATAGTTCTTTTGATATATCTGAGAACTCTTTGTCCTGCAACCCAATGTTGCTCTGTCGGACAATGCATAAACTGTGAGAGAACTCCTACTGGAAAACTGAGATCCGGTCTTGTTAGCGTAGCATATATTAAGCTTCCTACTAACGATTGATACGTCTTCATATCTTTAAACTCTGTTCCACTATATTTACTGAGTTTATGGTTTACTTCAAGTGGTGTTGAAGCTTCTCTGCAGTTTTCCATGTTGAATCTCTTCAGTAAGTTCAGGAGATACCTGTCTTGTGTGACATATACACCATGATCTGTATATGTGATTTCCATACCTAGAAAGTATGATAACTTTCCCAGGTCACTGATTTTGAATTCCTTTTCTAGCAGTTTCTTTACCTCTATGATTCCTACATCTAAGGTACCTGTAATTATTATGTCATCTACATAGATACAAATGTAGATCATTCCTTCTTCTGTCCTTTTGATGAGTAGACTTGCATCTGCCTTCGAACTTTGGTATCCAAGTTCATTGAGATACTTCACAAGTCTGTAGTTCCAAGCTCTTGGGGCTTGTCTTAGTCCATAAAGTGCTTTTCTTAACCTGCAAACAAAATTTGGGTATCTGGAACTTATAAACCCTTCCGGTTGTTCCATATAGACTTCATCTGATATATATCCATTCAGGAATGCATTCTTTATATCTAGCTGACTTAGCTTCCATCCTTTTGATGCTGCTATAGCAATCACTGTTCTTATGGTTGACATCTTTGCCACCGGACTGAATGTCTCGTCATAGTCTATGCCATGCGTCTGAGCATAGCCCTTGATAACCAGTCTCGCTTTATGTCTGGCTATCCTTCCATCTGCAAGTTTCTTAACTTTGAACACCCATTTATTTCCGATTACTTTCTTACCGTTCGGTTTAGGAACAAGCTCCCATGTCTTGTTCTCTTCCAGTGCGGTGAGTTCTTCTTCCATTGCTTTTTGCCATTGCTTCTTGCCTTTGGCTTCATCATAGCTCTGAGGCTCTTCCTCTTCTTTAACCATATATGCATTATCTTGTTGAGTTATATATGATGTATCATACGAGTATCTTTCCGGTTGTCTTCTTACTCTGTTTGACCTTCTTAGCTCATATTCTTTGTGTGTGTCTGAGTACCCGTCTTCATCTTAGTTCCTTATACCTGTTCTGGTCCTGGATGTGCTTGCCTCGTCTTCTCTGTTTACCTGAACGATTGTTTTACCTTTCTCTTTTCTTTTTATCTCTTCTTCAAATTCTTCAGCTGTATGATTCTGATCTGCATACCAGCTTTTCTGTTCATCAAATGTTACATCCCTGGAAACAGTAAAATGTTTGGTTAGAGGACTCCATAACCTGTAACCCATCTGCTTTTCATCATATCCAACGAATACATATTTCTCTGCTTTCGGTTCAAGCTTGTGTCTGAGTTGAGACGGTACATAAGCATATGCTACTGATCCAAACACTTTGCAGTGATCAAGTGTTGGCTTCTTTCCCCACCAGGCTTCATAAGGGGTCATTCCTTCTAAGGCTGTACATGGTAATCTGTTCACCAAGTATGTAGCTGTGTTTACAGCTTCAGCCCAAAGATAGTCTGGGCAATTTTTTTCTTTTAGCATAGCTCGTGCAAACTCGACTAGAGTTCGGTTTCTCCTTTCTGCTACACCATTTTGTTGTGGTGTATACCTGCAGGTTATTTCTCTCTTAATACCTGCATTCCAAAGATAGTCATTGAATTCTCGGGAGAAGTATTCTCCCCCTCCATCAGACCTCAGTCTTTTAAGTTTTTGTCCTGTGAGTCTTTCAGCATATGCATGAAAATGTCTGAAAGCTCCGAATACTTCTGATTTCTCTTTCAAAACATAAAGAGTTATCCACCTTGTTGCATCATCAATGAAAAGAACATAGTACCTTGATCCGCTGATTGATCCTTCTTTCGTTGGTCCCCATACATCTGTATGTATGAGTTCTAGCACACCGTCATGTTTGAATCCTTTCTTCTCGAAAGGTAACCTGTGGGCTTTTCCCATTTGACAGGCTTTGCATTTGTGAATCATATGTTGGTTCTGTACGTTTGGTAATCCCAGTACAGACGGATTTGCTATCATAGCTTTGATTCCCTTTCCGTGAAAATGACCTAATCTCTTGTGCCAGAGATCAAGTTCTGTAATTACCTTTTCATCATGTGTGAGCAGCGCTTGGCCAATGTTCCCTTGTACTCTTAAGGTAAAGAGTCTGCCTTCTTTCTTACCAGAAACGATCTGATAATATCCGTTCTTGGGATCTTCTACAAATACTCCTTTGTTTGTAAATCTGACCTGAAACCCTTTTTCGACTATCTGTCCCACACTGATCAGATTTTTTGGTATTGTTGGAACATACAAAACATTAGTTAGCAAATCTGCTCCACTCTTGCATTTCACCTTTCCGATTGATCGTACTTTGTGTCTTGTATTGTCACCTGTTTGAACAGTGTGACTCGCACTTCCTTTTTCCAATTCTGACATCAGTTCTATGTTTCCTGACAAGTGATTAGAACATCCGGAGTCAATGTAAAATACCTTTAGATCTTCGTTATTAGATGTGTTGATTGAGTTCATCATCAACGATGTATGACTTTCATTCTGTGTGTCATTTGCGTAGTTGTTGTAGGTGGTGTTGTAGGATTGGCTCTGTCCCCAACTTCTTGTTCCACCTCTACCGTAGCCTCCTCTTTGGCTTTGTCTTCCTCTTTGGATGTTACTCTGATTTCTTCCGCTACTGCCTCTGCTATTGTTGTTTTGATTTTGATTTGATCCTTGTTGATTGTGCCAACAATCATGCGCCAGATGGTTACTTAGTCCACAAATCCAGCAAGCTTTCTTGGTGGTATTCTGGCGGCTTCTTCCTCTTGCTCTTCCTCTGCCAGTGCCTTTACCTCTTGCGTAATAGGCCTGAGAACTCGACTCTTCTTCATCCTTTGACTTACCCTTGTCTTTCTTCTTGTTCTTCATGTACATTGCAGAGCTATGTCCTTTATCTGCATCTCCTTTCAGGTCTTGCTCATATGTGAGCATCAAACCAAGCAGCTGATTTAACTCTGGTACAAAATGATTTAGGGAGAGTTCAGTTGATAGTACGAAAGGTTTCCACCTTTCATCTCCTCTCAAACCTGTGAGCACTTGCGCTATCAATCTATGATCTTTGACTTCTTCATTTATGGATCCAAGACTATCTGCTAGATCCTTCATTTTAGTGACATAGTCACTAATGCTTTGACTCGGCTTCTTTTTGAACGTTGTGAATTCGGACCATAGGCTGGCCTTCCTAGCTTTCGTAGTATTTTGGAAGTGATCTTCCAATGCACTCCATATGTCCTCTGCTTTCTCCAGACCTCTAATGTGCGGTAGCAGATGATCTGACACAGTGTTGTAGATGTAGGCTCTTGCCATTGCATCTTTCTTTTGCCACAGCTTTAGGGCGTCTAGTTCTTCTTTTTCCGGTTGACTATCATCTTCGAAAGTCGGCTTCTTTTCTTCTCTGGTCACGTACGTCATTAAGTCCTTACTCATAAGTAAGGCTTCCATGCGCATTACCCATGCGGGATAATTATCTCTGTCCAGTTTATCAATTCGGACATGATCTGCCATGATCTTCTTCCTCTCGTGGAATGATCCGGCTCTTATACCGATTCTTGGAAAACTAACCTGCTCTGATACCAATTGTTGGCGAAAAATTCAGCTCTAACGCCACTGTTGCGGAAATACTTTCGCCCTGAAGGTGGGCTTCGCGACAAAGCTTGAACTCTGTCAGGCCTGCGGAAATTTCCGCGCCACCGCAATAGAATGCTAAACTAGAGTGATTCAGAACACCTCTGTAATCAACAGTAGCTTAGCCTAATTAACGTCGCTTTAACTGTGTTATTCTGCGACACAAGTTCCACCGGAACTTCACCAGACTGTTACTGGACTGACACCGTAATCATACCGGAACTTCACCGAAATGAACTTCTACTTTGGTTATAATTACTTCAGGTGAATATACAAGAAGTAAGAAAGTGATTCGTGAGTTTTCTCCACTTAATGAACTCTTCTGAAGTTTTAAGAAAAACTTCACAGTTTTGAAGTGCTACTTTCCGGTTAACTTTTGTACTGTGTGTACATCTCCATTCCACCGGAAACTGTGATCAGCTTAAAGTAGAGACGTCTAGCTACAAGATGAGCTATCTCTCATACAAGGCTTCGAACTCTGCTATGAGTTATACTTCGTTGTTCTACCGGAAATCTTGTTTTCTAAGAAACTGTAACTGACCGGTAATTACTGAAATGCTTACTGAGTAAACTGTTATTCACCGAAACATGCGTTTACAGAGAAGGTACTGAAGCACGTTTAGTAACGAGTCGTGACAGTTAACGATAAACGAAGCTTCCTATCGTAACACGAAATAGCTTCAGATTCTTCACAAGTAAAGATTACGCGCAGACATCCACATGAACATGTGTTTTCAATTAGAGAAGATGTGTACAAGTAAACTTGGGCTCTTCTTGCTCAAGCTACAGAAACTCTCCTACAGTGAGTAGTTTCTTATTACCATCTCTCTTCAGATGAAAAGACCCGACACTTCAGGCTTGTGTTATTCATCTGTACATACGCGATCTATGGCGACTTCTGAGAACTTCTAACTCTCTCTTCACTCATACGCGCATCTCACACGCATCATCTCTCTCTCTGTGTTCTCCGTCTGTGCATGTTTTTCAAATCTTGCTGTATATATATACACTTTCTTTTGGTGCTCCTCTGCCCTGTCATTCTTCAATTCGCGTTATGCGCGCCTTATGCGCCCGCCGCGGTTAATTGCTCTGTTATGCGCACACCATGCACTAACTTCGCATACTGTACACCTGTGCATAGATTTTCTAGAAGATTCTGTTTCTCTCTTTGTCTGTTGCGTCAAATTCGTGAGTGTTTCCTTAACATACCTAAATATATCAACAAATCCCCCCTGGGAGTGATGCGGTGAACAAGGAGCTGGCACTCATGTATAAGGAAGTGCCAAGCTATGTGGAAATCACTCCACAAAAGGAAGTAAGCCCAAAGCTTTTCGGAAAGCTTCAAACTTCTCCCTAGGCAGAGCCTTCGTAAAAAGGTCTGCAATGTTCTCCTGCATGGGCACATATACCAAGCTGATCTCCCTAGCAGAGAACCTCTCCCTGACATAGTGATAATGCACCTCAATGTGCTTAGTGCGAGCATGGAACACAGGGTTCCTCGCAACTGCCAATGCGCTCTCACTGTCAGTGAAGATGGTGGTGGCAGAAGACTGGCCAACACCCAAATCAGCCATAAGGCGTCCGAGCCACACACACTCAACAGTAGCTGTGAAAGCTGCCCTATAGTCAGCCTCACAACTCGAAGTGGCCACAATAGGCTGCTTCTTGCTCAACCAAGATATACATGAGTTACCAAGCATGAAGCAAAAACCACTGGTGGACACACGAGTGTCATAGCAACCAGCCCAATATGAGTCAGAAAAAGCATGCAAATCTGGCGGTAGTGATCCCCACTTGGGATAAAACAACCCAAGTAGCCGAGTACCACTCAAGTAGCAAAAGATGCGCTTAACCGCCTTCCAATACGTGACTCCTGGGCAATGCATAAACCTGCTCATCTGTGAGACAGCAAACTGAATATCTGGCCGAGTAATGCATAAGTAAATCAAGCATCCAACAGCCTGCTCATAGAGAACAGCATCAAATGTATCTCCAACATCATGAAGACTCAATCGTAAGCCTGTCTCCATAGGAGTGGCAATAGGCTTACAGTCTTCAAGGCCAAAACGCTACAATAATGTGTCAATATATTTCGTTTGACACAAAGCCCCAAATCAGACATCTCAAATGAGGCATGCAAATCAGCCTTGAAATCAGCAATATGCTTCTCAATAGGACCAATGAGCAACATGTCGTCAACATAGACAACAATGGTTGTTGCAGAGGCCTCTACACCGAAAACAGAGTTTGCAAATCTTGTGCAGGAAGAAGAATGGGCGTTTACTACTGTCTGTAGTTTTGACCCATCTTCTCATGATCAGTGCATGTCTGTAGTAGACTCAGATGTTTGATATTTTGACAGTGGGGCAACCAAACATATTACCTCGCAACACAGTTTCTTCTCCTCACTCGAGCCTGCCCCTACAGGGAGTATTGTTACATGCACCAACAACTCCTCTTATCCTGTTATGGGAGTTAGTAAGATCATTTTGACTACTGCTGATGGTAGTTCTTTCACTTTGTCAGATGCTTTATTTGTGCCACGGATCAAAAAGAACCTGTTATCAGTTTCTGCATTAGCCAAGATTGGTTTGGCTGTGAAATTTGTTGATGACAGGTGTACAGTTCATGATCTGTCAAATGGCGATGTGATTATTGCTTCTGGCATTTTATGTCGTGGGCTGTATAAGCTCATAGACTATGAAAGATCTGAAAATGATTTGGCATGTGCAGTAAATGATTCTCAGGCTATGTCAGATGCAAAGCTTCGGCATGCACGCTTTGGTCATCTAAATTTTGCTAGTTTGCTACGCCTGCAGAAATTTGAAATGGAGTCCTCTTTGCCCAAACTTGAGGCACTTGGAAAACATGTTTGTGAAGGATGTATTTTGGGCAAAATGCAGCGTTCCTCCTTTCTAAAGGATGATTCAGTTCGGGCTACACAGAAATTGCAGCTTGTACATAGTGATGTCTGTGGTCCTATGCAGACACCCTCTTTTGGAAATTACCTTTACTTCGTGACTTTCATTGAGATTTTTCTAGGCATGCATGGGTATATCCACTTAAAGCAAGGTCTGAATTGTTCATGTGCTTCAAACATTTTTTGGTTTTTGCTGAAAATCTGTCAGTGTGTAAAATGGGCACCCTCCGTTCTGATCGAAGGAGGGAATATATGTCTTCTGATTTTAATGCATTTCTGGCTGAACGTGGGATAAAACACCAGTGTACAGTGCCGTATACACCTCAACAGAATGGAGTTGCTGAACGGAAGAACAGGTCTCTCATGGAGATGGCGAGGTGCACGGTCAAGAGTCAGGCTTTACCACATAGTTTCTGGCTTGAGGCTGTCATGTGTGCAGCATATGTACTGAACAGGTGTCCCACTAAAGCGCTGTAGTCTATCACTCCATATGAGGCTTGGCATGACCGCAAGCCATCTGTTGCTCATCTGCGTGTTTTTGGTTGTTTGGCATATACACTATTTTGCCTGGACTGATCTTCCTGCAACAGAACAGAGACTAACTCCTCAAATGATAAGGCATTTGGATTGCCTTTCATCATCAACCGAAGAGTAGAAGCAAAACTCTGATATGAATAAGGAAGACCATTCAGAACGGTCTGCACAAGTGAGCTATATGGTATAAACTCATCAGCAGAAATCAATTGTTCCTTCAAGTCTTTGATCTTCGTTAGGAAACTGTCCATAGAATCACCTTCACTCATGTGCTCACTCTCCAACTGTTTTCGGAGGTAAGCAACACGAGCCTCATTCCTAGCTTGGTACAATGTGGTAAGTGTATCCCAAGCATCCTTAGCTGTTCTACAAGAGCGAATATGAGGAATAATGGCATGTTTGACAGACAAAGCTATCAATGCATGTGCCTGGGCATCTCTACCATCCCAACGAATCTGCTCTCCAATAGGTGCAGCAAAACAGTAGCACGAACAGGAATCTGCACAATAACATCTTCGACACCATCTTCATCAGCTCCAGCACCTGTATTCGTAGTACCTGTTGTTACAGGTGTAACAGGACGTCTTTCAACACCCTACACAATGTTCCATAATCCTTTTGCAACCAATACATTCGCATCATATAGACCCATAATGGGTAGTTGGTGCCATCCAACTTATCCTCAATAGCCAACATACGGAATACATCCCTGCTTTTAGCCATGGCTGGTGACTAAAATACCTTGATGCAGAAAATTGATTGTATCTCAAAAAGTTGAAAGGAACTACCCAGACGAGTTTTGCTAAACCTGTAGCAGACTTTGAGACGCTTATACTGGTGAACAGAAACAGGTACATACCTTTGGCACAAAAAGACAAAATAGCCTACACAAGCGCTGTGATAGTGCGTTCAAAGGCCGAAACGAGCTCAGATCCGGATTTCGGCACCACAAAACAAAGCTGTTTTGATCTCAAAAACACCCTGAGTATGCTCACCAAAATTCGTATGATTCTGAGACTGCAAACAGAGGAGTGTCGACGGCACCCTAGATGAAGCGACGACCTGCTCTGATACCAATTGTTGGAGTTAGACGTCTGCTGAAGCACACGAACAGCACAAGGAAGAAGAAGAAGCTTGGAGCACAACACACAATAGTGAATGTATTACTAGAGAATGTACAAAGATAAGTAGCCCATTAGGGCAATAGGCGTATATACAAGCTGGGGGAAAAAAACCTCCTAAAGAGGGAAAAAAGTGCCCCGGCGGTCCTAGTGTGTTCACACACATCACTACCCAAATATATCAACAATCATGGAATCAACAAAACTTATGAATTAGTAAAAAGGCAGTTTTACTGGCCTAGTATACATAAAGATGTACATAATTATGTACTTAGATGCACTAAGTGCCAAGTTAACAAAGCTGAAAAGTTTAAGATAGGGGGTTTGTTGCATCCTTTAGAAATTCCAAATGGAAAATGGGTAGGTATTTCCATGGATTTCATTACAGGCTTGCGACATACCCCTAAAGGTCATGATGCTGTTTGGGTCATAGTTGACCGATTGACCAAAATGGCTCGTTTCTTACCTACTAGAACTACAGTACAAACTCCAGAATCGGCTAACTTATTCATAGAGCAACTATATAGACTCTATGGACTACCTCAAGACATAGTGTTTGATAGAGATAGAAAATTCACTAGTCCTTTCTGGAGAGCTATATTCAGTCGGTTAGAAACTAAGCTTAATTTGAGTACTGTTGAACATCCTCAAACGGATGGTCAAACTGAAAGAGTCAATCAAATACTTGAAGATATGCTACGAGCATACGTATCTTCTACCCAAACTAACTGGGAAGACTATCTACCAATAGTAGAATTTTCTTACAATAGTGCAAAGCATCCTGCAACGGAATATAGTCCTTTTATGTTGATGTATGGGTTTCAACCTAGAGCACCTTATGCAGTTGGACTTCAAAACGAAAAAGTCCAAGCAGCAAAAGATTTCTTAGAAGATATGAACTTTAAGCTAAAACTAGCCAAGGAAAACCTGAGGAAAGCCCAGGATAGAGCTAAATCTTTTAGCAACCCTAAAAGGTGAGATATTTCCTTTCAGGTTGGTGAATTAGTATATCTTAAAGTTCCTGAGAAATCGGAAACATTAAAAATAGGACCTTGTCCTAAACTCTCTCCGAGATTATGTGGTCCTTTTAAGGTTCTTAAAAGAATAGGGACTTTGGCTTATGAGTTAGAACTCCTAGAAGATTGTTTACTTCATCGAGTATTCCATGTAAGTCGATTAAAAAGAAAACTGGCTGAACAAGACAATCTGGTATCTTCGGATACAATCATTCAACCAATCTCCCTTCTTAACATCCCTCATGAACCTGAGAGAATACTACGCACTCGAGATAAGAAAACAAGAAATCATTTATATAAAGAGTTCCTAGTTAAATGGAGGGATGGAACCGAAGAAAGTGCTACTTTGGAATGAGTAAGTCCCATAAATAAAAGATTTCCCTCTTTTTTAACTATTGGTTAAAAACGAGCAAAGCATCTTTTGAGAGTGAGTCCATGATCAAAAGAAGTGAATCATGGTGCACGGGGGAATACTCCACATAATATACCAAGACACATTTTCGAGGACGAAAATGTTAAAGGGGGGAAGAATGTTGCATAAATCATCGGTTAGACCCTCCAAAAGGAACCTATGTTTCTTGGATTTAACCCTTGAGGTTTTATTTCATAGAAGTCTCAAATTGAAGGGTTTGTTACCTTAGGAAATTAACCTAAGGGAATAAAACTTAGTCTTGGTAGAAGCTTCTCCCAAGTAACACCTTGACTCGTACATGACTTCATTTGAAATAGAAGCCATGTGATTCTCTTTGGAAAGTATCCACTCTTAGACCTTTGGTATATATATGGGTGGAGTTGGATGGGTAGATACGTACTCACTCACTCTCTGGTGGATGCTATACTCCAGGAAGAAGTTTTCACAACAGTATGCATATGCATTTGTGTATGTGTATGCATGTGTGTATGCATATGCATGGTTGTACGCATATGCATGTGTGCATGCATATGCATTTATGTATGCATGTTGTCATCAAAAAAATCACTTACATCGATGTAATTGTTTGAATCATTGTCATCAAAATTCACTTAAAGTTGTCCTCCGTCGAATTTCCAAAGACTTGATGCCAAAATCTCTTGCAAAACTAAAGAGAGAAGATATTAGAAAAGGAAAAACATAAAGAATGTGTCGTATGTCATTTATACATGGTACGACCAGCTACACGTACTTCTCCCCCATCGCCCTAATTATCATTGACGTATACATATTTCTGTGATCCCAAACTTCATCGTTCTACCTCGAACAAGAACCTAAGACAACCATCTTAATGTATATTAATTGATTCTTGACATGCGAGATTGAACCATCCACAATTTCAAGGAACATCCCATCAGTGAAAGTCTCCTCATGTCTTATTGTGAACTGTAAAAGGCTCATACTGCACATTCTGAATTCACCTTAACTTTCCTGGCCTTACTATCGCAGTAGTCTTATTCCAAGACTTAACTCAAGTGATAGTGCATTTCTTATTCCAAGACTTAACTCAAGTGATAGTGCATTTCTGATTCCCTTTCATTAACACAGTTGAACAAATCAAAACACTTTTCTTTCTTGCATATTCCATCGTTTTTGGAGAGTTTAACGTTTCTCAACCGTTTACAAAAGCCAAAGTACATTCCTCATATATTCAGTTCTAGTTAGGAATTTCTTATATACTACTTATTACCCACAAATAATCTGCAATGTTACTGGAATGTATAATGAGAATAAATAACGGGTTCTACTTAGTACACAGAAATATACATCCTGTTAGACTTTGTCAGCGCTACAGAAAAGGATGGAGCACTACAACATATCAAGGGCATACAGAGGTTCTGCATATTGATGGTCCCACGTCGGCGTCAGTAAGACCGTCAATAAACTTTAGAAAACCGGATAGGAAATTTACGCATCGGTACATGGACATCGGTATGAGCATCGATATAAGCGTCGGTAAATTACTGGAAACTATTGATGACTATACCGATGCTCTTACCAACACAGTCTTTTAACCGGGCCCGAGAGCAAAAATTCAACATTCATGGCATTTTGAAACTGAATCTGCTAATCTCAAATTTGCATGCGCGAGCAACATTGCTCTGTTTGCCACTCTTTTTATCTCTCTCTCTATTTACGCAAACCTCTATTTTTCTAGATCTAAAGTTCTCGTAAGTATATTGCACATATTGTAGCACTCTTTTTTCTTTATTTATATTTTTCCTTTTCTAATATCTTCTCTCTTTAGTTTTGCAAGAGATTTTGGCATCAAGTCTTTGGAAATTCGATGAAGGACAACTTTAAGTGTATTTTGACGACAACGATTCAAAGAATTACATCGACGTACGTGATTGTTCTGTTTTCCATTAACATAAAGAGAGAGAGAGAGAGAGAGAGAAAGAGAGAGATGAAAGAAAAAAAGAGATCTAAAGAGAGAGAGAGATAAAAGAAAGAGAGAGATCTATATAAACATAGAGAGAGAGAGACATAAACATATACATACACACATGCATATACATACACACACATGCATATGCATACACACATACATGCATACACAAATGCATATGCATACACACATACATATGCATACACAAATGCATATGCATAAACACATGCATATGCATACACACATGAATATGCATAAACAAATGCATATGCATACACACATGCATATACATGTACATATAAACACATGCATATGCATACAAATGCATATACATACACAAATGCATATGCATACATACATGCATACACACATGCATATGCATACATACATGCATACACACAGGCATATGCATACACACATGCATATGCATACACACATGCATATGCATACACAAATGCATATGCATACACACATGCATATGCATACACAAATGCATATACATACACAAATGCATATGCATACAAATGCATCTGCATATACATGCATATGCATATGCATACACTCATGCATATGCATACATAGATGCATATGCATACACACATGCATATGCATACTCACATGCATACACATACACACATGCATATGCATACACAAATGCATATACATGCACAAATGCATATACATACAAACGTGTATGCATATAAATGCATATGCATACAAATGCATATGCATACACATACACACATACGCAAATGCATATGCATACACATGCATATGCATATACACAAATCCATATACACAAATGCATATGCATACACACATGCATATGCATACACAAATGCATATACATACAAATGCATATGCATACACAAATGCATATGCATACACAAATGCATATGCATACACAAATGCATATGCATACACAAATGCATATGCATACACAAATGCATATGCATACACAAATGCATATGCATACACACATGCATATGCATATGCATACACTCATGCATATGCATATGCATACACTCATGCATATGCATACACAAATGCATATACATACACAAATCCATATGCATATGCAAGTGCATATGTAAAAAAGTAATAAAACATATGAGAATTATAAATATAAACTATTAATTTGTATACCTTCTGCTGAGGAAATGACTCCTAAAGACTTAGCTGTCTACGAAAAAAACTGCCACGTCTCACGTCGTATGTTAGGTCGTCTCTTATTTTATTTCACCATACAATATCTCCTATTATTTTAATCTCAAACAAAAAGAAAGAATTAGAATACATACACATATATAGACATATACACATACACATACCCACATACACATATGCATGCAAACATATACACATACATATACACATATACATACATATAACATAAACACACATATACATATCCACATATATACACATACACATACACATGCATGCATATACATTCATTCATACAAAATATATACATGCATTTATCCTACAATAATGTGTATCTGTGTATATGTGAATATGTTTGTATATGTAAATGTGTATATGTAAATGTGTATATGTGAATATGTGTGTATGTGTAAATATGTATATGTGAATGTTTATGTATGTAAATAATCATATTATTAATATCAAATACCATTATTTGTAGATTTCGATCAATCAGATGGAACTCCACCACCATCTCCTAATCGTGCAAGGACTATATACTGTAAGTATATCAAACTTTAAATTTTAAATATATTCGATAGATACATAACTAATATATTTTTGTCTTGTTATAATTAGATTATGATCAATCAGTGGGCACTCCACCACCTCCTACCCATGCAATGACTTCACATGTGTTGTTCGATAGGAATTTATGATGAATTTTATTATCAAGAGCATATTCCACCTGCTCAATGTGATAATGCTTGGGTATGTATTTTTTCTATAAATTACTGTCATTATTTTACTTAAAAACCATATACAAAATCAAATTACTATTGATATATAGGAATACTTGCTTGATGATGATGATGATGATAATAATTCTTGTACTCATAATGTTAATATACCTTGTACACATAATGGAATTGTTGTTCATCGATTACAAGTAGAGGTTTCTAAAAATCGGCTATATTTTGGTTTAGAGAGTGAAACGGCTAGAGATTTTTCATTGCCAGCTCGTGGTCATTCTCTAGTACAAACATATGATAGAAGAAGATATGGAGGATGGAATAGAGAACCACTTCCTTTAGATGGAGAGGTTTTCTACTTTTAGGATAATCACTATATGATTGCTCTATCCATTATTACTAATGTTAGTCATGGTCTCTTTATTGTAGAGGATTTGTATATGCGTCCAGACTCTGAAGTCACTCTTATGTCATTTTATGGTCCTATATATGGATGGGGGGATTGGCATCGACTTGCACATTATGTTCAAAGCATGAGTACTTATGGAATATGCTTGAATGCAACATCCCTTACTAGTAGAAGGATTTCACATGCTGAAAATGAAATATTATCTATTGATGGAAGACCTTACATGCATGGAAATATAGCAGGGTTAATAATTAGTAGTCCAGGCTTACATAGGAGTTCAAGGACTAATTGCACATTTGAGGAGCGTCAAAATAGTCATGAATCACCATACATGAGTCGAGATGTATCAAGATACATAGTTCTCAATGCTATTACTACATTACATACTGGTGATGAATTATTAGTGAATTATGGATGGCGTAGACCTCCAAGAGCACCTTCTATCCATATTTAATAACTTATATTTTTAATTCTATGTTTAAAGAGAGAATGGAAATTTTCTATCCATATTTAATAACTTATATTTTTAATTCTATGTTTAAAGTTTACTTTTTAGTCATTTATGGAATATTAATGATTTTTATTCATGTGTGTAGATTCCAATGTATGGTGTTGATGATATTCCTCCATACCATTCACAATTGCCAGTAAGACCTCATTTATCAGAAGCTTCTATGAGGAGGCTACGTAAAAGTGATCCTATGGAATATGCAATGTTGAAACACCTATATTCAAAAGAAGATAAAGTACAAGATTTGTGTGACAATGATAAAGATGATGGCATGGCAGATTTTATTGAGGATTGGTATCAAAATGACAGTGCGAACATTGATATTTCTAAAAATGAGAAATATCTTTTAGAGGAATGTCTAAAGCATGTATATGAAGGAAGTGGTTTGACATGACTAAGTGCAAGCTTACTTATTTTCAGCCTTCAAATTTTTTTTGGATGGAGTAATGTATCTGTTTTGACACTATTAAGGTATAATTTTTTATTTTCTATCTATTTATATATATACATGCATAAATATAAAGATATAAATACATGCATACATAGACATACACATATATATACATGAATGTATACACATATTTAAACATACACACACATATACGCACATACACATGTTATGAGAGTAAAGTCAAATTATACATACCTATATCAAATGAAGATATTTTGTCCATCTATCCTTTGGAATTGTCTATGCAACCTTTAGAATCTTCCTGACACATCTACTTCTCCTATTCTAGTCGACCTAATACCTACACTTCTAACTCTTTTATGAACTTTGCATACAAATATTAAGTATGAGTTAGCTATGGAGGTATTAAGTCATTTGATAAATAGAAGTAAATTTATCTCGAAGATTTTGAAGGATGGAAGAATAATTTTAAAGGATGGGTGGACACAAAATGTCCATTCAGTGTATGTTTTTGTTTTAACCTTAGCTGAGGTAAGAACAAGAACTTGCATTGATGAACACTTTATGTCTGTCCATACTTTAAAAATATTCATCCATCTTCCAAAATCTTCAAGATAAATTTGCTTGTCTTATTTTCCAAACGACATAATACCTCCATAGTTAACTGATACTTAATCCTTGTAAACAAGTATGTAAGTCTTAGTTAGGAAGGCAGGTAATAAATTGAGTATAAAATGGAAGATATCCAAACCATTAATTGGTCTAGATATCAAAGTCTACAAACCACAATAAACAAAAAAGAAATTAAAAATGAAAGCAAATATACACAGCTACACATGCATACATACATATAAATACATACATACACATTCTTACATACATACACATACATACATATACACGTACACATATATACACACATACACATACATATATGCATACACATATATGCATACATATATATACATATATATACACATATATAAAGTTATATTCACACACACACACACACACATATATATATATATATATATATATATATATATATATATATATATATATATATATATATATATATATACATACATATATATATATATATATATATATATATATATATATATATATATATATATATATATATATATATATATATATATATATATATATATATATGTGTGTGTGTGTGTGTGTGTGTGTGTGTATGTATGTATATTTATTTATTTAATTTTATTATATGTCATTTTTTTATGAACTCGATATAAGGATGAAGAAAGTAAAATCCCAAAAAAGGTATTGAGACATTTTCCATTGGCTCCAAGGATTAGGCATATGTTCCAAAGCCCCAAATTATCAAAGCTTTTGACATGGGGACATGATCATAAAAGTACTCATGGAATAATCAGAACTCCTCATGATAGTGTTTCTTTTCAGCATATTGATTCTACATGGCCTGATTTTGCACAAAATCCAAAGAATCTAAAGTTAGGAGTTGTATTAGATGGGGTTACTGCTGAAGATAAATGTACAAGCTCATTTTCATATGAGCCATGCTTGGATAAATTTACCAAATATAAAGATAAAGGAAAAGTAGAGAAAAAAAAGGAAAAAATAATAAAAGAAAAAGTCTAGTCAAAACTTCATGATGAGTAAGAGATACAATATCTTGCCTTGTAGTTAGTAGCATGTAGTGGAGAAAGTGGTGAGTTAAGAAGAAGGTACAAACTTCTTCACATGCTCATTGGTTATAAAAGTGAAGTGGGAGCACATTCAAAACAAGGAGAGAAAGAGGCAAGAGCTCTGAGTAGTCGGATCTAGCCATTTTGTCATTTTGGTTTTCCCTTAGACTCCTTCCAGCTGCACGTCAATTTGTATATAGCTCTGTTGCAGAGCTCATATCGTAGTGCATATGTAACCATTGTGTGTGTTTAAACATTCATTGGAAATCTTATCTCGTGTACTTTCTGCATATCCAATATTTCTTTGAAAGCTTATGTAGTTTGTGAGATATCAGTAAAGAGTGAAGTCCAGTTTTTAAGAATACCAGTGTAGATAGGTAGTCTATTTTGGTCGGTTCAGTTTCCTGACCAAAACATATCCAAATCGCATGAATTTTGTCTTGTTGAAAAGCCCTTGGCATCTACTTTCATTGCATTAAATATATCATCTAGATCATTCATATACGATGAGATATCTGTCAGAGAGTAAAGTCTAGTTTTATAGTGTACTTATGTGTGTAGGTGGTCTATCTTGGTGAGTTGAGTTTCCTAATCAAAACTCATCCAAATTACTTTATGTTTAGCTTGTTGCAAAGCTATTTGTGTCTACGTTCTCTGTACCAAATATCTTTCTCAAAGGATATATATTCAGAGAGCTATCAGTCCGAGAGTGAAGCTCAGTTCTTCAGCATACCTGTGTGGATAGGTAGTTCATCTTTGTCAGTTTTGTTTCCTAATCAAAACTTGTCCAAACAAAGTTATTTATAGCTTGTTAGAAATCTATCTTTGTCTAATTTGATTGACTAAAGGCTCAAGTCCATTTGAGTTTTTTATTGAGAGCAGCAAGCTATCTAAGGTGCAGCTATTTGTCCAAGTGTTGGACATACAAGGGTGGTTCACTACACATTTCCGTTGCGCATAGGAGAACTCATTCTCCACAGTTGGTATCAGAGCGAACTTGGTGCTGAAGCTTCATCATCAGAGCTCGAGTTGAAGCAAAGCAAAAGAGGAGCTTCAAAACAAGAGGGAGCTTCACAAACGCAAGAGCAAAGGACTATAACTATTCGAGGTAACTCTCAAAGTCTTTGATACTCTTCAATGGCTGACTTGGGTCAACAAGTAGAGATGTTGGACAAGGATAACTATCGCGTGTGGAAGTTTAGAATGACCAACTACCTAATAGGCAAAGGCTTATGGGGTATTGTGAGTGGCGATGATGCTCAACCTCAAATCAATCAAGCTATGGCCACCGAAGTCCAAAGGAGGCAAGCAAAAGAATAGGAAGAGAGGAATAGGAGAGTCATGTTCCTCATTTCGCAAGTCATTACTAATGCCATGATAGGGCATATTCAACATCTAGAGAAAGCTAAGGATGCTTGGGAAGCTCTTGAAAGGATGTATTCAACAAATACCAAAGCTAAGAGACTTCAACTCAAGAATGAGTTGAACACAATCAAGAAAAGTTCGAGTCAATCCATAGCTGAATATACTTTGAAGATTAAGGAGCTAAGTGATGCTTTAGCTTCTATTGGCACAACGGTTGAAGACGAAGATCTTGTGTGTTATACTCTCAATGGCTTGAGAGAAGATGAAAGATGGAAGCCTTTTATAACTTCCATTAACTTGAAAGATGTATATCTAGGTTTCGAACAACTAATCCCTCATCTTGTCATAGAAGAGCTTAGCTTCGGTGGTCCCAAAGGAAAGGACAGCCATAACCAAATGTTATATGCAGGTCGAGGCAAAGGAAGAAACTCAAGAGGAGGCTCAAGAGGAAAAGGAAGAGGTCACAACCACTCCAAATACAATCAAAACATAATGTTAATATACCTCGTACACATAATGGAATTGTTGTTCATCGATTACAAGTAGAGGTTTCTAAAAATCGGCTATATTTTGGTTTAGAGAGTGAAACGGCTAGAGATTTTTCATTGCCAGCTCGTGGTCATTCTCTAGTACAAACATATGATAGAAGAAGATATGGAGGATGGAATAGAGAACCACTTCCTTTAGATGGAGTGGTTTTCTACTTTTAGGATAATCACTATATGATTGCTCTATCCATTATTACTAATGTTAGTCATGGTCTCTTTATTGTAGAGGATTTGTATATGCGTCCAGACTCTGAAGTCACTCTTATGTCATTTTATGGTCCTATATATGGATGGGGGGATTGGCATCGACTTGCACATTATGTTCAAAGCATGAGTACTTATGGAATATGCTTGAATGCAACATCCCTTACTAGTAGAAGGATTTCACATGCTGAAAATGAAATATTATCTATTGATGGAAGACCTTACATGCATGGAAATATAGCAGGGTTAATAATTAGTAGTCCAGGCTTACATAGGAGTTCAAGGACTAATTGCACATTTGAGGAGCGTCAAAATAGTCATGAATCACCATACATGAGTCGAGATGTATCAAGATACATAGTTCTCAATGCTATTACTACATTACATACTGGTGATGAATTATTAGTGAATTATGGATGGCGTAGACCTCCAAGAGCACCTTTTAGCTAAAGAGAGAATGGAAATTTTCTATCCATATTTAATAACTTATATTTTTAATTCTATGTTTAAAGTTTACTTTTTAGTCATTTATGGAATATTAATGATTTTTATTCATGTGTGTAGATTCCAATGTATGGTGTTGATGATATTCCTCCATACCATTCACAATTGCCAGTAAGACCTCATTTATCAGAAGCTTCTATGAGGAGGCTACGTAAAAGTGATCCTGTGGAATATGCAATGTTGAAACACCTATATTCAAAAGAAGATAAAGTACAAGATTTGTGTGACAATGATAAAGATGATGGCATGGCAGATTTTATTGAGGATTGGTATCAAAATGACAGTGCGAGCATTGATATTTCTAAAAATGAGAAATATCTTTTAGAGGAATGTCTAAAGCACGTATATGAAGGAAGTGGTTTGACATGACTAAGTGCAAGCTTACTTATTTTCAGCCTTCAAATTTTTTTAGGATGGAGTAATGTATCTGTTTTGACACTATTAAGGTATAATTTTTTATTTTCTATCTATTTATATATATACATGCATAAATATAAAGATATAAATACATGCATACATAGACATACACATATATATACATGAATGTATACACATATTTAAACATACACACACATATACGCACATACACATGTTATGAGAGTAAAGTCAAATTATACATACCTATATCAAATGAAGATATTTTGTCCATCTATCCTTTGGAATTGTCTATGCAACCTTTAGAATCTTCTTGACACATCTACTTCTCCTATTCTAGTCGACCTAATACCTACACTTCTAACTCTTTTATGAACTTTGCATACAAATATTAAGTGTGAGTTAGCTATGGAGGTATTAAGTCATTTGATAAATAGAAGTAAATTTATCTCGAAGATTTTGAAGGATGGAAGAATAATTTTAAAGGATGGGCGGACACAAAATGTCCATTCAGTGTATGTTTTTGTTTTAACCTTAGCTAAGGTAAGAACAAGAACTTGCATTGATGAACACTTTATGTCTGTCCATACTTTAAAAATATTCATCCATCTTCCAAAATCTTCAAGATAAATTTGCTTGTCTTATTTTCCAAACGACATAATACCTCCATAGTTAACTGATACTTAATCCTTATAAACAAGTATGTAAGTCTTAGTTAGCAAGGCAAGTAATAAATTGACTATAAAATGGAAGATAGCCAAACCATTCAGTGGTCTAGATATCAAAGTCTACAAACCACAATAAACAAAAAAGAAATTAAAAATGAAAGCAAATATACACAGCTACACATGCATACATACATATAAATACATACATACACATTCTTACATACATACA
The DNA here is from genome assembly GCA_020310875.1 of Ceratopteris richardii. NCBI lineage: Eukaryota > Viridiplantae > Streptophyta > Polypodiopsida > Polypodiales > Pteridaceae > Ceratopteris > Ceratopteris richardii. The sequence continues at coordinate 65,826,586 of CM035442.1, read as the reverse complement.
CATACATACATGTGAAGAGATGGATAGGTATGTGTTGAAGATGAAGAGGTGTTGCAAAATCTTTGCTCTACACCAGCCAAATGAACTCCAGGAGTAGATGGTGGGCCCTTTTAGCTTGCCAATGGATGTATTAGACACCCTATGTACCTTGGAAGATCACTCTCAAAAAGATAGATCAAAACAGATAAGTTGGAGTTAGCTCAGAGGTGAAAACTTGCTATTCTTGGTTGATACACCTGTCCAGTGTTTTACATAATTCTCTGAGCACAGCAGCAATTAGATTAATTCCTCTTGGGGAAGGCTAGGTAGCTTAAAGAGCTAACTTCAGAGAGTAATCTCATCAAAAATAACAAACCACACACTGAGAATGACTTTTAACAAGTGATGACATCATCCCGATTTTCACGGGCTGCTATAGAAATAGACCAGTGAGTAGAAAAATTAACATAACTCAAGATGTAAGAATCCAATGATCATGAAAATTTGTATGCTTATACTAGACAGTGAGCTGAATCCAACAAGCTTAAAATCACTGAATTTGGATGCGTAAACACTGAGAAATGACTCTGACAAGATGACTGAAAAAGTCGGGTACCTGACAGAGAAGTGAAGATGAACATACCCTGTTGACTTCAAATGAACATAACTGAAGATTCCAAAATCCAAATGACATGAAAATCTGTGAGCATATAGAAGACTTATAGAGCTAACTTTATCAAGTTAAATCACTGAAAATGATGAACCAAGTGCAGAGAAACAATCTCTGCAAGCTGACTGAGAAAAAACTGAAGTAATGGCAGTGAGTAGTACACATCACAAGAACATGGAAAGATGAATTCAAATAATCATGAAAATGAAAGTATATTGCTTGTACAATACAATGACTTACTGATACATATGTGTGCCTTGTAATCACACCTTGATATGGCATAAAGCTCAGCTCTTGGAGGTCTTCACATAGGTCTCTCTAACCACGACTAAAACTGCCATCTATTTATAGTTGAGTTTGGGAGGCTAACTTCCCTCAATCACTCTCCAATCAATCAATGATTGATTTGATTCTCTACCTACCACAAATCACGAATTCGTGGCTCCTCTTTCCATTCTTGATCATGTGGGCTCAACCACTTAAGATTCTCTTACTTTTACATTAAGTAAACTCTTCAAAAGTTACAAGAGGTAGTTCACAAGTGAACTTTACATAGTCTTCTTTTTAAAGCTTTTTCTAAGACTTTGTGAGACTCAAGCCAATACTTAGGCTTGTCATAGACTTGCTCCAACAGCTCCCCCTCAAGCCAAGTATGCTTGAGGTCTTCAACCTTCCAAGATTACCTGCAAACCTATCATAGCCTTGAATTTGCAAAGCTTTGTACCATCCAATGCTTTGGTTAGAATATCTGCACATTGTTGATGAGTGGACACATATGATATTTGAATCTCTTTGCTTAGAACCTTCTCTCGTACATAGTGATAATGAACTTCAATATGTTTAGTCCTTGCATGAAAAATAGGATTAGCAGCCAAGTGAATAGAACTCATATTGTCACCAAAAATAGTTGGAGTTCCAAACTCCAATCCAAGATCTTTGAACAATGTCTTCATCCACATAGCTTCCTATGTAGCTATGGCAAGACCTCTATATTCAGCTTCAGTAGAAGAGAGAGCAACTGTGGGTTGCTTCTTGGATGACCATGAAATAGGCTTTGAACCTGCAAAGGTAAGATAACCTGAAGTGCTCCTTCTATCTTCCTTGGAGCCAGCCCAATCTGCATCAGAAAATAGCTTCAAACCTAAATCAGATACATAAGGATAATAAAGTCCTTCATTTATGGTTCCTTTGAGATATTTGAGTATCCTTTTGGCAGCATCCATATGTGGTTTCCTTGGTGTGTGCATAAATTGGCTTAGCACACTCACACTGTAACATATATCTACTCTTGTCAATGTGGCATAGTTGAGACTACCCACTAGACTTTGATATGATGTGATGTCCTCTATGAGTTCACCTTCATGTGAGCTCAATTTGTGATTGACCTCCATTGGAGTACCTGCAATCTTACAATCTTGCATCTTGAATTTTGCCAACATGTCCTTAATGTACTTTCTTTGAGTGAGAAACAAACCATGATCTTTGTAGACAACTTCCAAACCTAGGAAGTAGGTAAGTGAACCCAAATCACTTATCTTGAACTCTTCTCTCATCTGATCTTTGATCTTCTTCATACCATCTGCATCATTTCCTGTCAATATAATATCATCTACATATACACATAGGTAGATGACCTCGGAATTACTCTTTTTAATAAAGAGTGAAGGATCTGCTTTGCTTGGTTGAAAGCCTTTGTCCTGCAAGAATGAAACAAGCCTGAAATTCCAAGCTCTTGGAGCTTGCTTGAGACCATACAATGCTTTGTTAAGTTTACACACATAATCAGGATAAACTTGATTCTCAAAACCAGGTGGTTGTGCCATATATACCTCTTCTGTTATCCAACCATTCAAGAATGCATTCTTTACATCTAGCTGAAGTATCTTCCAATTCTTGGAAGAGGCAATACTAAGCAAAACCCTAATAGTAGGCATCTTTGCCACAGGAGAGAAAGTCTCCTCATAATCAATTCCCTGAGTTTGTGCAAAGCCTTTTGCCACAAGCCTTGCCTTATACCTGTTAATTGAACCATCAGAATTCTTCTTGAGTTTATAGACCCATCTTGAGCCTATTACCTTCATGGATGAAGTCTTGGGCACCAAATCCCAAGTGTTGTTTTCCTCGAGTGCTTCAATCTCTTCCTTCATTGCATGCTTCCATTCTGTTTTTGCTTTGGCCTCTTCAAATGATGATGGCTCCTCTTGGTTTATGTCCTGTGCTATGTAGATAGAATGTTTAGTTACTAATGAGGTGTCAAACCCATACCTTTCTGGTTTTTTCTTTTCCCTCATAGATCTTCTTAGGCCATGATGTGATGATTCTGCCTCATGTCCGAGTTCCTGCAATTTTGCTTTACCTTTAGACTTCCATGCTTTGATCTTTTCCATGTGAGATTCTTCATCATCCTCTGAGGTGTCTTGTTCTTCAATCTTTGATTGTTCTCTACCAAGCTTTGGAAAATCTTCTTCAAGATCATATGGTAAATTGATCTTCCTGCATGAATCTTCATACCATGAATTGTTCTCATCAAAAACTACATCTCTGCTTACCAAGAATCCTTTGTTGGTAGGGTTGTATAACCTGTAGCCCTTTTGATTGTTGTCATATCCAATAAATACACACCTTTCTGCTTTTGGATCCATCTTGCCTCTAACCTGTGAAGGAACATGAGCAAAAGCAATACATCCAAAAATTTTACAATGATCTAAGCTTGGCCTTCTTCCATTCCAAGCCTCATATGGAGTCATCCCATCAAGGGATTTTGAAGGCAACCTGTTAATCAAGTAAGTGGCTGTAGATACAGCCTCAGCCCATAAGTAATTAGGTAAATGCTTTTCATTTAACATAGACCTTGCAGCTTCAACAATTGTCCTATTCCTCCTTTCTGCCAATCCATTTTGCTCAGGAGTGTACCTTGTAGTTACCTCTCTTTTGATTCCTCTTTCTTGAAGAAAAGAATCAAAATCATGGGAGAAGTATTCTCCCCCTCCATCTGACCTTAGCCTTTTTAGTGATTTACCTGTTTGATTCTCCACAAGAGCCAAATATCTTTTGAAACATGAAAAAACTTCATCTTTGTGTTTCATAAAGAATAGAATAGTCCATCTGCTGCAATCATCAATAAAGGAAACATAATACCTTGATCCTGATATTGAAGCTTCCTTGCTAGGTCCCCATACATCTGTATGAACCAACTCCAAGAGATCTCCATGCATATAACCTTTCTTCATGAATGGTAACCTGTGAGACTTTCCAAACTGACATGCACTACACTTATAAATCATATGTTGTTTTGATAAATTAGGAAGTCCAAGTACACTTTGGTCCCTGCAGATTTGTTTTAATGACCTTTCACCAATATGTGCTAACCTTTTGTGCCATACTTCCAATTCTGTGAGTGTCTGACTACCATAATTAAAGAGAGCAATGTTTCTAGTGTCCTGTAATTCAAATGTGAACAATCTACCTGTCTTTTCACCTTTTGCAATTCTTCTGAATCCTTGACTTGGATCTTCAACAAATGCTCCTGCCTTTGTGAACCTGACTTGCAACCCTTTCTCTACTATCTGCCCAACACTTATCAAATTCTTTGTAATGGTAGGGACATAGAGTACCTTACTGAGTAGGTTGATGTTTCCATCAGGTGCTTTGACATTGCCTATTTTCTCCACAGGATGTTTTGTATCATCTCCTGTTTGTACCTCATGCTTATTCCTTGGATCTTCTAAATCTGATAGGAGTGCCACATTTCCTGCCACATGATTTGAACAACCTGAATCTATGTAGAAAACATTCTCATCAGATTTACCTTGTGGCATAGCCATGTTCATGATCAATAATGAATCCTCTTTGTTTGAGTCTTTTGTGTAGTTATTGTAGTCTCTCCTTCCTTTGTAGCCTCCTTGATAGTTTGAATGATTGTAGTTGTTGTAGTTGCCATGGTAGTTGTTGAACCTTCCTCTTGAGTAGCCATAACTTCCTCTATTGTATCCTCTGCCTCTTTGAATCCTGGAATTCCTAAAGCAATTTTCAGTTGTATGATTAGTTAATCCACAAATAGAACATGAGTTGGAGTCTTGGTATCTCCCCCTGCCTTGTCTACCTCCTCTTCCTCTACCTCTGCCATGTCTTCCTCTACCTGCATAGTTAGCTTGATATGTACCTGCTTCATCATCCACTTTCTTTGCCTTTCCTTTGTTATCTTTAGACTTGCTTTTATCCGTGTATAAGGCTGAAGATTGATTACCTTTAGAGCTTTCTCCATTTTTGATAAGCTTTGCCTCTTGAGTAAGTAGTTGTCCAATGAGTGTGTTGAAATCAGGTACATGCATGTCCATGTACAAATCCATAGCTGTGGTGAATGCTTCCCACTTATCATCTGCCTTCAAGCCATTGATGACCTGCCTTACAATTTGCTCTTCATCTATTACCTCTCCAATGCTTCCCAACTGATCCGCTATGTCCTTGAGCTTTGTGACAAAATCAGTCACATTTTGTTTGGGAGCTTTCTTGAGAGTTGTGAACTCCAGCCATAGTTGATGCTTCCTAGCTTTGGTACTTGAAGAAAAGAAAGCTTCAAGTGCATCCCACACTTCCTGAGATGTATTACAACTTCTAATGTGAGGCAACAAAAAATCTGAGATAGAGTTGAGGAGATAAGACCTTGCAAGTGCATCCTTGGAGCACCATGTGCTCAATCTTTCTTGCTCTTCTTGTGTTGGTTGACTTTTGTTCCTGAAACTTGGCATAACTTCATCTCCAGCCACATAACCATATAAACTTCTACCTTGGAGATAAGCTTCCATCCTTAATGACCAAGCTGAGTAGTTACCTCTGTCCAATTTGTCAATTGATGAAGGAAATCCATCTGCCATGTTGTCCAACCTTGCTCTGATACCACTGTGAAGAGATGGATAGGTATGTGTTGAAGATGAAGAGGTGTTGCAAAATCTTTGCTCTACACCAGCCAAATGAACTCCAGGAGTAGATGGTGGGCCCTTTTAGCTTGCCAATGGATGTATTAGACACCCTATGTACCTTGGAAGATCACTCTCAAAAAGATAGATCAAAACAGATAAGTTGGAGTTAGCTCAGAGGTGAAAACTTGCTATTCTTGGTTGATACACCTGTCCAGTGTTTTACATAATTCTCTGAGCACAGCAGCAATTAGATTAATTCCTCTTGGGGAAGGCTAGGTAGCTTAAAGAGCTAACTTTAGAGAGTAATCTCATCAAAAATAACAAACCACACACTGAGAATGACTTTTAACAAGTGATGACATCATCCCGATTTTCACGGGCTGCTACAGAAATAGACCAGTGAGTAGAAAAATTAACATAACTCAAGATGTAAGAATCCAATGATCATGAAAATTTGTATGCTTATACTAGACAGTGAGCTGAATCCAACAAGCTTAAAATCACTGAATTTGGATGCGTAAACACTGAGAAATGACTCTCACAAGATGACTGAAAAAGTCGGGTACCTGACAGAGAAGTGAAGATGAACATACCCTGTTGACTTCAAATGAACATAACTGAAGATTCCAAAATCCAAATGACATGAAAATCTGTGAGCATATAGAAGACTTATAGAGCTAACTTTATCAAGTTAAATCACTGAAAATGATGAACCAAGTGCAGAGAAACAATCTCTGCAAGCTGACTGAGAAAAAACTGAAGTAATGGCAGTGAGTAGTACACATCACAAGAACATGGAAAGATGAATTCAAATAATCATGAAAATGAAAGTATATTGCTTGTACAATACAATGACTTACTGATACATATGTGTGCCTTGTAATCACACCTTGATATGGCATAAAGCTCAGCTCTTGGAGGTCTTCACATAGGTCTCTCTAACCACGACTAAAACTGCCATCTATTTATAGTTGAGTTTGGGAGGCTAACTTCCCTCAATCACTCTCCAATCAATCAATGATTGATTTGATTCTCTACCTACCACAAATCACGAATTCGTGGCTCCTCTTTCCATTCTTGATCATGTGGGCTCAACCACTTAAGATTCTCTTACTTTTACATTAAGTAAACTCTTCAAAAGTTACAAGAGGTAGTTCACAAGTGAACTTTACATAGTCTTCTTTTTAAAGCTTTTTCTAAGACTTTGTGAGACTCAAGCCAATACTTAGGCTTGTCATAGACTTGCTCCAACAATACATATACACGTACACATATATACACACATACACATACATATATGCATACACATATGCATACATATATATACATATATATACATATATATACACATATAAAACACATATACGCACATACATACATATACACATAAGCATACACATATATAAAGTTATATTCACACACACACACACACACACACACACATATATATATATATATATATATATATATATATATATATATATATATATATATATATATGTGTGTGTGTGTGTGTATGTATGTATATTTATTTATTTAATTTTATTATATGTCATTTTTTTATGAACTCGATATAAGGATGAAGAAAGTAAAATCCCAAAAAAGGTATTGAGACATTTTCCATTGGCTCCAAGGATTAGGCATATGTTCCAAAGCCCCGAATTATCAAAGCTTTTGACATGGGGACATGATCATAAAAGTACTCATGGAATAATCAAAACTCCTCATGATAGTGTTTCTTTTCAGCATATTGATTCTACATGGCCTGATTTTGCACAAAATCCAAAGAATCTAAAGTTAGGAGTTGTATTAGATGGGGTTACTGTTGAAGATAAATGTACAAGCTCATTTTCATATGAGCCATGCTTGGATAAATTTACCAAATATAAAGATAAAGGAAAAGTAGAGAAAAAAAAAGGAAAAAATAATAAAAGAAAAAGTCTAGTCAAAACTTCATGATGAGTAAGAGATACAATATCTTGCCTTGTAGTTAGTAGCATGTAGTGGAGAAAGTGGTGAGTTAAGAAGAAGGTACAAACTTCTTCACATGCTCATTGGTTATAAAAGTGAAGTGGGAGCACATTCAAAACAAGGAGAGAAAGAGGCAAGAGCTCCGAGTAGTCGGATCTAGCCATTTTGTCATTTTAGTTTTCCCTTAGACTCCTTCCAGCTGCACGTCAATTTGTATATAGCTCTGTTGCAGAGCTCATATCGTAGTGCATATGTAACCATTGTGTGCGTTTAAACATTCATTGGAAATCTTATCTCGTGTACTTTTTGCATATCCAATATCTCTTTGAAAGCTTATGTAGTTTGTGAGATATCAGTGAAAGAGTGAAGTCCAGTTTTTAAGTATACCAGTGTAGATAGGTAGTCTATTTTGGTCGGTCCAGTTTCCTGACCAAAACATAACCAAATTGCATGAATTTTGTCTTGTTGAAAAGCCCTTGGCATCTACTTTTACTGCATTAAATATATCATTTAGATCATTCATACACGATGAGATATTTGTTAGAGAGTAAAGTCTAGTTTTATAGTGTACTTATGTGTGCAGGTGGTCTATCTTGGTGAGTTGAGTTTCCTGATCAAAACTCATCCAAATTACTTTATGTTTAGCTTGTTGCAAAGCTATTTGTGTCTAATTTCTCTGTACCAAATATCTTTCTCAAAGGATATATATTCACAGAGCTATCAGTTCGAGAGTGAAGCTCAGTTCTTCAACATACCTGTGTGGATAGGTAGTTCATCTTTGTCAGTTCTGTTTCCTAATCAAAACTTGTCCAAACAAAGTTGTTTATAGCTTGTTAGAAATCTATCTTTGTCTAATTTGATTGAATAAAGGCTCAAGTCCATTTGAGTTTTGTATTGAGAGCAGCAAGCTATCTAAGGTGCAGCTATTTGTCCAAGTGCTGGACATACAAGGGTGGTTCACTACACATTTCCGTTACGCATAGGAGAACTCATTCTCCACAGTTGGTATCAGAGCGAACTTGGTGCTGAAGCTTCATCATCAGAGCTCGAGTTGAAGCAAAGCAAAAGAGGAGCTTCAAAACAAGAGGGAGCTTCACAAACGCAACAGCAAAGGACTATAACTATTCGAGGTAACTCTCAAAGTCTTTGATACTCTTCAATGGCTGACTTGGGTCAACAAGTAGAGATGTTGGACAAGGATGACTATCGTGTGTGGAAGTTTAGAATGACCAACTACCTAATAGGCAAAGGCTTATGGGGTATTGTGAGTGGCGATGATGCTCAACCTCAAATCAATCAAGCTATGGCCACCGAAGTCCAAAGGAGGCAAGCAAAAGAATAGGAAGAGAGGAATAGGAGAGTCATGTTCCTCATTTCGCAAGTCATTACTAATGCCATGATAGGGCATATTCAACATCTAGAGAAAGCTAAGGATGCTTGGGAAGCTCTTGAAAGGATGTATTCAACAAATACCAAAGCTAAGAGACTTCAACTCAAGAATGAGTTGAACACAATCAAGAAAAGTTCGAGTCAATCCATAGCTGAATATACTTTGAAGATTAAGGAGCTAAGTGATGCTTTAGCTTCTATTGGCACAACGGTTGAAGACGAAGATCTTGTGTAATATACTCTCAATGGCTTGAGAGAAGATGAAAGATGGAAGCCTTTTATAACTTCCATTAACTTGAAAGATGTATATCTAGGTTTTGAACAACTAATCCCTCATCTTGTCATAGAAGAGCTTAGCTTCGGTGGTCCCAAAGGAAAGGACAGCCACAACCAAATGTTATATGCAGGTCGAGGCAAAGGAAGAAACTCAAGAGGAGGCTCAAGAGGAAAAGGAAGAGGTCACAACCACTCCAAATACAATCAAAACAATTTGGAAGACAACAAGGATGCATCAAATGCCAACACACAAGGAAGAGGTCGAGGTAGAAGTAGAGGAAGGGGCCGAAGCTCCTACAATTCTCATAAATGTATAACATGCTATCATTGTGGGAAAGTAGGACACTATGCTAGTGTTTGTTGGCTGAAGAATGGAAGACCAAATGGAGGCAATCAAAGGAACCAAAGCAACTATGCAAGCACCTCAAGTGAAGGAAGCAAGGACACACTACTTGCAATGAGACATGAGTATAGAAGCTCTTGTGAAGATGACAAAAAATGGTACATTGATTCAGGTTGTAGTAACCATATGTCATGCCAAGGAAGTTTGTTCACTAATCTATAGGTACCAAGTGGAAAAGGATGTGTTGAAACAGGTGATGATACTCAACACATGATTGAACATATTGGAGATATAAGGCTTGGAGATACAAGTAGAGCAAAGGTACTATCTAATGTTCTTCATGTTCCTACAATTTCAAAGAACTTGATTTCAGTAGGACAAATGGTAGAGAAGGGTTATCATGTCATATTCAATGAGAATGGGTGCTTCATAAAGAATCCAAAGGAAGGCTTGAAGGTCATTGCTCGAGGTAGAAGAGAAGGAAGGATGTTCACTTTGGATGTCCAACATCCACATGGAAAGGTCATGTACATTCAATGTGGGAACAAGAAGATTTCAGAGCTGGACTTATGGCACAAAAGAATAGGACACATCAACATTCCAAAGCTGAGGGACATGAGCAAACATGAAGTGGTAAGAGGTCTTCCAAAATTTAATAGCATTGGACTACATGAGTTATGTGAAGCTTGTCAACTAGGAAAGAAAACGAGGCAGCCATTCAAGAGGAGCAATTATGTGGCTCCAAATGTTTTGGACTTGATACATACGGATGTATGGGGACCAACCCAAGAGGCATCAATGGTTGGTAATAGATTTTTTGTCACCTTCATTGATGATCACTCAAGAAAGGTATGGATGTTTTGTATGAAGCAAAAATCAGAGGTGTTTTCTATATTCAAAAGATTCAAAGTTGAAGTTGAAAAGGAAACAAGAAGGTCTATCAAAACCTTAAGGTCCGATGGTGGAGGAGAATACTTCTCCAAAGAATTTTCAGATTTTCTACAAGAGAATGGAATCAAAAGGCAGTTCACTTGTAGGTACACACCACAAAAAAATGGAGTAGCTAAGAGGAAAAATAGGCAAATTGCTGAAATTGCAAGATGCATGCTCAACGAAATGAAGGTACCATTGTACTATTGGACTGAAGCTACCACAACCGCCATTTACTTGATGAATAGGTGCACAACATCGGGAATACATCACTTGACTCCAGAAGAGGTATATTCCGGTAAGAAACCTCATCTTACACACCTCAAAGTGTTTGGATGTGTTTGCTTTGTTCACATTCCACAAGAAGTTAGAACAAAGATAGAACCAAGATCAGAAAAATGCATTTTCATCAGCTACTTGACGGAGAAAAAAGGATACAAGTGTTACAACCCTAGAACAAAGGAATTAAGATTCTCGCGAGATGTGGTCTTTGATGAACTAAGACCATGGTATGAAGATGAAGAAAAGGAAAAGATGCTTGAAGAAGATTGTGTTGATTATGCAGGAACAAATCAAAGAGAAGTTCAACAATCAAGCACAAAGGCTTCAGGTCCAGAGGCATCTACATCAAATGAAGAATGTTCAACATGGAGGGGGAGCCATTCTTTGTCTCCAAATTCAGCTCATAGTAGAGCCAAAGATGCAAGTGCTACTCCAAACAGTGAGGTAGATGCAAGTGAAGAAGAATATGAAGAGGTAATCACTCCGATGGTAAAGCTAAATAGGTTAAAGAAGCAACTCTCTAAAGGCAATGAAAGAAGATCTTCAAGGACAAGGTATCCAACTCAAAGGTTGAGTTATGATAGTTTTATGGCGACAAATTTTGCATACATGATGCAGGTTATCAAAGACAAAGAGCCTGAGACATATGAAGAAGCTTGCACACAAAAGGAATGGAAGCAAGCTATGAAAGAGGAGATCAAAGCTCTCAAAGATAATCAAACATGGGAGCTAGTGCCAAAGAAAGAAGGTATGAAGATTGTTCCAAACAAATGGGTGTTTAAAGTAAATAGGAATGTTGATGGTTCACTAGCTAGATATAAAGCTAGATTAGTTGCCAAAGGATTTAAACAAACACAAGGCATAGATTATGATGAAGTTTTCAGCCCCGTTGCAAAGATGGGAACTATCCGAACCTTAATAGCAATTGGTGCTTCAAGGAGATGGCCATTATATGAACTCGACATCAAAAATGCCTTTCTCAATGAAGAACTACAAGAAGAGGTATACATGAGTCAACCGGTTGGATTTGAAGATGAAAACCATCCAGATTTTGTTTGCAGGTTGAAGAAGGCACTTTATGGCTTGAAGCAATCACCAAGAGCATGGAATCTGAGATTGGTAGAGTATCTAACTAAGTGTGGATACAACCCAAGTACTGCAGATCCTTCGTTGTACATGAAGAAGGAAGAAAATAGAGAGGTATATATTTGCATATATGTCGATGACCTCATCATAACACGAAACGATGTTACGGGGATTAAAGATATCAAAAGGAAGCTTGGTAAGGAGTTTAAAATTTGAGATCTTGGGGAGCTAAAATATTTTTTAGGAATTGAAGTTGTTTATGGAAAGAGTGGCATCTACTTGATGCAAAGGAAGTACTTGTTGGATGTTCTTTTCAGATTTGGAATGAGTGAATGCAAACCACTCACTTAACCCATGGACACAAATACAAAGATTTGTTCAAATGATGGAGAACCATTGGAAGATGTAACGACATACAGAAGCATTGTAGGATCATTGATCTATGCAAACATTACAAGACCTGATTTGTCTTATGTTGTTGGTGTACTTTCTCAGTTTATGCAAGCCCCGACAAGTGAACACTTAAATTCAGCCAAGAGAGTATTGAGATACATAAAGCATACAGTTAATCATGCTTTGTTTTACAAGTTTGATGAAGAATTGCAGGTCAAAGGCTTTAGTGATGCTGATTGGGCTGGCTCAAAGGAAGATAGAAGATCAACCTCAGGTTATGTGTTCATGATAGGAAGCAAACCTATCACGTGGAGCTCAAGGAAACAACCTACTATTGCACTTTCATCTATGGAGGCTGAATACAGAGGATTAGCATTTGCCACATGTGAAGCAATGTGGATTAAAAAGCTTTTGGCTGATCTTGGAGTGCAAGTTGGAACCATCCCTATATATGGTGATAACATGTCAAGTATCTACTTGGCAAGCAATCCTATGTTTCATGCAAGGAGCAAGCACATAGAGGTCCACTACCATTATGTAAGGGAGAAGGTGCTGAGCAAAGATGTGGACATAAAGTTCATTAGAACCAAAGAGCAGGTTGTAGATATTTTTACAAAGTTCTTGGATGCTTCTAAACTCAAAGGCTTCAAGGATGTGATAAATTTGCAGGACATGGATGAAGATAACTCCCAAATGAGCTTGAGGGGGATTGTTGAAGATAAATGTACAAGCTCATTTTCATATGAGCCATGCTTGGATAAATTTACCAAATATAAAGATAAAGGAAAAGTAGAGAAAAAAAAGGAAAAAATAATAAAAGAAAAAGTCTAGTCAAAACTTCATGATGAGTAAGAGATACAATATCTTGCCTTGTAGTTAGTAGCATGTAGTGGAGAAAGTGGTGAGTTAAGAAGAAGGTACAAACTTCTTCACATGCTCATTGGTTATAAAAGTGAAGTGGGAGCACATTCAAAACAAGGAGAGAAAGAGGCAAGAGCTCCCAGTAGTCAGATCTAGCCATTTTGTCATTTTGGTTTTCCCTTAGACTCCTTCCAGCCGCACGTCAGTTTGTATATAGCTCTGTTGCAAAGCTCATATCTCAGTGCATATGTAACCATTTTGTGCGTTTAAACACTCATTGGAAAGCTTATCTTGTGTACTTTCTGCATATCAAATATCTCTTTGAAAGCTTATGTAGTTGTGAGATACCAATGAAAGAGTGAAGTCCAGTTTTTTAGTATACCTGAGTAGATGGGTAGTCTATTTTGGTCGGTTCAATTTCCTGACCAAAACATATCCAAATTGCGTGATTTTTTGTCCTGTTGGAAAGCCCTTGGCATCTTCTTTCATTGTATCAAACATATCATTCAGATCATTCATACTCTATGAGATATCTATCAAAGAGTAAAGTCTAGTTTTATAGTGTACTTATGTGTGCAGGTGGTCTATCTTGGTGAGTTGAGTTTCTTGATCAAAATGCATCCACATTACTTGATTTTTAGCTTGTTGGAAAGCTATTTGTGTCTACTTTTGTTGTACCAAACATCTTTCTCAAAGGATATATATTCAAAGAGCTATCGGTCTGAGAGTGAAGCTCAGTTCTTCAGCATACCTGTGTGGACAGGTAGTTCATCTTTGTCAGTTGTGTTTCCTAATCAAAAATTTTTCAAATTAAGTTATTTATAGCTTTTTAGAAAGGTCTCTTTGTCTAATTTGATTGACTAAAGGCTCAAGTCCATTTGAGTTGTGTATTGAGAGCAGCAAGCTATCTAAAGTGCAGCTATTTGTCCAAGTGCTGGACATACAAGGGTGGTTCACTACACATTTCCGTTGCGCATAGGAGAACTCATTCTCCACAGTTACTCCATTCTCCATGAAATCCAGTAAATGATCAACATCGCTAGTGGTGATCATAAGCTACAATCTTCCGCCATATCTTAGCATTAAAAAGGAACATTTAATGCTTTCACTTTTAATCCCAAGAAAAAGACAAATTAAAGATATGAATATATATCTTGCTCCTCTCATTCATGATCTCCAAGAGTTATGGAGAGGTATTAATGTCATTGATGTATCGAAAAGAAACAATGAAAGATATATTACAGTTCGTGGTATTGTGGGTTGGACTATTCACGATTTTACAACATATGGTGTTTGTTTAGGTATCAATGTAATTTTTTTATTCAATATGCATACAAATAAATGTGAGTTAATCTAATTATATTTTTATCATTTTCATGATGCAGGAATATCTGCTAAGGGTTATAAAGCTTATCCATATTATGGTGATTGGTTGAGATCAATCTATAGTAAGAATGTCAATAAAATTATTTATCTTCAATATCGACGATTCTTGCCTGATGATAATCCATTAAGATCTAAACAAGACGCGATACCTTTTAATGAAAAGCTTGAAAGAGGTCAGTGTCCAGAACCTATGAAGCCTATGGATTGGTATAAAAATGGACAGATGGATCTCTGATAGATCGAGAATTAGAAATCTTCAGTGATGATGAAGATAATGAGAATGTGAAGAGAGGTAAAAGAAAATTGGCACTCGTCAAGAATATATCAATATGGTATTCTTTGGAGTATTGGAAAGAGTTAAAATTATGTCATCTTCTTGATCCTATGCATATATTCAATAATGTTGGTTATTCATTATGGCAGCATCTTCTTGGACTAAAAGCTACCATTGCATCAAGGAATGATTTGAAGGATCAAAACTCAAAACCAAAGTTATGGCCAGCTTTTCATAGACATCGACAGGAAATGACTTATGCACCTGCTCCTTAGGTACTTACGATAAAAGAGATACATACTATCAACAATAGGATTCAATTGATTTGGACTCCTATTGGATATGGAGCATCTTTCCAGAACATGTTTACTATGAATGATAAGAGCTTATCTGGGTTTAAGAGCCATGATTGGCATAACTTTCTGAAACATATTTTACCTTTGGTTATCGATGGATGTACAATCAAAGGATACGAGATGTGATCTATCGTCTTGGATCGCTTATACGGTAATTATGATACTTTTATATTTAATATATATGAACATTTGATCTCTTTTATTTTTGAATTAACTTCTTTATACTTTTTTTATGATATGTACAGGTGGATTACATCAAAAGATATTGACGAAAACTCGATCCTACAAAAAAAACGTGAATTCAAAGAGCTACTATGTTTGATCGAGAAAGAGCTTCCTACTTCATTTTTTGATATTGAAGTTCATTTATTAGTCCATCTGGTAGATCAAATAGAGATTGCAGGTGTTGTTAACACTCGATGGATATTTTGGGTTGAGCAATTTATGGGAATATTAAAAGGTTATGTGCGGCACAGAGTGAAACCAAAAGGATCCATGGCAAAGGGTTGGATGCTTGAAGAGTGCATGTACTATGTTAGTGAGTACCTTGGAAGAGTTCATGAAGAAGCTTCACGTGCATGGACCCTAATCTTCTTCAAAAATAACAGAGGAGGTATTATTAGGTAAGGGAGTTCTATTTTTATTTACATTTCAAGAAAAAAATGATGTTTCTACTTTTGTAGCATATAATAGTGAATGCATGCAAGCATTCCTTAGCGAGTACAAACAAGAACTTCAAAATATCTGAAGTAAAAGACAGATAAACAAAAGATATAGCCATAATCTGGATAATAATGAGATTATAAATATATCTTCTTTCATAGATTGGCTATATAGTCATTTGCAATGCGCCAATGCAAATAATGAAGAAATTTCATATGAGCAGAGAGAGTTAATGATAGGTTCTGAACAAAAGGTAATTTTATTTTAATAATATTTTGTTTTTTTCATATATGTATATTAGTTTCTCTTTACTAATTTAATTGCTTTTGCAGGCTCCAATGTTCACTAATATGTGGGCTTTTGGAGAACATATTAGAATCAAAGTCATTGATTGTTTACCTAAAACAGAGGATTCTAGTATTATTGCTTCTTTCAAGCAACTATCACGTGCTACTTCAAAAGACATGAACCTTATAGATGGCAAATTTTGTTATGTGGAAACTGTTGTTGGTATCTACAAGATAACTTTTCGTACATTCAAACAGGTGGAAAAAAGTTTATATTTTTATGATAGAGTTTATTATTTTTTTAAGCACCTAATAATGGTTTTTTGTTTTTATATAATTTGATAAGTCGTTTTGAAGGTTGACTAGTTTCGAGCCAAGTATAAAGGTAGTCATTCCATATTGAGAAAGGAATTATCTAGGTTTTGGGCAATTTATTCTTGCAAGCTAATGTGATCTACTAGAGAACCATATCTTCTTCTTAGGCATATTGAACAAGAATTTTTTTATAAAAACCCAAATGCTCATCCTTGGTGGAAAGTCAATCATGTTCAACCTAGAGGTAGGTCATTGTTTGAACAGTTTATTGTTAGAGAGATTGAAGAAAATCCTCTTGATGATTCACCATCAGATACTGATACATCAACATCTGAAAGAGAAATTAGAATCATTATACATGATAATGATACTAATCTTTTTTATGAATAGGATAATACTCTACATGCTGATTCTACTGATGATGAAGAGGAATTACCAAAAATCAATATTGATCCATCAATAGATGATGTCATTCATGAAAACACGAATTTAACAATAGAAGAAATAAATGAAATCAATAAGGATAATGAAGATGAGACTATTGATGTCTTACAAGAATGATGACAATAATGAAAACATATGAGCAGATTAGATAGTAAATTCTACTCTAGTTATCGATCAATAATTTGAATCATTTCAATGGATACCATATAATAGATTCTTCTTTATTCCACTAGAATACC
>CM035442.1:65787023-65807023 GCA_020310875.1 Ceratopteris richardii | reverse complement strand
TTATGTATGCATATGTATGCATGTATGTGTATGTGTGTGTGTATGTCTCTCTAGATGTGTGTGTGTGTGTTTATGCATATATGTGTATGTGTCTATGTGTGTATGTCTATGTGTGTGTGTCTATATGTGTATGTGTGTGTCTGTGTGTATATACGTGTGTATCTATATATATGTGTTTGTATGCATGTGTATGTGTGTGTGTGTGTAAATGTGTGTGTAAGTGTGTATGTGTCTATGTGTGTGTATGTGTGTGTGTCTATGTGTGTATGTGTGTGTGTGTGTCTATGTGTGTGTGTGTCTATGTGTCTATGTGTGTATGCATGTGTCTGTGTGTATGCATGTGTCTATGTGTGTATATATGTGTGTGTATGCATGTGTATGTGTGTGTGTAAGTTTGTGTGTATGTAAATTTGTATGTGTGTGTATGTGTGTATGTGTGTGTATCTATGTGTGTATGTGTGTGTCTTTGTGCATATAGGTGTGTATGTGTATATATATGTGTGTGTGCATGTGTATGTGTGTGTGGAAATGTGTGTGGATGTGTGTTTGTGTGTGTGTGTAAATGCATATGTGTATATATATGTATGTGTGTGTGTATGTGTCTGTGTCTATGTGTGTATGTGTGTGTTTCTATGTGTCTATGTGTATATGTGTGTGTGTCTATGTGTGTGTATGCATGTGTACATGTGTGTGTAAATCTATGTGTGTATGTGTGTGTGAGAGCATACCTTTGTGCTTCCTTGAGGCTATGTGCACGTGTAGCTAGCTTCATCTCTCTCTCTCTCTCTCTCTCTCTCTCTCTCTCTCTCTCTCTTTCTCTCTCTCTTTCTCTCTCATCTCCATCCCAGCACAAATGTGTCGGAAGAAATCAAATTTTTTTTAACATTCCAGAGCATCACTTATGTGACGTGTTGAAATATCAGGGCATCATTTATGTGACACTCCAGCGTTGCAGACAGTTTTTCAATGTCGATAGGAGTGTTCCTAGATAGTGACGCTCTTTGCGATGGGCATTTTGAGAGGCATATAAGTGACATTTTGCATCGCTTATGCGATGGGTCATGTTTTTTTCTTAAATAAAAAAAAAGTTTCATTGCTTATGCAATGCTATCATCACATAAGCGACGAATCCCATTTTTTTCATTGGGGGGCATCGCTACGCCCCCCTATTTCTAATAGTGAATAAGGAAGAGAAACATGTATACTTCAATGATAAATAGGGCAAGAAGCACGTGTAGCTGGTTGTACCATGTATTAATGACACATAGGAACTGTATATGAAGACACTCACACCATGTATTAATGACATATGACAAGCAATTGAACTTTGAACGCGGCACGAAATTCGTGAGATCATTGCACATTTTAGCATAATTGGACGTTTTATGTTTGAGAGATTAAAATGATTGTGATGAACACTTTATGTGTCCATTTTCAAAAACAAGATACAAAATGGCACAAAAACAAGGTACAAAAGGTACAAAATTAACAATTTAT
Organism: Ceratopteris richardii; assembly: GCA_020310875.1. Lineage (NCBI taxonomy): Eukaryota > Viridiplantae > Streptophyta > Polypodiopsida > Polypodiales > Pteridaceae > Ceratopteris > Ceratopteris richardii. The sequence goes on along the minus strand of CM035442.1, from coordinate 65,805,526 downwards.
GTACCCATTAAAATGATACAAAAACTTCTCATGGTAGGAGTGATGTGAAAGAGCACAAAGCTAGCTTTAAGGGAATGGTTAAGGTAATGAGGATGAATGTTCAGCATTGACAAGCGGCTTCAATGGTGACCATGCATGTGACATACAAACGAGTATTGTGAAGGTAGAGCTAAGATAAAGGATCATTGGACAGTGAAGATATGGCTGTCTTAGTCAAGTTATGAAGTCTAAGACCCAAGTTATGAAGTCTATATAAACTTCTTCCATGACTTCTTTGATTGCAAATAGCATAAGCAGCAACAAGTTACATGCAAGTTCAGTCCGTATTGCGCTATAAATATGGAAAATATGAATACGTTAATATTTATTGGATCAATGTTGAATTAATTTATATTCTCAATGGAAAATGAGGAAATATAGTACACGAGCCACGTATACCATGAATTGATGACATACAACAAGCTCATGTTCTCGAACTTTAGAGGAAGCGCGTAGGTGTAGGGATCATTGCGCACTCTATTATATTTGGATGTTTTCTTTGATAAAGTTAAAGCTTCTTATGGTTATACAGAAATTAGGAATAGTGAAAAAGAACCATGAATCTTAATGGTTTTAGTATATCAAGGACGAAAGAGTTTCACAGGGAATTGGAGACTCGTAGGAACAACCCTTAACATAGAACAAAGAAACAACTATGGAATGGAGAAGGATGAAAGCGAAGGTCATGTCAACATTGATGGTCATGTCTACATTGATAAAGATGTTGAAGGTGTGAAATACTCATTTCATGCTAGATGGCACCCACAAATTGATGTTGAAGCTGATCTAAACAAAGATCTCCCCTCTAAAATCTCTATAGACATTGGAGAAGAGACAACGATTGAACAAAAGATTTTGAATAAGAACTTGCCGAACGCTTGCTTTCATTGTGGAATGCAAGGCCATAGAATTAAAGAATGCCCCTTGAGAGGGAAATCCATTGAGAAAAATCTAGAGAAAGATAATGCTATTATAGGGATTAGAGTGGCTGATGGGGCCCAGAACCTTTTAGTAGTTCATTTGGCGGGGGGGGGGGGGGGTTGAGAAGGGAAGGGAACATCGAAAGTACTAGAAAATAACCTTGATGGCTTCACAAAAGTAAGACAAAACAAGAGAAGAAACCATAAAGGTATTATTCAGAAGACCCTCTCTCGCATGGCTCAAGAAACAAACTTCTTTTGCAACTTGGAAAAGCAGGTCAATGAGGAATGAATCATGAAAACTATCATCGTGAGGGGGAAACCAAGATTTGAATTGCAAGGAAAGCAACCAAGAAGGAAATGCCACTAGCAAAGAGGTTGGGCTCACCAATAGCAATGACACTAGCTAGGATAATGAAAGCTTGATAATTAGTTCTACAATCCCAAAAAGGATAATAGACTAGTTGTTTTAATAAGGCTCTCAGAAAGGAAAACAACCAACCAAGATACTTTGGAAGAGCCGCCTTAAGGGAAAACTCCTATGTCACAATTCCCTCTAGCTTAAAGAAAAAAGTCAAGGAGAAAAACAAGAAAAAGAGGGACAAGGCCCCTCTCCATAAAGATCCCAAGCTTCAATAGTGTTTATCGTGTCTCTCAATGTTAGAGAGCTATCAGACCCCTCAAGAGGGATCGTGATCAATCAGTGGATTCTCCATAAAAACATAACCTTAGACTTCACCTATCTTCAAGAGATCAAAATTGACAGGGAGGGACTACAAATGAGACTGAAGAGAATTTCTTCGTCCCATGGTTGGCCCTCCACAACACACCCCAAGGGAAATGGTGGTGCACCTATCAACATTAGTATAAGTTGGCACACTAGAATGTTGGATTACCTTACTGACTAGAACGATCAGTGGGTTGGAGCTTCTTTTAGGGGTCCTCTCTAGTTTTCCATCATTTCCTTGTATGCTCCTAATATTGGTTTGGAAAGAATTTCCACTTGGGAATCCTTGGATTCTCTACCCGTCAATGTGGTTCTTTGTGGGGACTTTAATATGGTGTAGGTCCTTTTTGATAGATGGGTGAGGAGGGGACGGGTGATTGATGGGCAAGAGAAGGCAGTTTGGGATCAAGTCAAGTTACACTTGGATCTGGTGAAGATCAAGGATGTTGTTGGTTTCTCTTGGTTGGAGCTTCAAAATGGCACTAGCTTGCGGAAAGTTAGAGTCGATAGGAGCTATATCGCACAAAATATCATCAACAATTGGGGTCCTCCTTTCGTCTGCCAAAGTGTGGACCTATTCATCTCTAATCACTAGCTTATTGTGATTGCCTTCAAACCAATCTGCAATGTCAAGAAACTCCCTTTGTTTAATGTCGATCTGACCACTATCTCTCCACTCTGTCCAGTGTGAGATTACAAAGACTTAGAAAAGGGCCTTTGCCTCATTATCCTCATCGGCCAAGTGTTGGGGGAGGGTGGTCATGTAAATTCATTACATCTTCGCTAGGGCTCATAAGAATCTTCAAACCATTCGTTATGCTAGAAGGAAAAATCCTTATTGGAAGTTGTGGCATTTGGAGGTAGAAGTTAACAAAGGCCACTTGCAATATCAGACTAGACTCTGAAAAATCAGAAGCATGATATGATATGAAGAAGAAATTCAAAGAAAGAACCTACAAATATACTTTAAATATTGGTGGGTAGGTAGGGTGGACAAGCCTACTAAAGAGATGTGCATCCTTCTCAAGAAGGAGCAATCCAAAGAAGGAATTCCGTTCATGATGGATGCAGATGGGGTTGAATGAAAATGGATGAAGAAAATAGCACAGTGATTGTCAACCACTTTTCCCTGCTCTTCGGGGTTTCCATGCTTCTCTCTCCTCACACATGCGACTGCATGGCCGCCATCTCATGCATTAGAACCAAACAAATCCTACAAAACCTAAAATCTCTTCTGAAGTTTCCATCTCGAATACTGATATTTTGGAGGCAATGGAGATTTTCCATCAAGCAATCAAACTTTACACGTGGCAGAGAATTGGTTGGATCAATGCATATTCTAGCATAATTGGAAGTTTTATGTTTGAGAGATTAAAATGCTTATCATGAACACTTTATGTACCCATTTTCAAAAAGCAAGGTACAAAATGGTAGAAAAAAAAGGTACAAAAGGTACAAAATGAACACTTTATGTACCCATTAAAATGGTTCAGAAACTTATCATGGTAGAAGTGATGTGGAAGATCACAAAGCTAGTCTTAAGGTAATGGTTAAGGTAATGATGATGAATGTTCACCATTGACAAGCGGCTTCAATGCTGACCATGTATGTGACATACAAACGAGTATTGTGAAGGTAGAGCTATGATAAAGGATCATTGGACATTGAACATATGGCTCTCTTCGTCAAGTTATGAAGTCTAAGACCCAAGTAAAGGAATGAAGTAGATGTATATAAACTTCTTCCATGACTTCTTTGATTGAAAATAGCATTAAGTTACATGCAAGTTCACTCCGTATTGAGCTATAAAGAGGAAAAATATTAATATGTTAATAGTAATTGGATCAGTGTTATATTCTCAATGGAAAATGAGGAAATATAGTACACGAGCCACGTATACCAGGAATTGATGACATACAACAAGATCATGTTCTCGAACTTTAAAGGAAGCACGTAGATGTAGGGATCATTGCGCACTCTATGATATTTGGATGTTTTCTTTGATAAAGTTAAAGCTTCTTATGGTTATGCAGAAAAATTAGAGGATGAGGAACTTAGGAATAGTGAAAAGAAACCATGAATCTTATTGGTTTTAGTATATCAAGGATGAAAGAGTTTCAGCGGGGAATGGGAGACTCATAGGAACAACCCCGAACATAGAACAAAGAAACAACAATAGAATGGAGAAGGATGAAAGCGAAGGTCATGTCTACATTGATAAAGATGCTGAAGAAATGAAGGAACTTCATACACGAGAGATAGCGGAAAAGGACGAGGAACACATTTCAAAGAGAACAAATGACGTCATGAGCAATCTCAGGTCAACTTATGAATAGTTAGTAACTAAATGAAATGTTAATTGGAGTAAATTATGAAAGATAAGAATCCAAGCTACGAGAAAATTTTGGTATATTGTGGTAGTGATGTGTGAGAACGCGCTTAGGTATCACACACTTAGGACCATTGGGACACTTCTTTCTCTCTTAATGTTGTTTTTTTCCGTTAAGATTGTATATAGGATATAATCCTATTGGATCACAAACCTTTTGTATATTCACTTGGTAATATGCTCACCTTTGTTTTCTGCTCCAAGGTTATTCTTTTTCTTTGTGTTGTTTGCACACTTTTGTAGCCCTCAAACTTGAACACTTGGTATCAGAGAAGGTCACCATTTTTTTATTGTCAACACCCTTTCGATAATAGTCTCAAAATCACAAGAAAATTTGTGAGCATACTATCACTATCATTAGTGTCATTTCAGCTTCCAAACACACTATCGCAGCTATTGTGTACATACTTTTTATCATTTTTTCCCAAATAAATATAGTTTTGGTTTCACTAGTACATGTGTTTCAAAGTCTACTACAAGTCTAGTAGAGCAAACATTTCAAATTATTCTTTCAATGGATAAACCTATGCATGCTTATATTTTTTCTTCCACAATAGGATCCTTCGATTAGTAAGAAACCGCCCATTGGGCTACAATCCCAATTGGTGAGTAGAAAGGAATACAAGGGGGAAAACACCCTAGATGACTACAAAATCCTCAAAACCCTAACTCCTATGAGGGGTAGAGTGGGCAGGGGAAAAGAGCCAGGCAGGTGGCCACTAACTCCAATGAATACTGTCACCTTGAGTGGTGAAGAATGGGCCTTTCTTCCACAGCTAGAGGAAGGTCTGCCACCACTGACAGGTGCCAATGAAATTCCCCTAAAGGCAGCCCAATTGCGCATGCAACATGTGAATCAGCTCCAGCCATAAGTCTAACACATTCTCCACAGGAGGGATCACGGATCTCTCCAAGATGCGACGACATCTCAACCACCAAATGAACCACATGGTCAGAATAGTGATCAACTCCCAATAAAGGTCACTTTCACTACTCCATGGTGGGATGTGCAGGTCTTGAATGATGTCAACCTGCTCATCCTGAATCAAAATAAGTGTATTGTCAATCTCATGCTGTTAGTCGAGGGCCATGCTAGAGAGAGCCCCAAGCAAAAGCACCCCAAGTGATGGTATGGGGCCTCATCCTCTAGGTAAGAGGTCTCAAGATCCTTTCCGAAATCTATTATGCCAACAAGCAACCCCAAAGACAATGATGTTGTGAATTTAAATGATAACCACAACTAGTATAGTTTGAAGGTTGGCCTACAAAGCTCAACCACATGCCAACATCAATGCTCCTATGGGCCACCAACCACTAAAAGAGGATCACCCAATGAGGTTGCTAAGCACCCCAGATCTGACACCAAAGGATAGTAGAAACTCCTCCGTGAGCCTTGTCCACTGCCAAAACTCAGCCATAGGAGGCTTGACCTCTTGGCATGCCTAGATGATCCTCTAGGCCCTCCGTCAAGGAATGGGGACTACCACTCCCTCGGGTCCCAAAGGAAGTGAGATAAGAGTCCAACCTCCCAAGCCCAAAGATGCCAATCATGATGAGCCCAAATGTCCATCCAATCAGGGTGGATGTGCCAATTGTAGACACACATGCCCCATCACCCAAATTGGATGAAAGGTATAGTCGCAATGATCCCACGCTCGACTAGTGAGCAAATCATGTGTCCCTAATCACCATCTAAAAAAAGATGAGCCCCTAATCATGTGTCCCTAATCACCATCTAAAAAAGTGGGCCGAAGCAACTCCCAAGATCGCAAGATACTACAAGCAAAGCTATCCTTGTTACGCGTAAGAAGCCCATATGGCTCATCTCAAAAAAATCCATGTGATCTCAGGTTGCCAAGGCCCACTAGTGGCAAGAGCAAACAATCCCAATCTCTGTCGAAGAAAATCCTTCCAAGCCTCAAGGCTAGGAAGAAGACCACGCATAATGAACTTGCCCAATGGGGCTCTGCTCTGACAAGTAGGGTCAATGATCCCTAGACCTTCGTTCTCCAAGGGAAGTGTGAGGACATATGAAGCAACCTTAGCCTAAGCGGGGCTACCATCTAGACCAAACCAAACGAAATTCCTTCTTAGCTAATAAATTTGGCTAATATAAGAACTCGAGAAGATCTACCAAGAGGTGGCATACCACATTGTAGCCAAAAGAACTTGCTTAGCCACCACAACCTGCTTTGTGAGAGAGAAACGAGTTTAGCTCGAGTGAAGCAACTTGCTCCTAATGGTCAGAAGGAGGTGAGAGATGTGCTGCTCAGGTGCAAGGTCCATACCAATATGATAGCCAAGATACCTAGCTCCCATGCGAGGGGGAATCATCTAAAGCTACCCACAAGGAAGCCACCTAGGTAGAACATCCGAACCAATCCAGAAACCAGAGGACATGCCAATTCATCTTGGCACTCAAAGCATCACAAAAACATCCAAAGCATACTCAAATGGAACCAATTTGGGATCGCCACCCCTATAAGTAGATGGTACTGCCATCCCCAAACTAAGCATCAAACAGAATCATAAATTGCACATGATGAATCATTCTCACATTTTCCATAATCTATGAGTTTATATAGCCCATGAGATAAAATGTTAGAAGCAATGATATTAGCACCATTTGAGAGATTATGAACTGTACATTTGTGATTAAAAAATTTGATAGCCAAACCAATTTTGGCTATATCTAGAACTGATAAGAAGCTTTTCTTGGTCCCTAATGCATATAAGATATCTAAAAATATTGAAAATAATTCCATGAATAATAGTAAAAATGATCTTTCCAACTCCCATGATATTATAAGAGGAGTTATTAGCCACATGTGACAATATCCCCTGTACAAGTAGGCTCAAGTGAAGTGAAGATAGTGTACTACATAATTGTGATATGTTTGGCCTCATCACTATCGAAGTAAGAAACATTCGAGTCTACTATAGTTATACACTACTAGCTAAAATGAGTAGTAAAGACTCATTATCTATTCTTAAAAAGGTTAGAAAACTTTATTTTAGTTATAAAGGCCTCTACACATTCCATTCCAACATCTACATTCTTTGCCCCTTTTGCAGTCCGTTTAGGAGAACTCTTAATGATATGATAATTGTTGGAGTTTGAGGTCTACAAAAGCACGCAAACAACAGAAGGATGAAGAAGCATCTTGGAGCACAACACAAAGTATTACCAGTAGAATGTACAAATATAAGTAACCCGCTAGGGTAATAGGCATATACACAAACTGGGAGAAAGAAATCTCCTAAAGAGGGAAAAAAGTGCCCCAACAGTCCTAGTGTGTTCACACGCATCACTACCTAAATATATCAACAAATCCCCCCCTCACACTCATGTATAAGGAAGTGCCAAGCTATGTGGAATCAATCCACAAAAGGAAGTAAGCCCAAAGCTTTGCAGAAAGCTTGAAACTTCTCCCTGGGTAGAGCCTTAGTGAAAAGGTCTGCAATGTTCTCTTGCATGGGCACATATGCCAAGCTGATCTCTTCACCAGAGAACCTCTCCCTAACATAATGATAATTCACCTCAATGTGCTTAATGTAAGCATGGAACATAGAGTTCCTCACAGCTCCCAATGCACTTTGATTGTTAATGAAGATTGTGGTGGAAGAAGACTGACAAACACCCAAATCAGTCAAAGGTGTTTGAGCTACACACGCTCAATAATTGCTATGAGGGCTGCCCTATACTTAGCCTCACAACTAGAAGTGGCCACAGTAGGCTGCTTCTTACTCAACCAAGATATACATAAGCTACCAAGCATGAAGCAACAAAGGTGTTTGAGCTACACATGCTCAATAATCGCTATGAGGGCTGCCCTATACTTAGCCTCACAACTAGAAGTGGCCACTGTAGGCTGCTTCTTGCTCAACCAAGATATACATAAGCTACCAAGCATGAAGCAAAAGCCACTAGTGTGTTAAGGAAACACTCACAAATTTGACGCAACAAACAAAGAGAAAACCAGAATCTTCCAGAAAATCTATGCACAGGTGTACAGTATGCGAAGTTAGTGCGTGGTGTGCGCATAACAGAGCAATTAACCGCGGCGGGCGCGTAAGGCGCGTATAACGCGAATTGAAGAATGACAGAGCAGAAGAGCGCCAAAGAAATTGTATATATATATACAGCAAGATTTGAAGAACGCGACGCAGATGTATGAGAGAGAATCGTAGATGATACACAGAGGAGAACGAGAGACTGAGAGAAGACGCCATAGATCGCGTATGAGTGAAGAGAGATTTAGAAGTTCTCAGAAGACGCCGTAGATCGCGTATGTACAGATGAATAACACAAGCCTGAAGTGTCGGGTCTTTTCATCTGAAGAGAGATGGTAATAAGAAACTACTCACTGTAGGAGAGTTTCTGTAACTTGAGCAAGAAGAGGCCAAGCTTACTTGTACACATCTTCTCTAATCGAAAACACATGTTCATGTGGATGTCTGCGCGTAATCTTTACTTAATCTGAAGCTATTTCGTGTTACGGTAGGAAGCTTAGTTTATCGTTAACTATCACGACTCGTTACTAAACGTGCTTCAGTACCTTCTCTGTAAACGCATGTTTCGGTGAATAACAGTTTACTCAGTAAACAATTTTCAGTAATTTTTCGGTCAGTTACAGTTTCTCAGAAAATAAGATTTTTTCGGTAGAACAACGAAGTATAACTCGTAGCAGAGTTCGAAGCTTTGTATGAGAGATAGCTCATCTTGTAGCTAGACGTCTCTACTTTAAGCTGATCTCATTTTCCGGTAAAATGAAGATGTACACACAGTACAAAAGTTAACCGAAAAGTAGCACTTCAGAACTGTGAAGTTTCCAAAAGGAAGTTCATTTGGTGAAGGAAGCTCACACACTACTTCCTTACTTCACATAAGTTCATCTGAAGCAATTACGAGCAGAACTAAGTTTATTTCGGTGAAGTTCCGGTACGACTACGGTGTCAGCCCAGTAACAGTCTGGTGAAGTTCCGGTGGAACCTGAGCCGCAGAATAACACAGTTAAGCGACGTTAATTAGGCTGAGCTACTGTTGATTACAGAGGTGTTCTGAATCACTCTAGTTTAGCACTCTACTACGGTGACGCGACATTTTCCGCAAGCCTGACAGAGTTCAAGCCTTGTCGCGAAACTCACCTTCAGGGCGAAAGTATTTCTGCAACAGAAGGCGTTAGAGCCGAAGTTTTCGCCAACAATTGGTATCAGAGCAGGTTAGTTTTCCCAAGAATCGGTATAAGAGGCGGATCATTCCATGAGAGGAAGAAGATCATGGCAGATCATGTCCAAATTGATAAACTGGACAGAGATAATTATCCTGCATGGGTAATGCGCATGGAAGCCTTACTTATGAGTAAGGACTTAATGACGTACGTGACCGGAGAAGAAAAGAAACCGACTTTCGAAGATGATAGTCAACCGGAAAAAGAAGAACTAGACGCCCTAAAACTGTGGTAGAAGAAAGATGCAACGGCAAGAGCCTACATCTACAACACTGTGTCAGACCATCTGCTACCGCACATTAGAGGTCTGGAGAAAGCAGAGGACATATGGAGTGCATTGGAAGATCACTTCCAGAATACTACGAAAGCTAGGAAGGCCAGCCTATGGTCCGAGTTCACAACGTTCAAAAAGAAGCCGAGTCAAAGCATCAGTGACTATGTCACTAAAATGAAGGATCTAGCAGATAGTCTAGGATCCATAAATGAAAAAGTCGAAGATCATAGATTGATAGCGCAAGTGCTCACAGGTTTGAGAGGAGATGAAAGGTGGAAACCTTTCGTACTATCAATTGAACTCTCCCTAAATCATTTTGTACCAGAGTTAATTCAGTTGCTTGGTTTGATGCTCACATATGAGCAAGACCTGAAAGGAGACACAGACAAAGGACATAGCTCAGCAATGTATATGAAGAACAAGAAGAAAGAAAAGGGTAAGCCAAAAGACGAAGAAGAGTCGAGCTCTCAGGCCTATTACGCAAGAGTTAAAGGCACTGGCAGAGGAAGAGCAAGAGGAAGAAGCCGCCAGAATACCACCAAGAAAGCTTGCTGGATTTGTGGACTAAGTAACCATCTGGCGCATGATTGTTGGCACAATCAACAAGGATCAAATCAAAATCAAAACAACAATAGCAGAGGCAGTAGCGGAAGAAATCAAAGTAACTTCCAAAGAGGAAGACAAAGCCAAAGAGGAGGCTACGGTAGAGGTGGAGTAAGAAGTTGGGGACAGAACCAATCCTACAACACCACCTACAACAACTACGCAAATGACACACAGAATGAAAGTCATACATCATTGATGATGAACTCAATCAGCACATCAGAAAATGAAGACCTAAAGGTATTTTACATTGATTCTGGATGCACTAATCATTTGTTAGGAAATATAGAACTAATGTCAGAACTAGAGAAAGGTAGTTCTAGTCACACTGTTCAAACAGGTGATAATACAAGACACAAAGTACAATCAATCGGAAAAGTGAAATGCAAAAGTGGAGCAGATTTGCTAACCAATGTTTTGTATGTTCCAACAATACCAAAAAATCTGATCAGTGTGGGACAGATAGTCGAAAAAGGTTTTCAGGTCAGATTTACAAACAAAGGCGTATTTGTAGAAGATCGCAAGAATGGATATTATCAGATCGTTTCTGGTAAGAAAGAAGGCAGACTCTTTACCTTAAGAGTACAAGGGAACATTGGCCAAGCGCTGCTCACACATGATGAAAAGGTAATTACAGAACTTGATCTCTGGCACAAGAGATTAGGTCATTTTCACAAAAAAGGAATCAAAGCTATGATAGCGAACCAGTCTGTACTGGGATTACCGAACGTACAGAACCAACATATGATTCACAAATGCGAAGCCTGTCAAATGGGAAAAGCCCACAGGTTACCTTTCCAGAAGAAAGGATTCAAACATGATGGCGTGCTAGAACTCATACATACAGATGTATGGGGACCAACGAAAGAAGGATCAATCAGCGGATCAAGGTACTATGTTTTATTCATTGACGATGCAACAAGGTGGATAACTCTTTATGTTTTGAAGGAAAAGTCAGAGGTGTTCGGAGCTTTCAGACATTTTCATGCATATGCTGAAAGACTCACCGGACGAAAACTTAAAAGACTGAGGTCTGATGGAGGGGGAGAATACTTCTCCCGAGAATTCAATGACTATCTTTGGAATGCAGGTATTAAGAGAGAAATAACCTGCAGGTATACACCACAACAGAATGGTGTAGCAGAAAGGAGAAACCGAACTCTAGTCAAGTTTGCACGGGCTATGCTAAAAGAAAAGAATTGCCCAGATTATCTTTGGGCTGAAGTTGTAAATACAGCTACATACTTGGTAAACAGGTTACCATGTACAGCGTTAGAAGGAATGACCCCTTATGAAGCTTGGTGGGGAAAGAAGCCAACACTTGATCACTGCAAAGTGTTTGGATCAGTAGCGTATGCTTATGTACCGTCTCAACTGAGACATAAGCTTGAACCAAAAGCAGAGAAATATGTATTCGTCGGATATGACGAGAAACAGATGGGTTACAGGTTATGGAGTCCTCTAACCAAACATTTTACTGTTTCCAGGGATGTAACATTTGATGAACAGAAAAGCTGGTATGCAGATCAGAGTCATACAGCTGAAGAATTTGAAGAAGAGATAAAAAGAAGAGAGAAAGGAAAATCAATTGTTCAGGTAAACAAAGATGAAGAGGCAAGTACGTCCAGGACCGGAACAGGTATAAGGAACGAAGATGAAGACGGGTACTCAGACACACACGAAGAATATGAGCTAAGAAGGTCAAACAGAGTAAGAAGACAACCGGAAAGATACTCGTATGATACATCGTATATAACTCAACAAGATTATGCATATATGGTTAAAGAAGAGGAGGAACCTCAGAGCTATGACGAAGCTAAAGGCAAGAAGCAATGGCAAGAAGCAATGAAAGAAGAATTCACCGCACTGGAAGAGAACAAGACATGGGAGCTTGTTCCTAAACCAAACGGTAAGAAAGTAATTGGAAATAAATGGGTGTTCAAAGTTAAGAAACTTGCAGATGGAAGGATAGCCAGACATAAAGCGAGACTGGTTATCAAGGGCTATGCTCAGACGCAAGGCATAGACTACGATGAGACGTTCAGTCCGGTGGCAAAGATGTCAACCATAAGAACAGTAATTGCTATAGCAGCATCAAAAGGATGGAAGCTAAGTCAGCTAGATATAAAGAATGCATTCCTGAATGGATATATATCAGATGAAGTATATATGGAACAACCGGAAGGGTTTATAAGTTCCAGATACCCAAACTTTGTTTGCAGGTTAAGAAAAGCTCTTTATGGATTGAAGCAAGCTCCAAGAGCTTGGAACTACAGACTCGTGAAGTATCTGAACGAACTTGGATACCAAAGTTCGAAGGCAGATGCAAGTCTACTCATCAAAAGAACAGAAGAAGGAATGATCTACATTTGTATCTATGTAGATGACATAATAATTACAGGAACCTCAGATGCAGGAATCACAGAGGTAAAGAAACTGCTAGAAAAGGAATTCAAGATCAGTGACCTAGGAAAGTTATCATACTTTCTAGGAATGGAAATCACATATACAGATCATGGTGTATATGTCACACAGGAAAGGTATCTCCTGAACTTACTGAAGAAGTTCAACATGGAAAATTGCAGAGAAGCTTTAACACCACTTGAAGTAAATCATAAACTCAGTAAATATAGTGGTACAGAGTTCAAAGATATGAAAAAATATCAATCGTTAGTAGGAAGCTTAATATATGCTACGCTAACAAGACCGGATCTCAGTTTTCCGGTGGGAGTTCTCTCACAGTTTATGCATTGTCCGACAGAGCAACATTGGGTTGCAGGACAAAGAGTTCTCAGATATATCAAAAGAACTATAAAGGAAGGATTATATTATCCTTTTACGTCAGATATAAAGCTCAGAGCATATAGTGACTCAGATTGGGCAGGAAGTCAAGATGACCGAAGATCAACGCACGGGTATATGATATACCTAGGAGATAAGCTGGTAAGCTGGTGCTCGAAGAAGCAACACACAGTAGCCTTATCATCAACAGAAGCAGAATACAAAGGACTGGTAGAAGCAGCAAAAGAAGTAATATGGATGCAGACTTTACTTAAAAGCATGGGTATAGATCAAAGTATACCGATCATACATGGAGATAATATGAGCTCGCTGTATCTTGCAGCGAATCCTGTGTTTCATGCAAGAACAAAACACATAGAGATTCAGTACCATTTCCTAAGGGAAAAAGTAATGGAGAAAGAGATAGAAATAGTCTACACTCCTACAAAGGATCAGATTGCAGATATTCTGACAAAGAGCCTGGATGGAACAAAGACAAACAGATTCAAAGAGATGGCAGGAATAAAAGAAAGGAAGATATATGAAAGACCGGAAGATGTCAAATTAGTGATTGAGGGGGAGCTGTTAAGGAAACACTCACAAATTTGACGCAACAAACAAAGAGAAAACCAGAATCTTCCAGAAAATCTATGCACAGGTGTACAGTATGCGAAGTTAGTGCGCGGTGTGCGCATAACAGAGCAATTAACCGCGGCGGGCACGTAAGGCGCGTATAACGCGAATTGAAGAATGACAGAGCAGAGGAGCGCCAAAGAAATTGTATATATATATACAGCAAGATTTGAAGAACGCGACGCAGATGTATGAGAGAGAATCGTAGATGATACACAGAGGAGAACGAGAGACTGAGAGAAGACGCCATAGATCGCGTATGAGTGAAGAGAGATTTAGAAGTTCTCAGAAGACGCCGTAGATCGCATATGTACAGATGAATAACACAAGCCTGAAGTGTCGGGTCTTTTCATCTGAAGAGAGATGGTAATAAGAAACTACTCACTGTAGGAGAGTTTCTGTAACTTGAGCAAGAAGAGGCCAAGCTTACTTGTACACATCTTCTCTAATCGAAAACACATGTTCATGTGGATGTCTGCACGTAATCTTTACTTAATCTGAAGCTATTTCGTGTTACGGTAGGAAGCTTAGTTTATCGTTAACTATCACGACTCGTTACTAAACGTGCTTCAGTACCTTCTCTGTAAACGCATGTTTCGGTGAATAACAGTTTACTCAGTAAACAATTTTCAGTAATTTTTCGGTCAGTTACAGTTTCTCAGAAAATAAGATTTTTTCGGTAGAACAACGAAGTATAACTCGTAGCAGAGTTCGAAGCTTTGTATGAGAGATAGCTCATCTTGTAGCTAGACGTCTCTACTTTAAGCTGATCTCATTTTCCGGTAAAATGAAGATGTACACACAGTACAAAAGTTAACCGAAAAGTAGCACTTCAGAACTGTGAAGTTTCCAGAAGGAAGTTCATTTGGTGAAGGAAGCTCACACACTACTTCCTTACTTCACATAAGTTCATCTGAAGCAATTACGAGCAGAACTAAGTTTATTTCGGTGAAGTTCCGGTACGACTACAGTGTCAGTCCAGTAACAGTCTGGTGAAGTTCCGGTGGAACCTGAGTCGCAGAATAACACAGTTAAGCGACGTTAATTAGGCTGAGCTACTGTTGATTACAGAGGTGTTCTGAATCACTCTAGTTTAGCACTCTACTACGGTGACGCGACATTTTCCGCAGGCCTGACAGAGTTCAAGCCTTGTCGCGAAACTCACCTTCAGGGCGAAAGTATTTCTGCAACAGAAGGCGTTAGAGCCGAAGTTTTCGCCAACATAGTGGACACATGAGTGTCATGGCCACCAGCCAAGTCAGAGTCAAAAAAAGCATGTAAATCTAGCGCTAGTGATCCCCCCGAGATAAAACAATCCAAGTAGCAAGGTACCACTCAAGTACGAAAAGATGTGCTTAACTATCTACCAATGCTTGACACCTGGGTGATGCATAAACCTGCTCATCTGTGAGACAACAAACTAACTATCTAGCCAAGTAATGCATAAGTAAATCAAGCATCCAACAGCCTACTCATAGAGAACAACATCAAATGCATCTCCAACATCAAGAAGAATCAATCATAAACCTATCTCCATAGGAGTGGCAATAGGTTTATAGTCATGAAGGCCAAAATGCTGGAATAATGTGTCAATATAATTTGTTTGAGACAAAGCCATTCCACCATCAACTTGCATAAATTGAATGGCCAAATAATGATGCAAACGCCCCAAATCAAACATCTCAAATGAGGCTTGCAAATGAGCCTTAAAATCAGCAATATGCTTGTCATGAGGACTAGTGAGTAGCATGTCATCAACATACACAAGAATGATCAGAAGCACATCATTAGCATGCTTAACATATAAGGTGCTTTTAGTTGGACTCTTCTCAAAACCATGCAAAATAAGATAGGCATGTATCTTTTCATACCAAGCATGTGGTGCTTGCTTTAAACCATATAATGCCTTCTTCATCCTGCATACTTGGTTTTGGTGCCCTTTCTGCACAAAGCCATAGGTCTCAAAAACATACACTTCTTCATGCAAGTCACCATTCCAAAATGCAGTTTTAATGACCAATTGATGTACATTACAACCATGATAAGCTGCAAGTGCAAAGATGCTATGAATAGTAGTCATTCGGCATCTAGGTGCAAAGGTCTCATCAAAATCAATGCCTCTTTCCTGTGTAGAATCCTTTGCAACAAGTCTAGCCTTATACCTGTCAGCTGTTCCATCGGGCTTACTCTTTAGCTTGTATACCCACTTACTACCAATGGCCTTCTTGCTAGGAGGCAAGTCACATAAAGAAAAAGTACCATTTTTCATGATAGCATCATATTTAGATTGCATAGCAACCATACAATTTTTAGAAATTTGTGCTTCATCAAATGAAACAGGTTCATTCTCACCACAGACACTAGAGGTAGTGATAACATAACAATCTTATGCAAAGTATGTATGTATATATGTATGTATATATGTATGTATGTATGTATGTATGTATGAATGTATGTATGTATGTATGTATGTATGTATGTATGTATGTATGTATGTATATATGTGTTTATGTCTCTATGTATGTAAGTAAGTTGGTAAGTAAGTAAGTAAGTAAAAGTAAGTAAGTATGTAAGTAAGTTTGTATGTATTCTTGTATGTATGCTTTCATGTATGTATGCAAGTGAGTATATAAGTGTATACACACACACATACACACAAATCTCTCTCTCTTATACACACAGAAGGAGAGATTTGTGTGTGTGTGTGTGTGCTGGAGGAGATGGTGCATAATCAGAAGAGATGAAATGGTGTAGCCAAATTTTTTTTCACACTTGCTATAATTGATGGCTGGAGAGTTTTTTGGGCCTCCTTAGCAAGCTAATAAGCATAAATGATCATATATGCTGCTTGTAAGATGATGCACATATGATACGATCAAAACAGATAGGTAGGCAAATGAATCAATGCACAAAACTTGTTATTTTGGTTGAGTCACCTACTCAATATTTTTACTCAATTCTCTGAGTATAGCTGCAATTAGCAAATTTCCTTTTGGGGAACTTAAATTAGCTTAACAAGCTACCATTCATGATTAGAATCATCTAAAATTATAAAGTATATGCAAAGAATTATCTTTAGCAAGTAAGGCAACCCTCCCAACTTTTATGGGTTTATAGAGTCACAGACTAGTGAGCATTACTTGACACATATCTATCGATTGGGAGAACCAACTTCAATGAAACTTTGTAGGATCAAACTCGACCGTATGCTGAATATTTCATGCTTTGAATCATGAAAAATGATGCACTATCTAGTGAGAACCAATTCATACAAGATCACTATTGTGATAGAGTGTGAAAGAGATATGAGAGTAGGAAGTAATGAACATGTATTGAATAAATCATACAAAATTATAGAGTCATTGGCAATAAGACATTGCTCAATGGATGTAGGGTGATTGAGCTATGCTATAAGCTCCTCTTCACAATGAAGGTACAAAGAAATGATCTCAGAAGCTCAAGATACACACAGGATCTTCATCTTCATATTTTATAGCTTTTGGTTGGAGCCAAGCATTTGAATTTGAATCAAATCTCCACCTAAAAGTTATCCTAAAGCATAGGATTGATTCTCTCTTGACTTTAGCTACCAAATGGATACGAGATAGATGCTTCCTAACTCCTTATGGGTCTACGTCACTTTTATTAAGAGTAATTACTCAAAGTTATAAGAGGTAGTACATATGAAACTTTCTCAATTGATATGCTAATACATCAAGCTAATGTGTATACATCAAGTATGTAGGCTTGGGCTTAATTGCAAAAACAGCTCCCCCTCAAGCCTAACATGCTTGATCTTCATTGCTCCTTGATCTCTTGCAGTCCAATCATCAATTTGAACCTATTCAACTTTGTTCCATCTGATGCTTTAGTAAGTAAATATGCACATTGCAAATGAGTTGATACATATGCTAACTAAATGTCCTTGCTTAGCAATTCCTCTCTAACATAATGATAGTGCACTTAAATGTGCTTAGTCCTGGCAAGATACATAGGATTAGCACCCAAATGAAGTGAGCTGATATTATCTCTAAATATAGTTGGAGTGTAAGAATGTATCTCCAATTTGCATACAATTGCTTAAGCCACATAGCTTCTTGAGTTGCATTAGCCAAACCTCTATACTCTGCTTCTGTGGAAGATAAAGCCACAATTGATTACTTCTTGGATGACCATGATATGAGCTTTGAACCTGCAAAAGATAGGTACCTTGAAGGGCTCCTCCTATCATCCTTGGAGCCAGCCCATTTTGCATCAGAATATAACTTTATATCTATGTAGGAAGTGAAGGGATAGAATAACCCCTCATTAATTGTACCCTTTAGGTACTTAAGCACCCTCTTTGCAACTTCCATGTGTGGCTTTCTTGGTACATGCATATCCACTCTTGTCAAAGTAGCATAATTAACTTCCTTCATCAACTGAGCCTTGACCTGCTTCATACCTTCACAATCATTACCTATAATAATGATATCATCTACATAGACACACAAGTAGATGGTCTTTGATTTATTCTTCTTCACAAACAAAGAAGAGTTTGTCGTGCTTGCTACAAAGCCTTGATCCTGCAAATAGGTAACAAGTCTATGATTCCAAGCTCTAGGAGCTTGCTTGAGACCATAGAATGCTTTTCTAAGTTTGCATACATATCCTGCTTTTTCTTCATCTTCAAACCTGGTTGTTGTGCCATATAAACTCCTTCTGGTATCAAACCATTCTAAAAAGCTTTCTTGACATCTAACTGATATAAATTCCAATTTTTGGATGCAGCAAGACTTAACAATACCCTGATTGTAGGCATCCATTCCACAGGTGAAAATGTCTCTTCATAATCTACTCCATGTGTTTGGGCAAATTCCTTTGCTATTAGTCTTGCCTTGTACCTATTTATAGAAACATCAAAGTT
>CM035442.1:65492023-65782023 GCA_020310875.1 Ceratopteris richardii | reverse complement strand
ATAAACAGGTATTGCAGTCATGAAAACAGCTTGGTGATGTTCTGTTGAAATGGTGCAATCATTATAGAGAGTGAAGCTGTCAGCTATAGCTAGGAATATGCCGCTAGTCATAAAAGGAAGAGAGGATTCTATTGACACTATTTCTCCCAACCTCAATAACAAATGGAAGCTTTGCTGATCTCCTTTTCAATGGCTCATTCTTCACCAATGCTTGTAGAATTGCAACATAGCTAATAAGTTTGGAATTCGTGATGGGTGTTTCCCTCCGTGTGGTGAACTTGAAGCCGTTGAACATTTGTTCATCTTTTGCAAATTGGTTCAATGGTTTTGGAGTCTCATAACAAGTTGCTTTCACATCATTACCCCTCACAACCTTGGTCTCATGAGAAGCTGCGATCACTTTATTTGCGGTTCTCCTATCCATTATATGTGTAAGGTGCATGGGAAGAAAAGTTTTTTGATGCGAAGAAAAGCGTTTGAATTAGTTGTTGGTCTATCGTACAGAAACAAGAAAGAATTCGTTTTTAGCGATGTGCAAAAACAAGAACAAATTTCATATATATCGGACATTTATTTAAATTGACATCATTACTACAAAATTCAACTATATATGTTTTTTTTAGAAAAATAACAAATAATTGGGCAGTATACACACGAGTTACCTCGCAGATTAATGTTTACTTCAATTGCGATTCAAACACTACTTCGATTGGAAAACCTCCTAAAGAATGGTCTATCGAGAAATCTCTTTTCCTTCTAGGCAAAAGAATTTCCAACTCTAAGATGCTTCCACCTTTTAGTCACCATAGAGTGTTTTTTTTCGAAAACAACAAGATGAAAGCCAAGTGGGCTCCACACGATGGGGACGAAGAGGTTATCAACCTCCTTTGTAAAACCCTCTAGCTCGGTATGTTCTTCTCTTGCTTTGTGGGATTCAGGAAGTCCCAACGGGCTAGGTCCATTCATCTGTACTTTTTTTTTTCTTTTATTTTAATCAAAGCACGAGAGAATAGGCTAATGTCGAACTTCGTCTTAAAAAAAAAAACACTACTTCGATTGCAATTTCGTTTTTCGATCGATTTTGTTTTGAGTTTTAGAACACACAAAAGAAGAATTCCTTTTTTCCATGTTTTCTAGAAGCATGTTGACTTGGTGTTGACTTCATAGATGGCTCAGTTCTTATTCACCAACCCGTCTTAAATGGCAGACATCGTTGCAGTCCTCATCACCATATGCACAGATCGTTTGAATCCTCACGCCTCTTTGCACCGCCCCAAGCCCCATTCTGTCATCTACCTTCTTTAATTCGATCCGTCGTCTCTGTAACGATCGGTGGATACGTGCAAGGAGCATAGACAATGGACCACTCACCTTCTTTCTCTATTTAAACGACAAGCGTCTAAGCAGTAGTAGTAGAACGTCTCTCACGACTAATATGGCGAGCGTGAAAGTGCCTGTTTGTTTCTTAATCTTAGCAATGCTGGCTCTTGCGTACTGCGTGAGAGCAGAAACAGCAACTAGTAACGAGAAGAAGGTCGAAGCTGTTGGAGACGCAACGAATCTTGACCAGGCGAAGTACTATCATGGTGGTTATTACAGAGGCAGACACGGCTACTATGGAAGGGGACACGGTGGCTACTACGGAAGGCGTGGTGGCTACTACGGTGGCAGACACGGAGGCTATTACGGCGGTCATGGTGGATACAGAGGCGGCCATGGTCATCCATGAGGCTGCTTCCCCGCATGATTTTATCAACGGTGTCTTTCTCTGTAGATGTTTCCAATATCTGTCGTGACTCATAGCATACGACTAGCGGATGAATCATAAGTAGCATGATTCAATCCGTCCCGTGGATGAGTCGTCCTTTTGTTGTTATGTACAGTGCAGGATCGTTTTGTAGCTCTGACAAGGTCTGACAGGATGTATACTTCTGTGATCCCTTGGTTTGCAACTCTATATATAAATTTTCTTATCTATTTATGTCTATGTCACACGTGAGGAACAGTTTTTTGATCTATTGATCGTCAACATCTCTCTAGAGATGCAGGATTTGAATATATAACACCTCTGATGTGGTCGAGGGGATCAGGCACGCGGAGTGGAAGAGAACACAGAAAAGAATCTCTTCTTCTATTCAATGGACTGTGTTTTGAGTTCTAGAACTCAGAAAAGAAGAACTGAATCGTGCTTGAGTTTTAGACGGGATGGACAATGGCTGCACAGGAAGCACTAGCAATTTTATTATGCAGAACCGCGTGAGGCAACTTTCTGCGTGTTTTGAGCGACATTTGTGTTCTCTTTGAAAGTACTTGTGCACGTAGAACCGTTGATTATGCTCATTATACATTCCAGTTACATTGCAGATTATTGTCGAAAATTGTGATTCTATACAAGAAATTCGTAACCAGAACTGAACATGTGAGGACTTTACTTAGGCTTTCGTAAATGCTTGGAATAGGACTGCTGCGATTGTAAGGCCAGGTGAATTCTGAATGTGCGCTATGAGTCTTCCACAGTTCAAAAATTTTATCTGCATTATGTAAGAATTGCATTTGCTGCATGTTCAGAAGACGTGAGGAAACTTTCACTGATGGGATGTTCGTTGAAATTTGGATAGTTTCAAGTATCGATTATTTTTAACATACATTAAGGACACATCGTATGGGAGAACGATAAAGTGTGGGATCACATCGTATTGAGTAACAAGAGAAAAATGTATAGTTTAATGATAATTAGGGAGATTGGTGAGAAGTATGTGTACCTGGTTGTACGATGTATTTTGACATACAGCAGATGTACATGGGGATCCACACTCATACCATGTATTACTGACATACGACAAGCAATTGAACTTTAAACGTGGCACGGAATTGGTGGGATCATTGCAAATTTTAGCATAACTGGACGTTTTTTGCTTGAAAGATTAGAATGCTTATCATGAACACTTTATGTACCCATTTTTATAAACAAGGTACAACATGGTGCAAAGAGAAGGTACAAAAGGTACGAAAACTTGTCTTGGTAGGAATGATGTGGAAGAGCACAAAAGTAGCTAAGGTAACGGATAAGGTAATAAGCACACATGGTCAAGCGGCTTCACTGCTGACCATGTACTGACCATGTATGTGACATGCAGCCGAGTATTGTGAAGGTAGAACTATGATAAAGGATCATTGGACAGTGTACATATGGCTCTGTTCGTCGATTTATGAAGTCTAAGTCCCAAGTAAAGCAATGAAGCAGATGTATATAAACTTCTTCAATGACTGCTTTGCTTGCAGATAGCATAAGCAACGAGTTACATGCAAGTTCACTCCGTATTGAGCTATAAAGAGGGAAAATATAAATATGTTAATAGCAATTGGATCAATGTTGAATAAATGAATATTCTCAATGGAAAATGAGGAAATATAGTACACGAGCCGCTTGTACCATGAATTGATGACTCATAGGAACAGCCCCTAACATAGAACAAAGAAACAACAATGGAATGGAGAAGGATGAAATCGAAGGTGATGTCTACATTGATAAAGATGCTGAAGAAATGGAGGAACTTCATATACCAGAGAGAGAGAGAGAGCGGAAAAGGACGAGGAACACATTTCAACGAGAACAAATGACGTCACGAGAAATTTCATGTCAACTTATGGTTATTTAGTAGCCAAATGAAATATCCATTGGAGTAGAATATAAAAGATAAGAATCCAAGTCACGAGAAAATTTTGACATATTCTGGTAATGATGTGTGAGAACACACTTAGGACCATTTGGACTCTTCTTTTTCTCTTTATGACGTTTTTCTTCCCTCTGATTGTATATATGGATATAATCCTATTGGGTCACAAATCTTTTGTATATCCACTTGGTAATACACTCAGCGTTGTTCTCTGCTCCAAGGTTCTTCTTCTCCCTTCTGTTGTTTGTGCTTTTGTAGCCCTCGAACTCAAACAATTGGTATCAAACCAGATCTCCACTTTGTTATTGTCGACACCTCTTCGATCATAGTCTCCGAATCACACAAGAATGCCTCAGCATATTATCACTATCATTAGGATCATTTTATATTCCAAACACACTATCGCAACCGTTGTGTAGGTATATTTATGAATTTGAGCCAAATATATATATTGTTTTCGGCTCATCAGTACGTGTTACAAAGTCTACCACAAGTCTACCAAAGCAAACATTTCAAATTATGCTTTCAACGGATAAACCTATAATTCATCAATGAAATTGAAGAAGAAAAATTCGTCAATGAAATTAAGGAGGTATTGATAATTCCCAAATGAATATGTCTACGTAGGATATATGCATAACTATGAATAAGATGCACTTTTTATGTAGCTCTTACTAAACCATCTTTGGAGAAGCAAGAATGCTTCATTTTACCTAAAATATAGCCCCCACATACACTCTTAGAAGTTGCCACAAGTTTGGGCAAACAAGACACCATTTCAAATTTTTATAGGCGAAGAAAACTACCAAAATTCAGATGATCAAAGCATGCATGCAAAAATTTTGCATATGAAGTAGCATGAAAGTCATAAATTGCACATGATGAATCATTCTTAAAATTTGCATAATCTATGAGTTTATATAGCCCATGAGATAAAATGTTAAAAGCAATGATATTATCACCATTTGAGATTATGAATTGTACACGTGTGATCAACGAATTTAATAACCAAACGAGTTTTGGCTATAAGTGAAACAAATGATAAGTTTTTCTTGGTCTCTAACGCATATAAGGCATATGACAATGTGAAAAATACTTCTATCAACAACTCTAACAATGATCTTTCCAACTCCTAGGATAGTATAAGAGGAGTTGTTACCCACATATGACAATATCTCCTGTAGAAGTAGGCTCAAGTGAAGTGAAGAAACTGTATTGTGACGTATTATGTTTGATCTCATCACTATAGAAGTGACAAACATCCAAGTCTACTATATTTATACACTACTAGCTGAAATGAGTAGTAAAGAATCATTATCTATTCTCAGAAAGGTTAGAAAACTTTACTTTAGTTATAAAGGCCTCTACACCAACCATTCGAACCTCTTTCTTCTTTGCCTCTTTTGCACTCCGTTTAGGAACACTCTTAATGATATGATCATTTGGCATACAATACTTGCAAAAACATTTTTCCTTTTTGTTTTGTTGTCATTTTTATCTTTCTTCTTTGATTCTAAAGCATCATTAGATTTTTGCTTAGTAGTAGACTAGCTCCATTTACCTTTTCCCTTTTGACTAGCTAAGAAAACTTGATCTGCAACATGCATTATCGGCCTGTTCTATCTAGAATGATCTCCTTGCAGAAAAAAATAAACCCTCATATTTTAAGGAATTCGGATTTTGTTTTGTCATGAAGTACAAAGTAGAAGCAAAACTCTCATAAGAATTTCAAAGATCATTAAGAACAATTTGCATACGTGAACTATCTAGTAAGTTTTCATTGGTAGAAATCAACCTCTTTCAAATCCTTGATTATTTTTAGAAAATAGTTTATTGAATCTCCTTCATTCCTATGCTCACTCTCCAAACATTTGCAAGGCAAGCAAAACAAACCTCATTTCTTGCCTAGTATAGTGCCTTGTATAGTGTTGTTAGAATATTCCAAGCATCTTTTGCCATTTTTCATGAGCAAATATGAGGCATAATGACATGTTTGAATTAGAAAGCTATCCATCAAGATGGATCTACATCTTTGGCATCCCAACAAAGCTACTCTATAGTAGTTCCAATAAAAATCATCATAACTCTAGGAAATTGAAGATCATCTTCTTCAACACCATGCGCATCATCTCTAACAATTTTATTTGCATGTATATGAGGTTGTATTTGAACATCCTTATAATATTCCATAAGATGATTGCCACCAACACATATCACATCATGTATGCCTACACCAAATAATTAGAACAATCAAACTTATCCCCAACAACCGACATATAGAACACATTATTGCTTTTAACCATGGCCAATGACTATATTCCATGATGTAGAAAATTTAATATATTCCAAAACTAGGTCTTTCTTATGGTACTCTGTGTTGTACTTTTGACAATATGAACACAATGCACTTTTCCAAGATGGTATGCCTATAGCTTTTGAAAGTAAGGATTTAAGTAGTGCACAATGCAATTGGCTAGTGCATGAACAAGAGTTTTTTGTAGTGGTACATGCTCTTAAAGTCTAGAGACGCTATCTTTATGGTGTAGACTTTAAGGTATACATAGATCTCCATAGACTCAAGTATTTCTTTAGTCAACCACATCCCCAAGGCACACAAATTTGTTGGCTAAGTTCATGCAGGACTTTCATATGGAAATCCTATATAAAAGAGGCATAAAAAATATAGTAGCTAGTGCATTGTCTTTGATAATGTATCAAATGAGTTATATATTCCTAGAAAGCTCATTGCTTCAGGAGATAAAGGAAGTAGCGGTGGAATATGTACACTTGAGACTACTAGATCCTTTAGTGATGAATCTATCATAGGACACATGCAGTTCCATTTGTTTCTTCCCTTGTAAAGAAAACAAGTAAATTTCATATTCCAACTCCTGAACAACTTAAGACTGGTCGCTTTAAGATTCACGGTAGCCTTAAAATTCTCTATATACCAATCACGTGTGGTATTACGCTAACATTACAATTATCTATACCAATCTAACATTTAAGCTTCAAATATGGCGAAGGCATAAGAACTTTAGTTCACTATTCCGTAGTCCATGTGAATATATAAGTTGTGGCACACATATTTTCCCAATGTTTCAAGGTGGAACATATGCATTTTTCATCGCAATTACCTCCGAACTATGTGAAATGGGTCTAAGCGTATCCTTATTGCAACAACATATCATATTAGCCATGTGGGTGTGGGTGTTAGGTTAAAAAAATTCAAATGTCACCCTCAACTTTGGTGTTGGAAAAACCTTCAACCACAACGTCATAACATAGCCCGCATGAATATAAATAAAAGTATACTTTTAATGATTGCAAACTAATTATAAGATGTGAACATTTTTAAAAAGACAAATAAAGTTATCAATCTATATATTGTTGTAAAATTAGATACACCTCCCAAAAACTCAAACTCCCCACCAATTTTGCATTTTTAAATGCAGGTTCGGCCGAGGCCTACTCCCCCGGACTTTAACTTTGAAATTGCAACTATACAAGGAAGAGTGTCGTACCCATGGGACCCCCCTTTATCCCACAAGAACAAAGGTTTACAAGACTAGGTTAAACGGCAGTCAACACTACCGTTAGGATAGACAAACAGTGGCACTCAGCTACAATGCAACATCATTCCAGATTACATGTCCCTTACACACATCTCAATAGGATGTGTGACATGTCCCAGATTACATCACCAACGTTATAGTTGTTATGTCTTACACACATCCCAATAGGATGTATGCACTTTTCAAAGGCGTAGGTAGAAAATGAATATATGGCTGCGTGTATGTAGGGTGGGTTGACTTCTCCCAAGCACCAAGAAATAATGAAGCAAATGCTTGTATGTGCGATGATGCCCTTTGTGAAAAAAATGGTTGTTTTTACCTTTTCTTAAGTGTCAGAGCAAATTATGTGTGTGTGAATTGGTGTCATTCTTACTCACGTAAATATATAGTCTTTTTCACAAGTGAATTTGTATACTTATGTATCTATGTATGCATGCATGTATTTATGAAAGTAAGTAAGTACGCATGCATGTATGTACACATCGATGCATATACTTAAATAAGTAAGCAAGTTCGTATGTATGTATGTTCTATGTATGTATATATGTATCTATGTAATTAACTAAGTGATCAAATATGTATATAATTAACTAAGTAAGTACAAGCTTCCCCTGCTTTGTGGGACTCGGGGGGTCTCGTGGGCACTAGTTCTCTTCTATTGTACCTTTGTTTCTTTATTTAATTCAAGTCTGGGAGAGTAGGCTAATGCCGAACTTCCTTTATATTAAAAAAAAAAATTAACTAAGTAAGTAGGCAAATGTAGATGTATGTAATATATATGTCTGTAAATACATGTAAGTATGTATGTAAATGTATATGTATGTAATTTATATGTACGTACGTATGTATGTAAATAAGCAACTAATTAAGAAAGTAAGTAAACAAGTCACCATGTATATATGTATGCATGTATGTACGTAAATATGTATCTATACGTAAGTGTAAGTATATATATGTATGTATATATATATATATATATATATATATATATATATATATATATATATATATATATATATATATATATATATATATATATATATATATATATATATATATATTGGATGTATGTATGCATGTATGTATGTGTGTTTATATGTATGTATGAAAGTAGGAAAGTAAGTAAATAAGCAAGTAAGTAATCAACAAGCAACTAAAAAAGAAAGTAAGTAACTAAGGAAGAAAGTAAGTATGTAATGTAACTAAAGAATGCTGGCTCTCGCGTGCTCCATGAGAGCAAAGCTAATAACAAGAAAAAAGGTCTAAGCTCCCAGAGATCCAACGAATCTTGATCAGGCAAAGTACTATCGTGCTGGTTATTATAGAGGCAAACACGGCTACTATCGAAGGGGACACGGTGAAAGATGCAGAGGCTATTACGGCAGTCATGGTGGGTATAGAGGTAGCCATGGTTATCTATGATGTCTTTCTCTGTGGATGTTTCCAATAGGATGAATCATAAGTAGTCTGATTCCATCCTTTTTTGCAGCAATAGTCACCTGCGATGAGTCGGATTCCAATAACTAGAACATTACAACATATCAAGGGTATACGAAGGCTGTTATCGAGGAAAATGGATGAGTGCAATTTCTTCACGACGTCGCTGTCGCAGTTGGTATGCGCGTCGGAAACATAGCGTCGGTATAGTCATCGGTATGAGCGTCAGTACAAGCACCGGTATTTCTGACGCCTATACCGATGCCCATACCGAGGACTCTGCTGGAAGTACAGATGCCCATACCGAGGACTACTGACACTATCGACGGTGATACCGACGACCATATCTGCAAAAACATTTTTGGGTAGAGTGTGTTGTCTTTTGCTACAACAACGTTACCATGATGTTGTTTAGAAAAAGACAATACACTCTCCCAACCCTAAACCTAGTACATGTGATATGTACTCTAATGGCAACCAAAACATGATTTTATATGAGCAAAAATGAACCATGAATCATGTACAAAAAGTTGTATATTCCATAAATGAAAGATGTACAAGAGTGTGGCAAAGCACTTCCATATAGGAACCCAATACAAAATGTGACAAAGCACTTACATATAGGAACCGAATACAAAATTATGGTACATCATTGCCAACTAAGAGTGTAATACAAAATTGTGGCAAAGCACTACCCTACATATGCGCAAGGGGAGCAAAACATTTACACCTACAACAACTAAAAATATGAAACCAAGCTATAAGTTTACCTAATCATAGATTCTCCCATGAAATGATTGCACCGTGTCCCTCTAAGTCCTGCAACAATGCAGCCAATCCATGATGATATCCATAAACTTCTTCGGTTCACGTCAGAGGACGACCCACTGCCAACTCCTATAACAAGTATGCAAAATGTAAGATGAACATACATGATGTGCTTAACACAAAAAAATTCAATAATTAAAATGATACTTACAAATTGGTAGCACATACTGTCGTATCTGCCGCCACCTAAATGCAACGTTCAAATCGTATCTAAACGTGTCGCCACCGCATCTCGCCGCTGATGATATCGATCAAGAGTATGTTGCTGCTCATCCTGAATCGATTCCCACTCTTCAACATCTAACCATACAGGCTTTGGTAAGCCTACGCTGAAAGCATCACGAGCCTCGGACCGTCGATGAGACATCACCTAGCATGCCGTATGTTGAATCCATTCTGAACTCACAATAGGATGCCCAGGTGCTGGCCCACACTCTTCATATATTGATTGTGTGATATAATTTTTGGAATCCTTATCCTGTTTGCTCCATTTTAACATGACAGAATGTCCAAACTCTATGGAGCAAAGCTATCGAATGTGTTGACGCATGGACTTTCCGGTTGCATCCATGTTTCGAGCTCCATCACGTATGTGATATATCTTGGAGTCATCATGGTCATGTGCTCCTCAAGGTGTACGTGGGGATCCTATCTGATCCAATGTTCTATGTATGTATATATGTATCTATGTAATTAACTAAGTGATCAAATATGTATATAATTAACTAAGTAAGTAGGCAAATGTAGATGTATGTAATATATATGTCTGTAAATACATGTAAGTATGTATGTAAATGTATATGTATGTAATTTATATGTACGTACGTATGTATGTAAT
The DNA here is from genome assembly GCA_020310875.1 of Ceratopteris richardii. Taxonomy (NCBI): domain Eukaryota; kingdom Viridiplantae; phylum Streptophyta; class Polypodiopsida; order Polypodiales; family Pteridaceae; genus Ceratopteris; species Ceratopteris richardii. The sequence continues at coordinate 65,771,668 of CM035442.1, read as the reverse complement.
TAAGCAACTAATTAAGAAAGTAAGTAAACAAGTCACCATGTATATATGTATGCATGTATGTACGTAAATATGTATCTATACGTAAGTGTAAGTATATATATGTATATATATATATATATATATATATATATATATATATATATATATATATATATATATATATATATATATATATATATATATATATATATATATATATATATATATTGGATGTATGTATGCATGTATGTATGCATGTATGTATGTGTGTTTATATGTATGTATGAAAGTAGGAAAGTAAGTAAATAAGCAAGTAAGTAAGCAACAAGCAACTAAAAAAGAAAGTAAGTAACTAAGGAAGAAAGTAAGTATGTAATGTAACTAAAGAATGCTGGCTCTCGCGTGCTCCATGAGAGCAAAGCTAATAACAAGAAAAAAAGGTCTAAGCTCCGAAAGATCCAACGAATCTTGATCAGGCAAAGTACTATCGTGCTGGTTATTGTAGAGGCAAACACGGCTATTATCGAAGGGGACACGGTGAAAGATGCAGAGGCTATTACGGCAGTCATGGTGGGTATAGAGGCGGCCATGGTTATCTATGATGTCTTTCTTTGTGGATGTTTCCAATAGGATGAATCATAAGTAGTCTGATTCCATCCTTTTTTGCAGCAATAGTCACCTGCGATGAGTCGGATTCCAGTAACTAGAACATTACAACATATCAAGGGTATACGAAGGCTGTTATCGAGGAAAATGGATGAGTGCAATTTCTTCACGACGTCGCTGTCGCAGTTGGTATGCGCGTCGGAAACATAGCGTCGGTATAGTCATCGGTATGAGCGTCAGTACAAGCACCGGTATTTCTGACGCCTATACCGATGCCCATACCGAGGACTCTGCTGGAAGTACAGATGCCCATACCGAGGACTACTGACAGTATCGACGGTGATACCGACGACCATATCTGCAAAAACATTTTTGGGTAGAGTGTGTTGTCTTTTGCTACAACAACGTTACCATGATGTTGTTTAGCAAAAGACAATACACTCTCCCAACCCTAAACCTAGTACATGTGATATTGTACTCTAATGGCAACCAAAACATGATTTTATATGAGCAAAAATGAACCATGAATCATGTACAAAAAGTTGTATATTCCATAAATGAAAGATGTACAAGAGTGTGGAAAAGCACTTCCATATAGGAACCCAATACAAAATGTGACAAAGCACTTACATATAGGAACCGAATACAAAATTATGGTACATCATTGCCAACTAAGAGTGTAATACAAAATTGTGGCAAAGCACTACCCTACATATGCGCAAGGGGAGCAAAACATTTACACCTACAACAACTAAAAATATGAAACCAAGCTATAAGTTTACCTAATCATAGATTCTCCCATGAAATGATTGCACCGTGTCCCTCTAAGTCCTGCAACAATGCAGCCAATCCATGATGATATCCATAAACTTCTTCGGTTCACGTCAGAGGACGACCCACTGCCAACTCCTATAACAAGTATGCAAAATGTAAGATGAACATACATGATGTGCTTAACACAAAAAAATTCAATAATTAAAATGATACTTACAAATTGGTAGCACATACTGTCGTATCTGCCGCCACCTAAATGCAACGTTCAAATCGTATCTAAACGTGTCGCCACCGCATCTCGCTGCTGATGATATCGATCAAGAGTATGTTGCTGCTCATCCTGAATCGATTCCCACTCTTCAACATCTAACCATACAGGCTTTGGTAAGCCTACGCTGAAAGCATCACGAGCCTCGGACCGTCGATGAGACATCACCTAGCATGCCGTATGTTGAATCCATTCTGAACTCACAATAGGATTCCCAGGTGCTGGCCGACACTCTTCATATATTGATTGTGTGATATAATTTTTGGAATCCTTATCCTGTTTGCTCCATTTTAACATGACAGAATGTCCAAACTCTATGGAGCAAAGCTATCGAATGTGTTACTTTCCGGTTGCATCCATGTTTCGAGCTCCATCACGTATGTGATATATCTTGGAGTCATCATGGTCATGTGCTCCTCAAGGTGTACGTGGGGATCCTATCTGATCCAATGTGGAGATGATAATATATATATATATATATATATATATATATATATATATATATATAAACCTTAAAAAATCTATAGGATGTATGTATGTATATGCATATGCATGTGTGTATGCATATGCATTTTTGTATGCATATGCATTTGTGTATTTGTGTATGCATGTATGTATATGCATATGCATGTGTGTATGTATATGCACATGCATGTGTGTATGTATATGCACATGCATGTGTGTATGCCTGTGCATGTGTGTATGCATATGCATGTGTGTATTTGTGTATGGATGTATATATATGCATATGCGTGTGTGTATGCATATGCATTTGTACGCATATGCATTTGTATGCATATGCATTTTTGTATATGCATTTGTGTATAAGCATATGCATTTGTGTATGTGTGTATATGTGTATGTGTATGCATATGCATTTGTATGCATATGCATTTGTGTATGTGTATGCATATGCATTTGTGTATGTATATGCATTTGTGTATGCATATGCATGTGCGTATGCATATGCATTTGTATGTATCTGCATTTGTGTATGCATATGCATTTGTGTATGCATATGCATGTGTGTATGCATATGCATTTGTGTATATGCATATGCATGTGTCTGCATATGCATTTGTGTATGTGTGTATGTGTACGCATATGCATTTGTGCGTATGTGCATTTGTATGCATATGCATTTGTGTATGTATATGCATTTGTGTATGCATATGTATGAGTGTATGCATATGCATATGCATGTATATGCATATGCATGTATATGCATATGCATGTGTGTATGCATATGCATTTGTGTATGCATATGCATTTCTATGTATATGAATTTGTGTATGCATATGCATGTGTGTATGCATATGCATTTGTGTATTTGTGTATGCATGTATGTATATGCATATGCATGTGTGTATTCATATGCATTTGCGTATATGCATTTGTGTATATGCATATGCATGTGTAGGCATATGCATTTGTATGCATATGCATTTCTGTATGTGTGTGTATGCATATGCATTTGTGTATGTGTGTGTATGCATATGCATTTGTGTATGTGTGTATGTGTATGTGTATGCATATGCATTGGTATGCATATGGGTTTGTGTATGTATATGCATTTGTGTATGCATATGCATGAGTGTATGCATATGCATATGCATGTGTATGCATATGGATATGCATGTGTGTATGCATATGCATATGCATGTGTGTATGCATATGCATATGCATGGGTGTATGCATATGCATTTGTGTATGCATATGCATTTATGTATGCGTATGAATTTGTATGTATATGCATTTGTGTATGCATATGCATTTGTGTATGCATATGCATTTGTGTATGCATATGCATTTGTGTCTGCATATGCATTTTTGTATGCATATGCATTTTTGTATGCATATGCATTTGTGTATGCATATGCATTTGTGTATGCATATGCATGTGTATATGTGTAGGCATTTGTATGCATATGCATTTGTGTATATGAATTTGTGTATATGCATATGCATGTGTATGCATATGCATTCGCGTATGTGTGTATGTGTATGCATATGCATTTGTATGCATATGCATTTATATGCATACGCATTTGTATGTATATGCATTTGTGTATGTATATGCATATGCATTTGTGTATGTATATGCATATGCATTTGTGTATGTATATGCATTTGTGTATGCATATGCATATGCATGTATATTCATATGCATATGCATGTATATGCATATGCATTTGTGTATGTATATGCATGTGTGTATGCATATGCATTTGTGTATGCATGTATGTATGCATATGCATTTGTGTATGTATATGCATTTGTATGCATATGCATTTGTGTATGTGTGTATATGTACATGTATATGCATGTGTGTATGCATATGCATTTGTTTATGCATATTCATGTGTGTATGCATATGCATGTGTTTATGCATATGCATGTGTGTATGCATATGCATTTGTGTATGCATATGCATTTGTGTATGCATATGCATTTGTGTATGCATGTATGTGTGTATGCATAGGCATGTGTGTATGCATATGCATGTGTGTGTATACACATGTGAGTGTGTATGTATTTGTATATGTCTCTCTCTCTCTATGTTTCTATAGATCTCTCTCTTTCTTTCATCTCTCTCTCTCTAGATCTCTCTCTCTAGATCTCTTTTTTCTTTCATCTCTCTCTATCTCTCTCTCTCTCTATGTCAATCGAAAACAAAACAATCACTTACATCGATGTAATTGTTTGAATCGTTGTCGTCAAAATCTACTTAAAGTTGTCCTTCGTCGAATCTTCATAGATTTGATGCCAAAATCTCTTGCAAAACTAAAAAGAGAAGATATTAGAAAATGAAAAACATAAATAAAGAAAAAAGAGTGCTACAATATGTGTAATATACTTACCAAAACTTCAGATCTAGAAAAATAGAGGTGTGCGTATATATATATATATATATATATATATATATATATATATATATATATATATATATATATATATATATATATATATATATATATATATATATATATATATATATATACACACACATAGATATATATATATATATATATATATATATATATATATATATATATATATAGAGAGAGAGAGAGAGAGAGAGAGAGAGAGAGAGAGAGAGAGAGACAGAGAGAGAGAGAAATAGAGTGATGTTGCTTGCGCGTGCAAATTCGACATTAGCAGATTAAGTTTCAAAATGTGATGAATGTTGAATTTTTGCTCTCAGGCCTAGTTAAAAGATTGTGTCGGTAAGAGAATCGGTATAGTCGTCAGTAGTTTCCAGTAATTTACCGATGCTCATACCGATGTTCATGTACCGATGCGTAAATTTCATAGCCGGTTTTCTAAAGTTTATCGACAGTCTTACCGGCACCGATGCGAGACCGTCGGTATGCAGAATGTCTGTATGCCCTTGATATGTTGTAGTGCTCCATCCTTTTCTGTAGTGCTGACAAGGTCTGATAGGATGTATATTTCTGTGTACTAAGTAGATCCCGTTATTTATTCTCATTATACATTCCAGTAAGATTGCAGATTATTTGCGGGTATAAGTAGTATATAAGAAATTCCTAACTAGAACTGAACATACGAGGACTGTACTTTGGCTTTTGTAAACGGTTGAGAAACGTTAAACTCTCCAAAAACGATGGAATATGCAAGAAAGAAAAGTGTTTTGATTTGTTCAACTGTGTTAATGAAAGGGAATCAGAAATGCACTATCACTTGACTTAAGTCTTGGAATAAGGTGAATTCTGAATGTGCGGTATGAGCCTTCTACAGTTCACAATAAGACATGAGGAGACTTTCACTGATGGGATGTTGGTTCAGTCTCGCATTTCAAGAATCAATTAATATACATTAAGATGGTTTTCTTGGGTTCTTGTTCGAGGTAGAACGATGAAGTTTGGGATCACAGAAATATGTATACGTCAATGATAATTAGGGCGATGGGGGAGAAGTACGTGTAGCTGGTCGTACCATGTATAAATGGCATACAGGAGATGTACATGAAGACACTCATACAATGTATTAATGACATACGACACGCAATTGAATTTTTAACGAGGCACGGAATTGGTGGGATCATTGCACATTTTAGCATAATTGGACGGTTTTTGTTTGAGAGATTAAAATTCTTATCATGAACACTTCATGTATCCATTTTCAAAAACAAGGTACCAAATGGTAGAACTATGATAAAGGATCATTGAACAGTGAACATATGGCTCTCTTCGTCGACTTATGAAGTCTAAGACCCGAGTAAAGGAACGAAATCAGTTCTTCCATGCTGCTTTGATTGCAAATAGTGTAAGCAAAAAGCCACATACAAGTTCACTCTGTATTGAGCTATAAAGAGGAAAAATATAAGTATGTTAATAGTAATTGGATTAATGTTGAATAAATTAATATTCTCAATGGAAAATGAGGAAATATATTACAAAAGCCACATATACCATGAATTGATGGCATACAATAGGAGCATGTTCTCGAAGTTTAGAGGAAGCACGTAGGTGTAGGCATCATTGTGCACTCTATGATATTTGGATGTTTTCTTTGATAAAGTTAAAGCTTCTTATGGTTATATAGAAAAGATAGAGGATAAGGAGATTAGAAATAGTGAAAAAGAACCATGAATCTTAATGGTTTAAGTATATCAAGGACGAAAGGGTTTCATCGAGGAATGGCAGACTCATAGGAACAGTCCCTAAAATAGAACAAAGAAACAACGATGGAATGGAAAAGGATGAAGGCTAAGGTGATATCTACATTGATAAAGATGCTGAAGAAATGGAGGAACACATTTCAAGGAGAACAAATGACGTCATGAGCAATCTCATGTCAACTTATGATTATTTAGTAGCTAAATTAAATATTCATTAGAGTAAATTATGAAAGATAAGAATCCAAATTAAGAAAAAATTTTGATATATTTTGGTAATGCTGTGTGAGAACACACTTAGGACCATTTGGACATGTCTTTCTCTCTTTATGATTGTTTTTTGTCCTTTTGATTTTTTTTTCCCTTTCGCACTACAACATATCAAGGGCATACCGACATTCTGCATACCGACGGTCACGTGTCGGTATCGGTAAGACCGTTGATAAACTTTGGAAAACCGGCTAGGCAATGTATGTATCGGTACATGGACGTCGGTATGAGCATCAATATAAGTGTCGTATAAACATCCATAAATTACTCGAAACTACCAACGCTCATATCGATGACTATACCGACGCTCTTACCGACGTAGTATTTTAACTGGACCCAAGAGCAAAAATTCGACATTCATCCCATTTTGAAACTGAATCTACTACTGTGAAGTTTGCACGCACCAGTAACATCGCTCTCTTTGTCACTCTTTCTCTCTCTCTCTCTCTCTTTTTCTCTCTCTCTCTCTCTATGCACACCTTTTCTAGATATGAAGTTTTGGTAAGTATATCACACATATTGTACCACTGTTTTTTCTTTCTTTATGTTTTTCCTTTTCTAATATCTTCTCTCTTTAGTTTTGCAAGAGATTTTGGCATCAAGTCTTTAGAAATTTGACGAAGGACAACTTTAAGTGGATTTTGATGACAATGATTCAAACAATTACATCGATGTAAGTGATTGTTTTGTTTTCAATTGACATAGAGAGAGATGAAAGAAAAAGAGAGATCTAGAGAGAGAGAAATATATAGAGAGAGAGATGAAAGAAATAGAGAGATCTACAGAAAGAGAGAGAGAGAGAGAGAGAGAGAGAGAGAGAGAGAGAGAGAGAGAGAGAGAGAGAGAGAGAGACAGAGAGAGACATAGACATATACATAAACACTCACATGTGTATACACACACATGCAAATGCATACACATATGCAAATGCATACACATATGCATATGCATACACATGCATATGCATATACATACACAAATGCATATGCATACACATACACAAATACACAAATGCATATGCATACAAATGCATATGCATACACATGCACATGCATACAAATGCATATGCATACACATACACACATACACAAATGCATATGCATACACATGCATGTGCATATACACAAATGCATATGCATACAACTGCATATGCATACAAATGCATATGCATACACACATGCATATGCATAAACACACGCATATGCATACTCACATGCATATGCATATACATACATGCATACACAAATACACAAATGCATATGCATACACAAATGCATATGCACACAAATGCATATGCATACAAATGCATATGCATACTTAAATGCATATGCATACTTAAATGCATATGCATACACACATGCATATGCATACACATGAATATGCATATACATGCATATGCATATACATGCATATGCATATACATGCATATGCATATACATGCATATGCATATACATGCATATGCATATACATGCATATGCATATACATGCATATGCATATACATGCATATGCATAAGCATACACTCATGCATAGGCACATACTCATGCATAGGCATACACAAATGCATATACATACACAAATGCATATGCATATAAATGCATATGCATACAAATGCATATGCATACAAATGCATATGCATACAAATGCATATGCATACAAATGCATATGCATACACATACACACATACACAAATGCATATGCATACACATGCATATGCATATACACAAATGCATATGCATACAAATGCATATGCATACAAATGCATATGGATACAAATGCACATGCATACAAATGCATATGCATTCAAACATCATGCATATGCATACACAAATGCATATGCATACACAAATGCATATACATACAAATGCATATGCATACACAAATGCATATGCATACACAAATGCATATGCATAAACACATGCATATGCATATGCATCCATATGCATATGCATCCATATGCATATGCATCCATATGCATATGCATACACTCATGCATGTGCATACACAAATGCATATACATAAACAAATGCATATGCATACACATACACACATACACAAATGCATATGCATACAAATGCATATGCATACAAATGCATATGCATACAAATGCATATGAATACAAATGTATATGCATACAAATGCATATGCATACAAATGCATATGCATACACATACACATACACACATACACAAATCCATATGCATACAAATGCATATGCATATACACAAATGCATATACACAAATGCATATGCATACAAATGCATATGCATAGACACATGCATATGTAGCTGAATGCAATCGGAAAGTCCATGCATTAGCTCATTTCACAACTTTGCTCCATAGAGTCTTGACATTCGATCATGTTAAAATGGAGCGAACGGGATAATGATTCCAAAAATTATATCACAGAATCCATATATGAAGAGTACCAGTTAGCACATGGGCATCATATTGTGAGTTCAGAATGGATTGAACATACGGCACTTGAGGTGATGTCTCATCAGCGGTCCGAGGCTCGCGATGCTTTCAGAGCAGGCTTACCGAAGCCTGTATGGTTAGATGTTGAAGAGTAGGAATCGATTCAGGATGAGCAACAACATAATCCTGATCGATATCGTCAGTAGCGAGATGTGACAGCCACACGTTTAGATACGATTGGAGCCTTGCATTTAGGTAGCGGCAGATACGACAGTATGCGTTACCATTTTGTAAGTATCATTTTAATTATTGAATTTGTTTGTATTAAGCGCATCATGTATGTTCATCTAACATTTTGCATATTTATTATAGGAGTTGGCAGTGGGTTATCGTCCGACATGAACGGAAGAAGCTTATGGATATCCTCATGGATTGGCTGCAGTCTTCCAGGACTTAGAGGGATGCAGTGCAGTCATTTCATGGGAGAATCTATGATTAGGTAAATTTATAGCTTGGTTTCGTATTTTTAGTTGTTTTTTATAAATGTCATGTCAATTTGTCTTATTTTATGCATATGCTTTGTTCCACAATTGTAGGTGTAAATGTTTTGATCCCCTTGCACATATGTATGGTAGTGTTTTGCCATAATTTTGTATTACACTCCTATGTGGCAATGATGTACCATAATTTTGTATTTGGTTCCTATATGGAAGTGCTTTGTCACATTTTGTATTCCGTTCCTATATGGAGGTGCTTTGCCACACTCTTATACATCTTTCATTTATGGAATATACAACTTTTTGTACATGATTCATGGTTCATTTTTGGTCATATAAAATCATGTTTTGGTTGCCATTAGAGTACATACCACATGATTTATGGTTGGGCAAAGTGTATTGTCTTTTGCTAGACAACATCATGGTAACATTGCTGTAGCAAAAGACAACACACTCTACCCAAAATTTTTTTTGCAAATACGGTCGTCGCTATCACCATCGATACTCCTAGCAGTCATCAGTATGGGTGTCGGTACTCCCAGCAGAGTCGTCGGTATGGGCGCAGTAGAGGCATCAGAAATATTGATGCTTATACTGACACCCATACCGACGACTATACCGATGACTATACCGATGCTATGTTTCCGACGCACATACCGACTTTGACACAAACGTCGCGGAGAAATTGCGCTCCTTCATTTTCCTCGATAACAGCTTCGGTATATCCTTGATATGTTGTAGTGTCAGGTCACAAATCCTTTGTATATTCACTCTGTAATACATTCAACTTTGATTTTTGGTCTAAGGTTCTTCTTCTCCCTTATGTTGTTTGCACGCTTGTATAGCCTTTGAACTCGAATAATTGGTATCATATCAAGTCACCATATTCTTATTGTCGGCACCCTTTTGATCGTAGTCTTAGAATCACATAAAAATTTGTGAGAATACTATCACTATCATTAGTATCATTTCATATTCCATTTCACACTATCACAACTATTGTGTACATATCTTTTTTTTCATTTTTTTCCAAATATAGATATAGTTTTCCATTCAATAGTACAAGTGTTACAAAGTCTACCACAAGTCTAGCAGAGCAAACATTTCAGATTATGCTTTCAACTGATAAACCTATGCATGCCTAGAAAATTCATCTATGACATTCAAGAAAGAAAATTCATCAATGAAATTCAGGAAGTATTGATAATTCCCAAATGAAGATGTCTACATAGGATACATGCATAACTATGAGCAAGATGGAATTTTTATGTAGCTCTAATAGAATCATCTTAGGAGAAGCAAGAATGCTTCATTTTACCTAAGGTATACCCCCACACACATGCTTAGAAGTTGGCTCAAGTTTGGGCAAAGAAGACACCATTTTAGATTTCTGTAGGCCAAGAAAACTATCAAAATCTAGATAATTAAAGCGTGCACACAAAAGTTTTGTATTTGAAGCACCATGAGAATCATGAATTGCACATGATGAATCATTCTTAAATTTTGTATAATCTATGATTTTAAATAGCCCATGAGATAAAATGTTAGAAGCAATGATATAATCACCATTTAAGATATTATGAACTATACACGTGTGATCAACGAATTTAATGACCATACCAAATTTGGCTATAGATGAAACTGATAAGAAGCTTTGCTTGGTCTCTAATGCATATAAGGCATCTAACAATGTGAAAAAAAATTCCATCAATAGTAGTAAGAATGATTTTTCCATCCCCCATGATCGTATAAGAGGAGTTGTTAGCCACATGTGACAAGATCTGCTATAGAAGTAGGCTAGTGAAGGGAAGAACAATACTACGATGTAATATATTTGGTCTCATTACTATAGAAGTAACAAGCATCTGAGTCTACTATAGTTATACAATACTAGTTGAAATGATAATAAAGACCCATTATCTATTCTCAAAAAGGATAGAAAACATTTTTTTAGTTATAAAGGCCTCTACACTAACCATTCCAACCTCTTTTTTCTGTGCCTCATTTGCACTCAGTCATTAGGGGAAAAAATGAACCCTTCATGGGCCTTTTAGATTAAGGAGTGATTAAGGATGGACCAATGAGAGGAGGGTGGTGGCCACTAGGACTAGGCTTCCCTTGGTTTCTCCTAGTCAATGTTTACTTGAATTGCGATTCAAACAGTACTTCGATTGCAATTTCTTTTTTCCGTTTGATTGTGTTTTGAGTTTTAGAACACACAAAAGATGAACGGAATCGTGGTTGAGTTTTAGAAGGGATGAATGACGGATGCACTTCCTTGATTGTCAAAAAAAAGAAATCTTTTTTTCCTTGTTTTTCTTCCTTACGCTTCAAGCTGATTTCTAATAATATTGGCTGGAGAGTTCCTCCGATAGTGTGTTCACAGGCCGAGATGAGATTGGGAAACAACACAAGGAAGAAGAAAAAGACAAGAGCACAACAAAACACTAAATGTATTACATCCTAACCGTACAAAAATAAAAGGACATGTTAAGGCTATAGAGATATATACAAGCCGGGGGAAAAACCTCCGAAAGTGGGAAAAAAAATCATCCATGATCCTAAGTGTGTTTGCACACGTCACTAACAAAATATATCAACATGTATGTATGTATGTATGTATGCATGCATGTATGTAAGTATTTATGTATGTACAAATGCATATATGTATGTATGCATCTATGTATGCATGTATGTAAGTAACTATGTAAGTGTATATAAACACACATCTCTCTCTCTCTCTCTCTCTCTCTCTCTCTCTATATATATATATATATATATATATATATATATATATATATATATATATATATATATATATATATATATATATATATATATATATATATATATATATATATATATATATATGTATGTATGTATATATGTGTGTGTGTATGTGTGCGTGTGTAACTATATATGTATGCATGTATGTATATAAATATGTAAGTAAATAAATAAGTTAGTAATTAAATGTTGAAGATAAATGTACAAGATCATTTTCACATGAGCTATGCTTGGATAAATTTACCAGATATAAAGATAAAGGAAAAGAAGAGAAATGAAAAAAAGAAAAAAAAATCTAGTCAAAATTCATGGAGTAGAAGATACAATATTTGCCTTTGTAGTAAGTGGCATGTAGTGGGCAATCAAATGAAAGTGGTGAGTTAAGAAGGAGGTAAAAAATTCTTCACATGCTCAATTTTTATAAAATTGGAGTGGAAGCACGTTCTAAACAAGGAGAGAAAGAGGCACGAGCTCCCAATAGTCGGATCTGGTCATTTTGTCATTTTGTGTTCCCATATACTCCTTCCAGCCACACATCATTTTGTACATAGCTCTATTGTGAAGCTCATATCTTAGTGTATATCTAACCATTTCTTGGATTTAAACACCTCATTGGAAAGCTTATCTCGTGTAATGTTTCTATCTCAAATATCTCCTTCAAAGCTTATACATTTTATGAGATATCAGTCAAAGAGTGAAGTCTAGTTTTGCAGCATATATGTGTGGACAGGTCATCTATTTTGGTTGGTTAAGCTTCCTACCAAAAATGTATCCAAATTGCTTGATTGTTAACTTCTTGGAAAGCTCTTTGCACACTTTCTCTGTCCCAAATATGGCATTCACAGGATTTATATTATGTGAGATATCTATCAGAGAGTGAATTCTAGTTTTTCAGTATACTTCTATGCGCAAATGGTCTATTTTGGTCAGTTGAGTTTCCTGACCAAACCTCATCCAAATTACTTAATTTTTGGCTTGTTGGAAGGTTATTTGTGTATACTTTCTCTCTCTCTCTCTAAAATATCTTCCTCAAAGGATATCTATTCAGGGAGTTATCAATCCGAGAGTGAAGTTCAATTCTTCAACATACTTGTGCATACAAGCAGAGGTCCATTTGAGTTTTGTATTGAGAGGAGCAAGCTATCTAAGGTGCAGATATTTGTCTAAGTGTTGGACATATAAGGGCTCACTACACGGTTTCATTGCGCATAGGAGAGCTCATTCTCCATAGTTGGCATCAGAGCAAACTTGGTGTTGAAGCTTCATCAACAGAATTGGAGTTAAAGCAAAGCAAAAGAGGAGCTACAAAACAAGGGGGAGCTTCACAAATGCAAGAGCAGTGGACAATATAACTATTCGAGCTAACTCTCAAATTATTTGATAATCTTCACCAAGAAGGATAACTATCCCATGTGGAAATTTAGAATGATTAACTACCTAATGGGCAAAGGCTTGTGGGGTATTGTGAGCAGGGATGATGCTCAATCTCAAATCAATCAATCTAGGACCACCGAAGTTCAAAGGAGGCAAGCAAAAGAATGGGAAGAGAGGAATAGGAGAGTCATGTTCCTCATTTCACAAGTCATTACTAATGCCGTGGTAGGGCATACTCAACATCTAGAGAAAGCTAAGGATGCTTGGGAAGCTCTTGAAAGGATGTATTCAACAACTACCAAAGCAAGGAAACTTCAACTCAAGAATGAGTTGAACACAATCAAGAAGGAGCCAAGTGATGCTTTAGCTTCTATTGGCACAATGGTTGAAGATGAAGGTCTTGTATGTTATACTCTCAATGGATTGAGAGAAGATGAAAGATGGAAGCTTTTTATAACTTTCATTAACTTGAAAGATGCATGTCCAGGTTTTGAACAACTAATCCCTCATCTTCTCATAGATGATCTTAGCTTTGGTGGCCCCAAAGGAAATGACAACCACAACCAAATGCTATATGGAGGTCGAGGTAAAGGAAGGAACTCAAGAGGAGGCTGAAGAGGAAAAGGAAGAGGTCACAACAACTCCAACTACAATCAAAACAATTCGGAAGACAACAAGGATGCATCAAATGCCAACACACAAGGAAGAGGTCGAGGTAGAAGTAGAGGAAGAGGCTGAGGCTCCTACAATTCTCATAAAGGTATAGCATGCTATCATCGTGGTAAAGTAGGATGCTATGCTAGTGATTGTTGCCTGAAGAATGGAAGACCAAATGGAGGCAATCAAAGGAGCCAAAGCAACTATGCAAGCACCTCAAGTGAAGGAAGCAAAGACAAACTACTTGCAATGAGACATGAGTATAGAAGCTCTTGTGAAGATGAAAAAAATGGTACATTGATTCAGGTTGTAGTAACGATATGTCATGCCAAGAAAGTTTGTTCACTAATCTACAAGTACCAAGTGGAAAAGTATATGTTGAAACAAGTGATGATACTCAACACATGATTGAACATATCGGAGATATAAGGCTTGGGGATAAAAGCAGAGCAAAGGTACTATCTAATGTTCTTCATGTTCTTCATGTTCTTACAATTTCAAAGAACTTGATTTCAGTAGGACAAATGGTAGAGAAGGGTTATCATGTCATATTCAATGAGAATGGGTGCTTCATAAGGAATCCAAATGAAGTCTTCAAGGTCATTACTTGAGGTAGAAGAGAAGGAAGGATGTTCACTTTGGACGTCCAACATCCACATGGAAATGTCATGTACATTCAATATCGGAACAATAAGATTTCAAAGCTGGACTTATGGCACAAAAGAATAGGACACATCAACATTCCAAAGCTGAGGGACATGAGCAAACATGAAGTGGTAAGAGGTCTTCCAAAATTTAATAGCATTGGACTACATGAGTTATGTGGAGCTTGTCAACTAGGAAAGCAAACAAGGCAGTCATTCAAGAGGAGCAATTATGTGGCCCCAAATTTCTTGGAATTGATACATATGGATATATGGGGACCAACGCAAGAGGCATCAATGGCTGATAATAGGTTTTTGTCACCTTCATTGATGATCACTCAAGAAAGTTATGGTTGTTTTGTATGAAGCCAAAATCAGAGGCGTTTTCTATATTCAAAAGATTCAAAGTTGAAGTTCAAAAAGAAACAAGAAGGTCTATCAAAACCTTAAGGTTTGATGGTGGAGGAGAATACTTCTCCAAAGAATTTTTAGAATTTCTACAAGAGAATGGGATCAAAATGCAGTTTACTTGTAGGTATACACCACAACAAAATGGAGTACCTAAGAGGAAAAATAGGCAAATTGCTGAAATTGCAAGATGCATGCTCAACGAGATGAAGGTACCATTGTACTATTGGGTTGAAGCTACCGCAACCGCCATTTACTTGATGAATAGATGCACAACATTGGGAGTACATCACTTGACTCCATAGGAGGTATATTCTGGTAAGAAACCTGATCTTACACACCTCAAAGTGTTTTGATGTGTTTTCTTTGTTCACATTCTACAAGAAGTTAGATTAATAATGGAACCAAGGTCAGAAAAATGCATTTTCATCGGCTACTCAACGGAGCAAAAAGAATACAAGTGTGACAACCCTAGAACAAAGGAAGTAAGAGTCTCCCGAAATGTGGTCTTTGATGAGTTAAGACCATGGTATGATGATAAAGGAAAGGAAAATATTCTTGAAGAAGATTGTGATGATTATTCAAGAGCAAATCAAAGAGGGGTTCACCAATCAAGCACAAAGTTTCAGGTCCAGAGGCATCTACATCAAATGAAGAATGTTCAACATGGAGGGGGAGTCATTCTTTGTCTCCAAATTCAGCTCACAGTAGAGCCGATGAAGCAATCCAAACAGTGAGATAAATGCAAGTGAAGAAGAATATGAAGAGGTAATCACTCCGAAGGTAAAGTTGAATAGGTTAAAGAAGCAACTTTCAAAAGACAATGAAAGAAGATCTTCAAGGACAAGGTATACAACTCAAAGGCTAAGTTATGATAGTTTCATAGCGAAACATTTTGCATACATGATGCAGGTTATCAAAGACAAAGAGCCTGAGACATATGAAGAAGCTTGCACACAAAAGGAATGGAAGCAAGCTATGAAAGAGGAGGTCAAAGCGCTCAAAGATAATCACACATGGGAACTAGTGCAAAAGAAAGAAGGTATGAAGATTGTTCCAAACAAATGGGTGTTTAAAGTAAATAGGAATGCTGATGGTTCACTGGCTAGATATAAAGCTAGATTAGTAGCCAAAGAATTTAGACAAACACAAGGCATAGATTATGATGAAGTTTTCAACCCTGTTGCAAAGTCGGGAACAATAAGAACATTAATAGTAGTTAGTGCTTCAAGGATATGGCCATTATATCAACTCAACATAAAAAATGCTTTTCTCAATGGAGAACTACAAGAAGAGGTGTACATGAGTCAACTGATTGGATTTGAAGATGAAAACCATCCAGACTTTGTTTGCAAGTTGAAAAAGGCACTTTTGGCTTGAAGCAAGCACCAAGAGCATGGAATCAGAGATTGGTAGAATATCTAACTAAGTGTGTATACAACCCAAGTAGTGTAGATCCTTCATTGTACATGAAGAAGGAAGAAAATAGAGAGGTATATATTTGCATATACGTTGATGACCTCATCATAATAGGATATGATTAACCAAGTTTGATATTCATTTTTTTGTCACTCAGATGAGCAAGTTGACGCAATTCCCAAGTGTCAAGCACTAGCACAAGATTAAGCACATCTTTTTCTACATGAGTTGTACCCGACAACTTGGATTATTATATTCCAAGGCTAGATCATTAGTGCAAGATTTACATGCTCTTTTACAATCGAATTGGGCTCATTGCTATGAAACTCCTGTGTCCACTAGTGGTTTCTGCTTCATGCCTAGAAGCTAATGCATATTTTTGTTGAGCAAGAAGTAGCCTATTGTGGCCACTTCTAGTTGTGGAGCTAAATTTGCAAGCTATGATCAATGACTCTTTCCACTATCAGAGACATGACCGATCCAAGCGATAAGAGTCTCTTTCCACTATGAGAGACATGATCGATCCAAGCGATAAGAGTCATCCGTAAATGCCCGAATGTCCCTAATCACTTGCATAGGTCGTCCCTGAATTCATCATCAAATTTCAATATATACAAGTTCAAATATAGGTTGCAATGCATAATACTCAAGCATCACTAAGAGAAACATAATTTGCAATCTATGATCAAGGACTCGATGCCATTTAAGAAACATGATCGATCCAAGCAATTAGGGTTATCCACAAATCTCAGATGTACCTTAATCGCTTGGATCGGTCCTGTCCATATTACCTAACGTAGAGAGCGCTCTCTATAGAAATTGTGAAGAAGTAGCTTAAAAACTTGGTGGTGATGGAATCTTGCACTTGGAAAGTGTTGACAAAAAAAATGAAAGAAATGAATAGGGAAGCTTATATAGGTCCCAGAACTGAGTTGCTCGTTGGTGCCACATGGCATGCCACGATTGGTCCACATCACATAGGCATTGCAAATTCCAACGTCTTTTGGAAATGTCTTTTGGCCACGTGGCACTCAGTGATTGGTCAACATCATTCGACCGTTACTTCCTCCCTCCTCGCCTATAAATAGCTACTTCCTTCACAAAATCAAATTTTGAACCTTCAGAGAATTTGTCTCATTTACATGCGTATTTTTCTTTCGTCCCCAACACGAATGATACAAGCGATTTTCCCCGTTTGACCTACGTTGACTCGCTTTAGTCGCTTGCATCGGTTGTGTTCTCCTCATAGGCATACAAGAGAAGTTGCAGCTAAGATGGAGGGAATGAATGAGATACTTAGTGTCTCTCCATCAGAGAAACTTCTTGATTTTATGGTTCAAGAGGGTTTAACTGTAGATTATTTTCTTGATGCAATGACGATATTCAACCCCAAAATTGATTTTGAAAAACTCCTAGAGAAATCAAAAAGTTTTCTTAAGGATGAGTGGGAGATGTTCTTAGGGTTGATCAATGGAAAGATCCTTTCAATTTCTCAGAAAACATATGTCCATCCTCACATCTTTGGGAAGGATCCAATAGATAGGGCAAAAATCACAAGAAAATGCAAAAGGATATCCCCTTTGCCAGGGAAGCTTGATTTATGCCCAGAGCATGAAAAGGACTGCTGCTTGCTCCCTTTAAACATTGCCTTCTTGATATGGCTTGATCACATCTCAATTGAAAAGGAGGAAAATGTTCATGTTGAAGACGAGCCTTTCTTAGAGTTAACACTTGAGGGAAGCTCAAAAACTATGAAAGGTGTCATGGAGATTGTTGAGGATATCAATCTCCAAGCAAAAGAAGAGCAGGTCAAAGGTTTTGATGTGGCCACATTTAAAGCAGAAACTGCAATAAGGGAGCCAACTGAAGAAGTTCAAGTGTTTGAGAAGTCCCTACTTCTCCCAAATCTACCTTTTTACTTTATCTCTGAAAAAGAGTTTATACCTCTATTTTACATTCAGGAACTTTTCAATCTAAGGGAGGACTACTGCCTTGCAGCTATAGCTGAGTCAGAAGAAGTTGCAACGAGATTCATCAATAAAAATGGAGAAAGAAAAGAAGAATTTTTGTGTCTTGATTTGGATTTGTCTAATGAAGAATTCAAAGATTCATCACAAGCTCTTTCAAAATGCTTTGAGAAAGCTATCTCAGAGAAGCCAAGACTTGCTGATGAAGAGTTTGATGAGCATCAGAAGCAACTTGGAATATACTAGTTTGTGCGCGGCTGTTCATTCTTGGATGTTGCTGAGGACAAAGGAACAGTTTGTATTGACTCAAAAGAGCTCATCAAGGAGGAAGATGAGGTCATGGTAAGTTGTTTAATATATTCTTATGAATTTAAGGTTTCCTTCAAGATCTCCATTTTTTGTGAGAAATCGACCACGACTGATGCAAGCGATAAGGTCCATCGGATATTTTTCGTTGGGCCTTATCGCTTGCATCGGTCGTGTTTGGACATGAAGAGGAAGATGAGGTCAAGGTATGTAGTAAAATATATTCTCATGATTTTTAGGCTAAGGAGATGAGATGCGAAAATCGGTTTTCTCCAAGGTCTCCATTTAGACTGTGAGAAGTTGATCACACCGATACAAGCTATAAGGCCCATCGGATATTTTCTGTTAGGCCTTATCGCTTGCATCGGTCGTGTTTGGACTTGAGGAAGATGACGTCAAGGTATACAGTTAATTATATTCTCAAGAATTTTAGGCTTAGGATATGAGATGGGACCGATGCAAAATCTCTAGCATCAAGGTATGTAGTAAAATATATTCTCATGATTTTTAGGCTAAGGAGATGAGATGTGACAATCAGTTTTCTCCAAGGTCTCCATTTAGACTGTGAGAAGTCGATCACGACCGATGCAAATGATAAGGCCCATCGGATATTTTCCGTTGGGCCTTATCGCTTGCATCGGTCGTGTTTGGACTTGAGGAAGATGGCATCAAGGTATACAGTTAATTATATTCTCAAGAATTTTAGGCTAAGGATATGAGATGGGACCGATGCAAAATCTCTAGCTTGTATCGGATTTGTCCAAGATCTCCATTAGAAGTGTCAGAAATCGATCACGACAGATGCAAGCGATAAGGCCCATCGGATATTTTCCGTTGGGCCTTATCGCTTGCATCGATCGTGTTTGGACTTGAGGAAGATGACATCAAGGTATATAGTTAATTATATTCTCAAGAATTTTAGGCTAAGGATATGAGATGGGACCGATGCAAAATCTCTAGCTTGTATCGGATTTGTCCAAGATCTCCATTAGAAGTGTCAGAAATCGATCACGACCGATGCAAGCGATAAGGCCCATCAAATATTTTCCGTTGGGCCTTATCGCTTGTATCGGTCGTTTCTAGGAGTTGCATGCAGCATTGATAATAGATATCTAGCTTGTAGGAATTCCCCTCATTCAGCAAAGATAACATGTTTCTAGGTAGTTTGCAAAGTGATATTGATGACGATCGATGCAAGCGATAACGACCGTCTGAATTTCTCTAAAGACCCTAATCGCTTGCATCAGTCATGTCTCTTGCTTTATGTCTAATTGTTTCAAGTTACTTTTCATGACTCCTAAAGTGTGCTTGCACTTCATCTGACCTTGTTTTTCATTTATACCATAGTTAACATTATTGGATGAAGACAATTACCTTGGCAGTGGCAAGGGAACAAGAAGAGCCATAGAAGAGAAAGCAAAAGCAAGGGTGGATATTCATTCTATTATCCACTATCTTCCAAACTTGAACCCAGACACTTTTTGTGTTATTCACAAGCACTATAGTGAGGAGCTAGACTTTGCATTGTTCTGCTTGAGGACTCTATCAAAATACATGGGTTTTACTTCAATACCCTTTAATGCTTTCAGACTTTTGCTACTTGAAAGAGTAGCTGCATTCAGAATTTTTGGATATGCCCCATGACTCAATGCTTCAAGGGCAGGGTATTTTCTTTGTTATTCAAGCTATGCAATGGCTGCAGGGGTGTCAGATTTAAAAAGCATTGCTGGATACAAGAGAAAGGAGTTCCTCAGATATAGAGGTGATTTGCTAGAGCCAAGCTCTTTAAAGAGGCTCAAGGAATGACTTCATTTTTTCAAATTCTATATCTCAACAAATGTACATATACAGAAATCACCCAATGTGATATAAGACATTGCAATGGTGATAGACATATTTTCTTTCAAAGCTTAATACATCATGAAATGTACATACATGACATCTTTATTTCTCAAAGAAATAAAAGACATTGCAAATATTAAAGCTCTATTTGAAATGTAGTCTTTTTCATTTTGTGATATTGATACATGATGATTTTGTCTGGTGATAGTCATATCCTTCTGATTATATTTGGCATGAGGTCCTTTGTAATTTTCTTCTAAAGAACCAATCAAAAAGCTCTTTGAAGGAATTGCTCTTTGTTACTCCTCCTCCTTTCCTTGTACACCTAAAGAAGTTTGTCCTTGCTTGATGATTAGATTTTTCCATGCCTTGGGTGTTCCACATGGCAAGTGGTTCTTTTTCTGCAAAGAATGCACCATGCAAAAGAAGAATATGCTAGAAGAGCAGAAGAATCTCATTATATCTTTATTTCAATTAAAAATAAATAAATTGAATAAAATATCTTTGGAACTCACCAAGTAGTATGTTATGTCTTTGGCACCCCATGCCTCTATGATGGTTTCTATAAGCTCTGTGGTCGCCTTTCTGAAATCTATCACATAACTATTTGATGTTACCTGCTGCCTCATGATCTTAAAAAGATTATCTAGTTTGACCCACAACTCCATTCTCTTTTTTGCTATTTCTGGTTTGCTTTTTACATTAGTCGTGACCTCACAAAATGTTTTCCAACAATTCCACATGGCATTTAGTTGCTTGTCATCATGGTTGCTGAAGAATCTCCTTGCTTTTACACCTCCCATTGAGATATCCTGTAGTACATCACCTGTATTTTGTGAAAGCTTTGGATCTTTTCTTAGATGAACATCACCACCATGAAATCCCATTTCTAAAAGAAGACATTCACATTTTTTTATGCACTCATTTGCAAGAGTTGTAGGCTTGATAGAATATGCATAATCCAAGTGAAGACGGACCAACTTGTCAATGATTCTTAACTCTACATGTAGTGTACATATGTGTACATAAGTGTACACTTGTCAATGCTATTGGAAGTATGGGATCCCAAATCATTGAAGAAGATGAGTAGTTATGAAGAATAACATTTTGTCTAGAAGGAGCCTCTTCAGCCTCAGCTCTAGCAATCCATCCATTTGTGTCTGGGCTTTGCATGCAGTACAAGCAAGGGTACTTAGAATTTTCTCCCCCACTTATACCAAACATGCATTTGAGCGTCTTTAGGTCTCGACTCAAATGCCACTCAACTTGAAAGTTCCTGTAGTCTTTGACATTCAACAATTCTCCTCCATGATGCCTTTGGATAACATTTGGAATGTTTGTCTATGAGAATAACCATTTAAGTGTTTTATGGCTCTCAGATGGAACTTGAGCATAGCTAACCCACCATAACTCCATTTCTGATTGTACTTTGAGAGATGGAGTATCCAATTTCCCAAGGCTATAGTCCAAAGCTTTGTTCATCAGTGCAATACTTATTCTCTCCATCTTTTGATGCTTTTTAAGCTCAGCTTCATCAAGTTTGATTAGAAATTTCAACAGACCTGAACATTCATGTTCTTTTATATTATAGAACTGAACCATGTATGTTTGAAGTTTTATAATATCTATCCATATGTTGTTAAATGCATTGTAAGTGAAATTTAACTTTTGTTTTCCTACTTCGTAAGGCATGTTACCGTGAATATATTTATATTCACCAAATACTGATGTGATCTTTTTATTCAAGAAGAGCCAAAACTTTCCTACATGATGGGGTCTAGGCAACCCAAAACTTCTAAGTTTGTTAAATTTTAAAAATTCACACCAAACTTTTGAAATTGCTCTATAACCTTTCCTACTCACTCCAACGCTATCACAAATCTTCTGAATTTGAGATGGTTCTAGTAACAGATTCATTTCTATCATGAGTTTTTGAAAAACAAAGCGTTTCAAGCATGTATTTTCATTCAGTTTCAATAGTCTTAAAACATCATTTTGACTCAAAATTTCATTACAAAAATGTACGCGCTCAAAACTGCTCGACCTATTGAAATCTAGCATATTTGTCACATGATCTCTAACAATTTTCATTCTTTTCTTTTTCTGGCCAGATTTTTCAGTCAAATCTTAAAAAAGGTTTTACTCGTTTTGACCGCATTCTCAAACCTATAGGAGTTTCTTTCATTTTTTTAAAAGACTCTAACTGAGAAGATAAAGTGGTTAATTTGTTTTCTAGATCCCTCATATGTAAGTCCTTCTGATGTAGTGTGTTTTGTAGATAGTTTATGTATTGTACATAATTGCTTGAAATATCCCAGAGCCTTGAACAATAGCCTTGTAAACCATCCTCACCATCTCCTACAAATCTAATCAGATCATGAAGATTATGAAAAGGGGGATACCTTTCAGTTTGTGGATCAATCGGATAAATAGATTTATCTATCCATATGTCGATATGTAATTGCCTTCCTTTCGCAATCCATCCATTTCAGGAGGATGAAGAGCCCTTCGGAATACTTTTCTTGTCATTGCATACTCGTGACTAACTGCAATGTTGATATGGAACTTTGTTAAGGAAACACTCACGAATTTGACACAACAGACGAGAAAGAAACAGAATCTTCCGGAAAATCAGCGCACAGGTGTACAGTATGCGAAGTTAGTGCGCGGTGTGCGCATAACAGAGCAATTAACCGCGGCGGGCGCGTAAGGCGCGCATAACGCGAATTGAAGAATGACAGGGCAGAGGAGCGCCAAAGAAATTGTATATATATACAGCAAGATTTGAAGAGCGCGACGCAGATGTATGAGAGAGAATCGTAGATGATACACAAAGGAGAATGAGAGACTGAGAGAAGACGCCATAGATCGCGTATGAGTGAAGAGAGATTTAGAAGTTCTCAGAAGACGCCGTAGATCGCGTATGTACAGATGAATAACACAAGCCTGAAGTGTCGGGTCTTTTCATCTGAAGAGAGATGGTAATAAGAAACTACTCACTGTAGGAGAGTTTCTGTAACTTGAGCAAGAAGAGGCCAAGCTTACTTGTACACATCTTCTCTAATCGAAAACACATGTTCATGTGGATGTCTGCGCGTAATCTTTACTTGTGAAGAATCTGACGTTATTTCGTGTTACGGTAGGAAGCTTAGTTTATCGTTTGCTGTCACGACTCGTTACTAAACGTACTTCAGTATCTTCTCTGTAAACGCATGTTTCGGTGAATAACAGTTTACTCAGTAAACATGTTTCAGTAATTTTCGGTCAGTTACAGTTTCTCAGAAAACAGGATTTTCCGGTAGAACAACGAAGTATAACTCATAGCAGAGTTCGAAGCTTTGTATGAGAGATAGCTCATCTTGTAGCTAGACGTCTCTACTTTAAGCTGATCACAGTTTCCGATAAAATGAAGATGTACACACAGTACAAAAGTTAACCGAAAAGTAGCACTTCAGAACTGTGAAGTTTCCAGAAGGAAGTTCATTCGGTAAAGGAAGCTCACACACTACTTCCTTACGTCACATAAGTTCATCTGAAGCAATTACGAACAGAACTAAGTTCATTTCGGTGAAGTTCCGGTAAGATTTCGGCGACGTTCCAGCGACAGTCTGGTGAAGTTCCGGTGGAACTTGTGTCGCAGAATAACATAGTTAAGACGACGGTAATTAGTCTAAGCTACTGGTGATTACAGAGGTGTTCTGAATCACTCTAGTTTAGCATTCTACTACGGTGGCGCGACAATTTCCGCAGGCCTGATAGAGTTCAAGCTTTGTCGCGAAACCCACCTTCAGGGCGAAAGTATTTCCGCAACAGTAGGCGTTAGAGCCGAAGTTTTCGCCAACAATTGGTATCAGAGCAGGTTAGTTTTCCCAAGAATCGGTATAAGAGCCGGATCATTCCACGAGAGGAAGAAGATCATGGCAGATCATGTCCAAATTGATAAACTGGACAGAGATAATTATCCTGCATGGGTAATGCGCATGGAAGCCTTACTTATGAGTAAGGACTTAATGACGTACGTAACCGGAGAAGAAAAGAAACCGACCTTCGAAGATGATAGTCAACCGGAAAAAGAAGAACTAGACGCCCTAAAGCTGTGGCAGAAGAAAGATGCAACGGCAAGAGCCTACATCTACAACACTGTTTCAGATCATCTACTACCGCACATTAGAGGTCTGGAGAAAGCAGAGGACATATGGAGTGCATTGGAAGATCACTTCCAAAATACTACGAAAGCTAGGAAGGCCAGCCTATGGTCCGAGTTCACAACGTTCAAAAAGAAGCCGAGTCAAAGCATCAGTGACTACGTCACTAAAATGAAGGATCTAGCAGATAGTCTTGGATCCATAAATGAAGAAGTCGAAGATCATAGATTGATAGCGCAAGTGCTCACAGGTTTGAGAGGAGATGAAAGGTGGAAACCTTTCGTACTATCAACTGAACTCTCCCTAAATCATTTTGTACCAGAGTTAAATCAGCTGCTTGGTTTGATGCTCACATATGAGCAAGACCTGAAAGGAGACGCAGACAAAGGACATAGCTCTGCAATGTACATGAAGAACAAGAAGAAAGACAAAGGAAAGTCAAAAGACGAAGAAGAGTCGAGCTCTCAGGCCTATTACGCAAGAGGTAAAGGCACTGGCAGAGGAAGAGCAAGAGGAAGAAGCCGCCAGAATACCACCAAGAAAGCTTGCTAGATTTGTGGACTAAGTAACCATCTGGCGCATGACTGTTGGCACAACCAACAGGGATCAAATCAAAGCCAGAACAATAATAGCAGAGGCAGTAGCGGAAGAAATCAAAGTAACTTCCAAAGAGGAAGACAAAGTCAAAGAGGAGGCTACGGTAAAGGTGGAACAAGAAGTTGGGGACAGAGCCAATCCTACAACACCACCTACAACAACTACGCAAATGACACACAGAATGAAAGTCATACATCATTGATGATGAACTCAATCAACACATCAGAAAATGAAGACCTAAAGGTATTTTACATTGATTCTGGATGTTCTAATCATTTGTCAGGAAATATAGAACTAATGTCAGAATTGGAAAAAGGAAGTGCGAGTCACACTGTTCAAACAGGTGACAATACAAGACACAAAGTACAATCAATCGGAAAAGTGAAATGCAAAAGTGGAGCAGATTTGCTAACCAATGTTTTGTATGTTCCAACAATACCGAAAAATCTGATCAGTGTGGGACAGATAGTCGAAAAAGGTTTTCAGGTTAGATTTACAAACAAAGGAGTATTTGTAGAAGATCCCAAGAACGGATATTCTCAGATCGTTTCTGGTAAGAAAGAAGGGAGACTCTTTACGTTAAGAGTACAAGGGAACATTGGCCAAGCGCTGCTCACACATGATGAAAAGGTAATTACAGAACTCGATCTCTGGCACAAGAGATTAGGTCATTTTCACGAAAAAGGAATCAAAGCTATGATAGCGAATCAGTCTGTACTGGGATTACCGAACGTACATAACCAACATATGATTCACAAATGCGAAGCCTGTCAGATGGGAAAAGCCCACAGGTTACCTTTCCAGAAGAAAGGATTCAAACATGACAGTGTGCTAGAACTCATACATACAGATGTATGGGGACCAACGAAAGAAGGATCAATCAGCGGATCAAGGTACTATGTTTTATTCATTGACGATGCAACAAGGTGGATAACTCTTTATGTTTTGAAGGAAAAGTCAGAGGTGTTCGGAGCTTTCAGGCATTTTCATGCATATGCCGAAAGACTCACCGGACGAAAGCTTAAAAGACTGAGGTCTGATGGAGGGGGAGAATACTTCTCCCGAGAATTCAATGACTATCTTTGGAATGCAGGTATTAAGAGAGAAATAACTTGCAGATATACACC
Organism: Ceratopteris richardii; assembly: GCA_020310875.1. Taxonomy (NCBI): domain Eukaryota; kingdom Viridiplantae; phylum Streptophyta; class Polypodiopsida; order Polypodiales; family Pteridaceae; genus Ceratopteris; species Ceratopteris richardii. The sequence continues at coordinate 65,744,944 of CM035442.1, read as the reverse complement.
ACAACAAAACGGTGTAGCAGAAAGGAGAAACTGAACTCTAGTCGAGTTTGCACGGGCTATGCTAAAAGAAAAGAATTGCCCAGATTATCTTTGGGCTGAAGCCGTAAATACAGCTACATACTTGGTAAACAGATTACCATGTACAGCCTTAGAAGGAATGACCCCTTATGAAGCTTGGTGGGGAAAGAAGCCAACACTTGATCACTGCAAGGTGTTTGGATCAGTAGCGTATGCTTATGTACCGTCTCAACTCAGACATAAGCTTGAACCGAAAGCAGAGAAATATGTATTCGTCGGATATGATGAAAAGCAGATGGGTTACAGGTTATGGAGTCCTCTAACCAAACATTTTACTGTTTCCAGAGATGTAACATTTGATGAACAGAAAAGCTGGTATGCAGATCAGATTCATACAACTGAAGAATTTGAAGAAGAGATAAAAAGAAGAGAAAAAGGTAAAACAATTGTACAGGTAAACAAAGAAGACGAGGCAAGTACGTCCAGAACCAGAACAGGTATAAGGAACGAAGATGAAGACAGGTACTCAGACACACACGAAGAATATGAACTAAGAAGGTCAAACAAAGTAAGAAGACAACCGAAAAGATACTCGTATGATACATCGTATATAACTCAACAAGATTATGCATATATGGTTAAAGAAGAGGAAGAGCCTCAGAGCTATGACGAAGCCAAAGGCAAGAAGCAATGGCAAGAAGCAATGAAAGAAGAATTCACCGCACTGGAAGAGAACAAGACATGGGAGCTTGTTCCTAAACCGAACGGTAAGAAAGTAATTGGAAATAAATGGGTGTTCAAAATAAAGAAACTTGCAGATGGAAGGATAGCCAGACATAAAGCGAGACTGGTTATCAAGGGCTATGCTCAGACGCATGGCATAGACTACGATGAGACGTTCAGTCCGGTAGCAAAAATGTCAACCATAAGAACAGTGATTGCTATAGCAGCATCAAAAGGATGGAAGCTAAGTCAGCTAGATATAAAGAATGCATTTCTGAATGGATATATATCAGATGAAGTATATATGGAACAACCGGAAGGGTTTATAAGTTCCAGACACCCAAACTTTGTTTGCAGGTTAAGAAAAGCACTTTATGGACTGAAGCAAGCTCCAAGAGCCTGGAACTACAGACTCGTGAAGTATCTGAACGAACTTGGATACCAAAGTTCGAAGGCAGATGCAAGTCTAGTCATCAAAAGGACAGAAGAAGGAATGATCTACATTTGTATCTATGTAGATGACATAATAATTACAAGAACCTCAGATGCAGGAATCACAGAGGTAAAGAAACTGCTAGAAAAGGAATTCAAGATCAGTGACCTGGGAAAGTTATCATACTTTCTAGGTATGGAAATCACATATACAGATCATGGTGTATATGTCACACAAGAGAGGTATCTCTTGAACTTACTGAAGAAGTTCAACATGGAGAATTGCAGAGAAGCTTGAACACCGCTTGAAGTAAATCATAAACTCAGTAAATATAGTGGTACAGAGTTCAAAGATATGAAAAAATATCAATCGTTAGTAGGAAGCTTAATATATGCTACGCTAACAAGACCGGATCTCAGTTTTCCGGTGGGAGTTCTCTCACAGTTTATGCATTGTCCGACAGAACAACATTGGGTTGCAGGACAAAGAGTTCTCAGATATATCAAAAGAACTATAAAGGAAGGATTATATTATCCTTTTACGTCAGATATAAAGCTCAGAGCATATAGTGACTCAGATTGGGCAGGAAGTCAAGATGACCGAAGATCAACGCACGGGTATATGATATACCTAGGAGATAAGCTGGTAAGCTGGTGTTCGAAGAAGCAACACACAGTGGCTTTATCATCAACAGAAGCAGAATACAAAGGACTGGTAGAAGCAGCAAAAGAAGTAATATGGATGCAGACTTTACTTAAAAGCATGGGTATAGATCAAGGTATACCAATTATACATGGAGATAATATGAGCTCGCTGTATCTTGCAGCGAATCCTGTGTTTCATGCAAGAACAAAACACATAGAGATTCAATATCATTTCCTAAGGGAAAAAGTAATGGAGAAAGAAATAGAAATAGTCTATACTCCTACGAAAGATCAGATTGCAGATATTCTGACAAAGAGCTTGGATGGAACAAAGACAAACAGATTCAAAGAGATGGCAGGAATAAAAGAAAGGAAGATATATGAAAGACCAGAAGATGTCAAATTAGTGATTGAGGGGGAGCTGTTAAGGAAACACTCACGAATTTGACACAACAGACGAGAAAGAAACAGAATCTTCCGGAAAATCAGCGCACAGGTGTACAGTATGCGAAGTTAGTGCGCGGTGTGCGCATAACAGAGCAATTAACCGCGGCGGGCGCGTAAGGCGCGCATAACGCGAATTGAAGAATGACAGGGCAGAGGAGCGCCAAAGAAATTGTATATATATACAGCAAGATTTGAAGAACGCGACGCAGATGTATGAGAGAGAATCGTAGATGATACACAGAGGAGAACGAGAGACTGAGAGAAGACGCCATAGATCGCGTATGAGTGAAGAGAGATTTAGAAGTTCTCAGAAGACGCCGTAGATCGCGTATGTACAGATGAATAACACAAGCCTGAAGTGTCGGGTCTTTTCATCTGAAGAGAGATGGTAATAAGAAACTACTCACTGTAGGAGAGTTTCTGTAACTTGAGCAAGAAGAGGCCAAGCTTACTTGTACACATCTTCTCTAATCGAAAACACATGTTCATGTGGATGTCTGCGCGTAATCTTTACTTGTGAAGAATCTGATGTTATTTCGTGTTACGGTAGGAAGCTTAGTTTATCGTTTGCTGTCACGACTCGTTACTAAACGTACTTCAGTATCTTCTCTGTAAACGCATGTTTCGGTGAATAACAGTTTACTCAGTAAACATGTTTCAGTAATTTTCGGTCAGTTACAGTTTCTCAGAAAACAGGATTTTCCGGTAGAACAACGAAGTATAACTCATAGCAGAGTTCGAAGCTTTGTATGAGAGATAGCTCATCTTGTAGCTAGACGTCTCTACTTTAAGCTGATCACAGTTTCCGATAAAATGAAGATGTACACACAGTACAAAAGTTAACCGAAAAGTAGCACTTCAGAACTGTGAAGTTTCCAGAGGGAAGTTCATTCGGTAAAGGAAGCTCACACACTACTTCCTTACGTCACATAAGTTCATCTGAAGCAATTACGAACAGAACTAAGTTCATTTCGGTGAAGTTCCGGTAAGATTTCGGCGACGTTCCAGCGACAGTCTGGTGAAGTTCCGGTGGAACTTGTGTCGCAGAATAACATAGTTAAGACGACGGTAATTAGTCTAAGCTACTGGTGATTACAGAGGTGTTCTGAATCACTCTAGTTTAGCATTCTACTACGGTGGCGCGACAATTTCCGCAGGCCTGATAGAGTTCAAGCTTTGTCGCGAAACCCACCTTCAGGGCGAAAGTATTTCCGCAACAGTAGGCGTTAGAGCCGAAGTTTTCGCCAACAATTGGTATCAGAGCAGGTTAGTTTTCCCAAGAATCGGTATAAGAGCCGGATCATTCCACGAGAGGAAGAAGATCATGGCAGATCATGTCCAAATTGATAAACTGGACAGAGATAATTATCCTGCATGGGTAATGCGCATGGAAGCCTTACTTATGAGTAAGGACTTAATGACGTACGTAACCGGAGAAGAAAAGAAACCGACCTTCGAAGATGATAGTCAACCGGAAAAAGAAGAACTAGACGCCCTAAAGCTGTGGCAGAAGAAAGATGCAACGGCAAGAGCCTACATCTACAACACTGTTTCAGATCATCTACTACCGCACATTAGAGGTCTGGAGAAAGCAGAGGACATATGGAGTGCATTGGAAGATCACTTCCAAAATACTACGAAAGCTAGGAAGGCCAGCCTATGGTCCGAGTTCACAACGTTCAAAAAGAAGCCGAGTCAAAGCATCAGTGACTACGTCACTAAAATGAAGGATCTAGCAGATAGTCTTGGATCCATAAATGAAGAAGTCGAAGATCATAGATTGATAGCGCAAGTGCTCACAGGTTTGAGAGGAGATGAAAGGTGGAAACCTTTCGTACTATCAACTGAACTCTCCCTAAATCATTTTGTACCAGAGTTAAATCAGCTGCTTGGTTTGCTGCTCACATATGAGCAAGACCTGAAAGGAGACGCAGACAAAGGACATAGCTCTGCAATGTACATGAAGAACAAGAAGAAAGACAAAGGAAAGTCAAAAGACGAAGAAGAGTCGAGCTCTCAGGCCTATTACGCAAGAGGTAAAGGCACTGGCAGAGGAAGAGCAAGAGGAAGAAGCCGCCAGAATACCACCAAGAAAGCTTGCTGGATTTGTGGACTAAGTAACCATCTGGCGCATGACTGTTGGCACAACCAACAGGGATCAAGTCAAAGCCAGAACAATAATAGCAGAGGCAGTAGCGGAAGAAATCAAAGTAACTTCCAAAGAGGAAGACAAAGTCAAAGAGGAGGCTACGGTAAAGGTGGAACAAGAAGTTGGGGACAGAGCCAATCCTACAACACCACCTACAACAACTACGCAAATGACACACAGAATGAAAGTCATACATCATTGATGATGAACTCAATCAACACATCAGAAAATGAAGACCTAAAGGTATTTTACATTGATTCTGGATGTTCTAATCATTTGTCAGGAAATATAGAACTGATGTCAGAATTGGAAAAAGGAAGTGCGAGTCACACTGTTCAAACAGGTGACAATACAAGACACAAAGTACAATCAATCGGAAAAGTGAAATGCAAAAGTGGAGCAGATTTGCTAACCAATGTTTTGTATGTTCCAACAATACCGAAAAATCTGATCAGTGTGGGACAGATAGTCGAAAAAGGTTTTCAGGTCAGATTTACAAACAAAGGAGTATTTGTAGAAGATCCCAAGAACGGATATTCTCAGATCGTTTCTGGTAAGAAAGAAGGGAGACTCTTTACGTTAAGAGTACAAGGGAACATTGGCCAAGCGCTGCTCACACATGATGAAAAGGTAATTACAGAACTCGATCTCTGGCACAAGAGATTAGGTCATTTTCACGAAAAAGGAATCAAAGCTATGATAGCGAATCAGTCTGTACTGGGATTACCGAACGTACATAACCAACATATGATTCACAAATGCGAAGCCTGTCAAATGGGAAAAGCCCACAGGTTACCTTTCCAGAAGAAAGGATTCAAACATGACAGTGTGCTAGAACTCATACATACAGATGTATGGGGACCAACGAAAGAAGGATCAATCAGCGGATCAAGGTACTATGTTTTATTCATTGACGATGCAACAAGGTGGATAACTCTTTATGTTTTGAAGGAAAAGTCAGAGGTGTTCGGAGCTTTCAGGCATTTTCATGCATATGCCGAAAGACTCACCGGACGAAAGCTTAAAAGACTGAGGTCTGATGGAGGGGGAGAATACTTCTCCCGAGAATTCAATGACTATCTTTGGAATGCAGGTATTAAGAGAGAAATAACTTGCAGATATACACCACAACAAAACTGTGTAGCAGAAAGGAGAAACCGAACTCTAGTCGAGTTTGCACGGGCTATGCTAAAAGAAAAGAATTGCCCAGATTATCTTTGGGCTGAAGCCGTAAATACAGCTACATACTTGGTAAATAGATTACCATGTACAGCCTTAGAAGGAATGACCCCTTATGAAGCTTGGTGGGGAAAGAAGCCAACACTTGATCACTGCAAGGTGTTTGGATCAGTAGCGTATGCTTATGTACCGTCTCAACTCAGACATAAGCTTGAACCGAAAGCAGAGAAATATGTATTCGTTGGATATGATGAAAAGCAGATGGGTTACAGGTTATGGAGTCCTCTAACCAAACATTTTACTGTTTCCAGAGATGTAACATTTGATGAACAGAAAAGCTGGTATGCAGATCAGATTCATACAACTGAAGAATTTGAAGAAGAGATAAAAAGAAGAGAAAAAGGTAAAACAATTGTACAGGTAAACAAAGAAGACGAGGCAAGTACGTCCAGAACCAGAACAGGTATAAGGAACGAAGATGAAGACAGGTACTCAGACACACACGAAGAATATGAACTAAGAAGGTCAAACAAAGTAAGAAGACAACCGGAAAGATACTCGTATGATACATCGTATATAACTCAACAAGATTATGCATATATGGTTAAAGAAGAGGAAGAGCCTCAGAGCTATGACGAAGCCAAAGGCAAGAAGCAATGGCAAGAAGCAATGAAAGAAGAATTCACCGCACTGGAAGAGAACAAGACATGGGAGCTTGTTCCTAAACCGAACGGTAAGAAAGTAATTGGAAATAAATGGGTGTTCAAAATAAAGAAACTTGCAGATGGAAGGATAGCCAGACATAAAGCGAGACTGGTTATCAAGGGCTATGCTCAGACGCATGGCATAGACTACGATGAGACGTTCAGTCCGGTAGCAAAAATGTCAACCATAAGAACAGTGATTGCTATAGCAGCATCAAAAGGATGGAAGCTAAGTCAGCTAGATATAAAGAATGCATTTCTGAATGGATATATATCAGATGAAGTATATATGGAACAACCGGAAGGGTTTATAAGTTCCAGACACCCAAACTTTGTTTGCAGGTTAAGAAAAGCACTTTATGGACTGAAGCAAGCTCCAAGAGCCTGGAACTACAGACTCGTGAAGTATCTGAAGGAACTTGGATACCAAAGTTCGAAGGCAGATGCAAGTCTACTCATCAAAAGGACAGAAGAAGGAATGATCTACATTTGTATCTATGTAGATGACATAATAATTACAGGAACCTCAGATGCAGGAATCACAGAGGTAAAGAAACTGCTAGAAAAGGAATTCAAGATCAGTGACCTGGGAAAGTTATCATACTTTCTAGGTATGGAAATCACATATACAGATCATGGTGTATATGTCACACAAGAGAGGTATCTCTTGAACTTACTGAAGAAGTTCAACATGGAGAATTGCAGAGAAGCTTTAACACCGCTTGAAGTAAATCATAAACTCAGTAAATATAGTGGTACAGAGTTCAAAGATATGAAAAAATATCAATCGTTAGTAGGAAGCTTAATATATGCTACGCTAACAAGACCGGATCTCAGTTTTCCGGTGGGAGTTCTCTCACAGTTTATGCATTGTCCGACAGAACAACATTGGGTTGCAGGACAAAGAGTTCTCAGATATATCAAAAGAACTATAAAGGAAGGATTATATTATCCTTTTACGTCAGATATAAAGCTCAGAGCATATAGTGACTCAGATTGGGCAGGAAGTCAAGATGACCGAAGATCAACGCACGGGTATATGATATACCTAGGAGATAAGCTGGTAAGCTGGTGTTCGAAGAAGCAACACACAGTGGCTTTATCATCAACAGAAGCAGAATACAAAGGACTGGTAGAAGCAGCAAAAGAAGTAATATGGATGCAGACTTTACTTAAAAGCATGGGTATAGATCAAGGTATACCAATTATACATGGAGATAATATGAGCTCGCTGTATCTTGCAGCGAATCCTGTGTTTCATGCAAGAACAAAACACATAGAGATTCAATATCATTTCCTAAGGGAAAAAGTAATGGAGAAAGAAATAGAAATAGTCTATACTCCTACGAAAGATCAGATTGCAGATATTCTGACAAAGAGCTTGGATGGAACAAAGACAAACAGATTCAAAGAGATGGCAGGAATAAAAGAAAGGAAGATATATGAAAGACCAGAAGATGTCAAATTAGTGATTGAGGGGGAGCTGTTAAGGAAACACTCACGAATTTGACACAACAGACGAGAAAGAAACAGAATCTTCCGGAAAATCAGCGCACAGGTGTACAGTATGCGAAGTTAGTGCGCGGTGTGCGCATAACAGAGCAATTAACCGCGGCGGGCGCGTAAGGCGCGCATAACGCGAATTGAAGAATGACAGGGCAGAGGAGCGCCAAAGAAATTGTATATATATACAGCAAGATTTGAAGAACGCGACGCAGATGTATGAGAGAGAATCGTAGATGATACACAGAGGAGAACGAGAGACTGAGAGAAGACGCCATAGATCGCGTATGAGTGAAGAGAGATTTAGAAGTTCTCAGAAGACGCCGTAGATCGCGTATGTACAGATGAATAACACAAGCCTGAAGTGTCGGGTCTTTTCATCTGAAGAGAGATGGTAATAAGAAACTACTCACTGTAGGAGAGTTTCTGTAACTTGAGCAAGAAGAGGCCAAGCTTACTTGTACACATCTTCTCTAATCGAAAACACATGTTCATGTGGATGTCTGCGCGTAATCTTTACTTGTGAAGAATCTGATGTTATTTCGTGTTACGGTAGGAAGCTTAGTTTATCGTTTGCTGTCACGACTCGTTACTAAACGTACTTCAGTATTTTCTCTGTAAACGCATGTTTCGGTGAATAACAGTTTACTCAGTAAACATGTTTCAGTAATTTTCGGTCAGTTACAGTTTCTCAGAAAACAGGATTTTCCGGTAGAACAACGAAGTATAACTCATAGCAGAGTTCGAAGCTTTGTATGAGAGATAGCTCATCTTGTAGCTAGACGTCTCTACTTTAAGCTGATCACAGTTTCCGGTAAAATGAAGATGTACACACAGTACAAAAGTTAACCGAAAAGTAGCACTTCAGAACTGTGAAGTTTCCAGAAGGAAGTTCATTCGGTAAAGGAAGCTCACACACTACTTCCTTACGTCACATAAGTTCATCTGAAGCAATTACGAACAGAACTAAGTTCATTTCGGTGAAGTTCCGGTAAGATTTCGGCGACGTTCCAGCGACAGTCTGGTGAAGTTCCGGTGGAACTTGTGTCGCAGAATAACATAGTTAAGACAACGGTAATTAGTCTAAGCTACTGGTGATTACAGAGGTGTTCTGAATCACTCTAGTTTAGCATTCTACTACGGTGGCGCGACAATTTCCGCAGGCCTGATAGAGTTCAAGCTTTGTCGCGAAACCCACCTTCAGGGCGAAAGTATTTCCGCAACAGTAGGCGTTAGAGCCGAAGTTTTCGCCAACAAACTTTTCACAATTATTTCGATTGTTTGAAAGCTCAGCAAGAGTATTTGGGTTAAGATTCTCCATGGTCTGCAATGAAAAATGACTGACAAGTGTCTAAAATGACGTAGGAAAGAGAGAAATAGGCTTGCGATGAAAAGTAGAGTAGAAAAGCGCAAAACGTCATCAACACACATTATATAGGTCCGTGAACAAGAGGAAAATTCGAATTTTGATCAGCGCTACGATGAGCACAAACTTCGAGGCGTAAGATATCACACAAAGTTTTCATGATTATCATACGAGTTTCTCTCTCTTCAAAATTTGCATAAGATACATTTTAAATGAACTTACATGGAATTTTTTAAAGGATTTGACAACTTTACTCCAAATTAAGCACAACTAATTGAAATCCTTACACGGCCCTTTTTGGGTCGTTTTTTGCCCTAATGATAAAAACTATTTCAAAATTCGATCAAAACCTTCACGAAACAAAAATGGACTCATACATAAAATTTTTCCAAGCAGTTAATCAACAGATTCATAATGTTCTCATCAATAGTTCAACGGATGCTTTAAATCAAAATTGTCTGGTTTTTCCATTGAAATCATAGGTGGTTATGAATGTAGAGACATAGGTGCAAACCCAAATACCTAGCAGAAGAGTTTAATCTTAATATATATATGGCATGCAATTCAGTGCATGATTAATAGAGGCTGAGATTGAATCTATCATCAATTATTACATTTGGTTAAGGAATCGCTCCAATTGGTCATCAGAGGAAATGTTCAATGACATCACATGAATGGATCATAGTGAAAATTATTATACTTGTTGTCAAAGCTACTGAGCAAAGATAATCAATTCTCGTTGAATATGGCTGATTAGTGTGCAATCAGAACAAAACTAAATTATCAATAGAGCATCAATGAAATTAGGAAAACTTCAGAGATGATAGCGATGTCGGAATCAAAGGCGGATACATCAAAATTGATCAGAATACTTAGCGAAGAAAGTAACGATGGCTCAAGATGTGATGATACGTTAGTATGAACCGATTGATAGGAAGAAAAGTGACACCGAAAGTGCTACTGCTGAGTGTCTCAGAGCAAAGAAAATGTCGGAAGCATTACCTGCTAACTGAATCAGAATGGAGAGTGATTATTCTTACAGCTTTAATCGGAGATCATCACACTATTGAGTGTTATTTTGCAACGATGTACTATGCCTTTGATTCTCTTGGATACATCATCCGAAAATTATCTGCCCCCTCCGTCAATGTTCTCATCCTCTGGAGGAGTGCCATCAGAGCGTTCCATCATATTGCTTCAGCATTAACATTGTCGTCAAAAAATACCCATCGTTTTAGATAAAACCCTATTACCCTCAATGATTTTTACGCCAGTCAATTTCCCAAATTTGCTAGAAGAATAAATATGAATTGGCCTCCCCCCATTGTATGGTCCTCCTCTGCTTTATATTCTTCAAACACTAAATTAGGGTTTTGATTCGCCATCATTATTATTAGAGTTCTATTTCGAAGAGCCACAACAACTGCCCGCTTTGCCGCAGATTGCCTCATAATATAACGTTCTATCACTTCAACTACTTTTGAAGGCATCAAACTTGTTTTACCTCTATATTTGTCATCCAATTCAATTTCTCCTTGCTATCTCTATTTTGCCACATCTCTCTGACATCCACCTCCACCAAACTTGCATAGTATCTTGATGGGCCAACCTAAAAATACATCATTGAACCAATATCAAATTTCTTTTAAAGGAATCAAATAATTTTCAAATTTTTATTGAATTTATGCAAGATACAAATGATTTCTTTTCATTTCAAAATGTGGTTGATGAAAATATTAAATCTAAAGCTCTATTAACATGCATCTATATTTTCATATTTATACAAGTTTACTTTCCTCTTTTGAATTGAATTTCAAAATCCATTTTTCCAATCATATCACAAATGAATCTATAAATTTTTGAAGCAAAAAATTAAAATATTTGTACTCCTACTTTGGCCAAATAGTTTCAATCCATAATTTGACAAATCCATAATCCAAGTTTTATAAATTTAGTAGTTAAAAAATGAAAATGATATGCATGATAGGAAACAAGAAATAGATATCTTAGAAAAATACAACTTGAAAATTTAGCTTCATCTTCAATCTTAAATCTTCAAATTCTTCTTCAAGTCAACCTCAAGTCATCATCAAATCATATCATCAATAATCTTGTGCTAGGAAATCATCAAAATCTAGAAACTCAAGTATAATTAGCTTTCTTCATAGATGTTATTCATAACAATTTTTGCATTTAGTTCAATATTCTTCAATTGAATTTAAGAGCAAATATAAAAGTATCCTTATCATGCAAAGTGCATTGGAGTTCTTCAAATAACAAAAATGTAGATGAAGTTTCAATCACATGTTCAATATGTTCTTTAGATGAAATATATCCTTTTTCTTTGTAAAATTTTTCATCATTTTCTTAAGGATTTCTTTATGATGTATATGCTGCAAATAGGATGAAGGAAAGCAAAGTGTGAAACTAACTAAAGTATTTACAGAAGGATGTGAGACGTCAAACTAAGGACCACCATTGTCTTGCTCAACAGTGGCATCTAGGCAAAGTTTTGATCAAAGTAGGCTCCAAATTCACAAAGAGGTATATTATCATCGCATACCTTCTCCTGTGAACGGATAGGAGATGGGAGTCTTCCTAATTTGTTCCCAATTTTGAATATACTTAGGACTTACTGTTGTTACTTAAAGTAATTGTAAATCATCTTTAGATCTAATTCTTGCATATGTAGACCCATCATCTATAACTTTTGTTTCCATTTTGGCCTTGCATATAAAAGGCTGACATAAGATAATTTCATAGGAACAATTATCTTGGATGAAGAAGTGAAATTCTCAAAGATTCCACCTATCATTTCATGTAGGTTGTCAGCAACACGAGCATCATTTCTTGCCTCTCACAAAGTGGTAAGTGTATCACAAGCATCATTTGATGTTTTCAAGATCAAATGTGAGGGATAATGACACGTTTGACAGACAAAGATATCAATGCATGTGCATGAGCATCTCTAGGTGGTAAGTGTATCCCAAGCATCCTTTTCTTTTTTTCAAGAGCAAATATGAGGGATAATGGCATGTTTGATAGATAAAGATATCAATGCATGTGCACGAGCATCTCTGCCATCCCAAGGAAGTTGCTTTGCAATAGGTGCAGCCAGAACCACAACACAAACAAGAATTTCAAGATCTCATCTTCAATACCATCTGCATCACCTTCAATAACTTTATTTGCAGGTGTAGTGGGTCATTTTATATTCTAGAGTCCTTTTGTGGCCAATGCATGATGCATCACATATGCCCATAATGGGTGATTGGTAGCATCGAGGATTGCTTTTAGCCATGGCTAGTGAATAAAATACCATGATGCAAAAAAATGATTGTATCTCAAAAAGTTGAATAGAACTACTCTATCTAGCTCTATTAAACCTATAGTAGACTTTGATGCACTTGTACTGGAGAACCAAAACCTGTATGTCTGTTTGGCACAAAAGGACAAAAAACTTCCTTGCACAAGCATTGTGATAGTGCATTTTAGGCTGAAATGAGCTTTGATCAAAACTTCAGCACCACAAATGAAGTTGTTTTTGAAATCGTAATCACCCTGAGTATGCTCACCAATTTTTATGTGATTTTGAGGCTGTGACCAAAGGGGTGTCGACGATGCCCTAGATGAAGCGAAAACTTGCTCTGATAGCAATTATTGGAGTTTGAGGTATGTGGAAGCATGTGTGCAACACAAGGAAAAAGAAGAAGCTTGCAGCATAACACACAATATTAAATGTACTACCACGTGAATGTACAAAGATAAGTAAACCGCTAGGTTTATAGACATATATAATAGATGGGGGAAAAAAGCTCCTAAAGAGTGAAAAAAGTGCCCCAACGATCCTAAGTGTGTTCATAAACATCACTACCCAGATATATCAACATAGAGATTTCCTAAAGTTTGGTGACATGCGTGGGGAAATCTGGCCTTGTAATAAAATCTTGAACACCCAAATGTGTGATCTACTAGGGCATGCCATCATTGACTACTTGGGTATCTAGATTCATCAAATTCTCTACAATTGATCTTCTTCTTACATCTTTGGTTATCATCTTGGATTCATTTTCTGCTTCTTTGGTGGTGATTTTGGTTTTGGTGCTAGTTGCTCATGCTTTTGCATCTAGATTTGCTTCATACCTAGAATACTTGGATATTTGTGTTGCTTGAATAGTAAGGTGGAGGGTGGAGGGTTTTACACCTTTATAGTTGAGTTGTCGGTGTGATACTAGTCTTCAAAAAAGAAGGGTGTTCCAACACTTCCATGCAATAGTTCCATGGCCTACCCATTAGAGGATAAGGCATTCTATGCTATAGACCTAGGGGTAGATGAATTGTATGTTGACTTATAACTAGAGAACCCGAGATTTTATAGCTTTATGGTAGTTTGAGAGCTAGAAAACCTAAGAATCTTTAGCTCTATTGTAGACTTACCTATTGAAGGCTTAAGAGAGCCCAAATTTATTGTGGATGGAGAACTAGAAGACCAAAGGTTCCTGAATTCTATTGTTCGATTCATGCTTAGAGGTCTCAAGAGTCTCTAACTCTAAGATAGTACATTATTTATTAACCCAAACTTCAAGAAGAAATGTTTGAAAGTTCAAGTCGAGTGCATGTTCATATATCTCATATTGGCCCAATATCAAAGGTTTTGTATGATCTTCATCATGGCAAACTAATAGCTTTACTATAAAGGGAACATCCTATATGAGGATAAGAACTTCTAGCTCACCAATGCAAGGGGTTTTCACACCTCCTAATCCTATGAGCTAATCATCAATTGGATTCATTTGTAGATTTTTGTCTTGGCAGCATGAATACCTAAGGGCACTAGTGGCAACTTCTAAATCTATGAGGGCCCTGATCTTCTTGATTGTGTGACCTATCCTAGCTAAGCAAAAATGAATTGTCTTCTATCCATTATGCTAGGAGAGGTATTCCTCTTCGTTTGCACATTGCCATGTGGTACCTAGGGGCATCTAATTGGATGATGATATTCACAAGATGAATTTCTTCAACATTGTTATTCCTATACTTGTCTATGCCCTTTCATATTAGCTTCATATGCTTAATGCACTCCAGAGCTTCAGATTGAGATTCTTCTCAAATTCCTCTCCTGTCATCTTTATGCTTCTTAGGCATGCTGAGTTGTTTAAGCATTTCTTCAATCAATGTCTCTTTATAAAGCTTGTCTCTACATCCATTAATGTAACTTGGTATTATATCTCATTCCAAATTGGATAGTTTGTTGATATATTTAGGTAGTGATGTGTGTGAACACACTAGGATCGTTTGGGCACTTTTTTCCCTCTTTAGGAGGTCTCCCCCCCTTGTATATACGCCTATTGCCCTAATGGTTTACTTATCTTTGTACACTCTAGTGGTAATACATTCAGTATTGTGTGTTGTGCTCCAAGCTTCTTCTTCCTCCTGGTGCTATTTGCCTCCTTTCATAGACATCTAACTCCAACAATCGGTATCAGAGTAGGTCGTCGCTTCATCTAGGGCATCGTCGACACTCCTTCAGTCAGAGTCTCAAAGTTGTAGGAAATTTGGTGTGCATACTCAGGGTGATTAGTAGATCAAAAGACCTTTGCTTTGTGGTGCTAAAATCACAATTTGAGGTCGTTTCAACCTCCGAATGCACTATCATAGTGCTTGTGTAGGCTATTTCGTCTTTTTGTGCCAAAGATATATACAAGTTTTGGTTCACTAGTATAAGCATCTCAAAGTCTGCTACACGTCTAATAGAAGTTGTTTGGGTAGTTCTGTTCAACTTTTTTAGATACAATCATTTTTGTACATCAAGGTATTTTAGTTAGTGGGCATGGTTGAAAGCAGTGATGTATTCCATATGTTGGTTGTTGAGGATAAGTTGGATGGTACAAATTATCCCTTGTGAGCTTATATGATGTGTCACGTATTGGTCACAAAAGGACTACGGAATATTGTGGAGGGTGTTAAGAAACATCCTATTACACTTGTGAACATAGGTATTGCAAATACAGGTACTGAAGCTGATGCAGATGGTGTCGAAGACGGTCATATTCTGTAGATTCCTATTGATGCTGCTATTTATGTTGCACCTACTATAGAGCAAATTCGTTGGTATGGTAGAGATGCTCAAGCACATGCATTGATAGCTTTGTCTATCAAACATGCCATTATTCCTCACATTTGCTCTTGTAGAATAGTTAAGGATGCTTGGGATACACTTACCACATTGTACCAGGCTAGGAATGAGGCTCATGTTGCTTACCTCCAAAAATAGTTGGAGAGTGAGCACATGAATGAAGGTGATTCCATGGATAGTTTTCTGACAAAGATCAAGAATTTGAAGGAACAATTGATTTTTGTTGATGAAGTTCTTCCTGACAGTTCACTTGTGTAGACTGTTTTGAATGGTCTTCTCGACTTATATCAGAATTTTGCTTCTACTCTTTGTTTGATGATGAAAGGAAATCCAAATTCCTTAACATTTAAAGAGTTAGGTTCTGATTTGTTGCATGAAGATCAATCTAGGCAGAACAGGTCTATTATACATGTTGTAGATCAAGCTTTTGTGGCTAGTCAGAAGGGGAAAGGAAAATGGAGCTCCTCTACTAATAAGTAGAAATCTGGTAATTTTGCATAATCGAAGAAGGGAGACAAAGATGAGAAGAAATTAGAAAATAAATTTTTTCTTGCAAATATGATAATGCAAATGATCATGTCATTAGGAGTTGTCCAAAACTGGCTACTAAAGAGGCAAAGAAAAAAGAGGCCAGAATGGTCATCATAGAGGCCTCTACACCAAAAACAGAGTCTACTAATCTTGTGCAGATGAAGAATGAGCGTTTACTATGGTTTGCACTTTTGACCCATCTTCTCATGATCACTGCATGTCTATAGTAGACTCAGATGTTTGGTACTTTGATAGTGGGGTGACCAAACATATTACCCCGCAATGCAATTTCTTCTCTTCACTCAAGCCTGCCCTTATAGGGAATACTCTTACATGCACCAACAACTCCTCTTATCGTGTTATGGGAGTTGGTAAGATCATTTTGACCACTACTGGTGGTAGTTCTTCTACATTTTCAGATGCTTTATTTATGCTAGGGATCAAGAAGAATCTGTTATCAATCTCGACTTTAGCCAAGATTGACTTGGTTGTGAAATTCGTTGATAACATATGTACAGTTCATGTTTTGTCAAATGGCGATGTGATTATTGCTTCTAGAATTTTATCTCGTGGGTTGTATAAGCTCATAGATGATGAAAATTTGTGAATGACTTAGCATGTGGAGTACATGATTCTTAGGCTATGTGAGATGCAAAGCTTTGGCATGCACACTTTGGTCATCTGAATTTTGCTACTTTCCTAAAATCGTTTCCTCTTTGCCCAAACTTGAGGCACGTGGAAAACATGTATGTGAAGCGTGTATTTTGGGAAAAATGCAGGGTTCTTCATTCCCAAAAGATGGTTCTATTTGAGCTACACAAAAATTGCAACTTGTTCATAGTGATGTCTGTGGCCCTATGTAGACACCCTCTTTTGGAGACTGTCTTTACTTTGTGACCTTCATTGGTGATTATTCTAGGCATGCATGGGTATATCCACTTAAAGCAAAGTCCGAAGTGTTCATGTGCTTCAAAAAGTATTTGGTTTTGGCTAAAAATCTGTCAGCATGTAAAATGGGCACCCTCCATTCTGATCGAGGGGGGGATATATCTCTTCTGAATTTAATACATTTCTAGTTGAACATGGGATAAAACAACAATGTACAATGTCATATACACCTCAATAGAATGGAGTTGCTAAATGGAAGAACAGGTCACTCATGGAGATGGTGAGGTGTATGGTCAAGAGTCAGGCTTTACCACATAATTTTTGGCTTGAGGCTGTTATGTGTGCAACATATGTACTTAATAGGTGTCCCACTAAAGAATTATAGTCTATCACTCCATATGAGGCTTGGCATCATCGCAAGCCATCTGTTGCTCATCTGCATGTTTTTGGTTGTCTGGCATTCACATTCGTACCTGAACAACATGATAGAAAATTGGATGATAAAGTAGTGAAATGTATTTTTGTTGGGTATAGGTCTGAAAGCAAGGATATCATCTGTATCATCCACAGAATAAATGCATTTTGGTTAGCTGTGATATTGTTTTTGTGGAAGATGCTATTTAGCCCTTACTTCCATGTATGAAGGAGACATATGTTAGCTCCAAATACATGTATGATACTTTGCTGCCTCTTTTTACAAGGGGACAGTCTAGTGCTGGTCCTAATGAGGCAACTTCTCAGTCTTTGTAGGTTTCATGTGATGAAGAAAATAATTCTATTTTTGATGCAAATTTACATGATGCACTTGTTGATGAGAGAGCTGATATTGAGCAAGCAAAAACTATGCCATAAATGGCTAGTGTAGACTTTGCATGACAACAAATAAGATTCACCTCTATCATATCCTACTCGTTTAGGCTCTCATAGTGCCTCTTTTGCATCAGATTTCTATGTTATGGCTGCATCTAGTCTCTTTGATGAGAATGAGCCTGTTTTGTACATTCTCGTAGGGTAACACTAATGGCGAAGGATTATGTTATTGTTTCAAGAATAAGATATAAATTTGATAAGTCTCTGGTTCCTATTGATCACCATGATAAAAAATTCTTTGATATTTTAAATATACCTCCAGCTCGAGCATCCAAAACAACAATTGTCATTGAAGAGATCAACCCTCATGTCACTCATGATCATGAAACTAGAACTGTAGCAAATAGTGAGGAAGAGAGGAAAAAGGAGGGATTATTTATAGACAACAAAATGTTGAGGGAGCTTAATGTTGAAATATCAGATAGTGTAGTCAACATTTCACTGAGGTATATCTAGAGGCCATAAAGTGCTCTTGTATTGCTTAATTTTCTAGTTCCTTAACTGAATTTTTGTTTCTTGATTTGTAGGGTTCTTCTTCAACAATGTGAGGAAGAGGTTCAAAGAAAAGTATTTATTTTAGATCCTCAGGTGATATAGTGTTTTTTGCATAAACATGGAGATGCCAAGTCCTTTCTACATAATTTTACAAAAGAGGTAGAATGTGTTATCTACCCATATATTGAAAAGTAAGTATTCATCTTCATTTTGGAAAGATATTTGTTTCATTTAAGAAAGTATATTTACATGCAACTCATTGACAGGGGCCATTGGAGTTTGATTATTGTTGACTTCAATGCATATCAAGCTCTTTTCCTCGATTCTCTTCAATCCCAACATGGGAATTGCAAAGTGTAAGTTCTCTATTTAAAAGCCATGCCATCCATTCTGATTTTTACTTTAAAATGCAGTGCTGCAAAGCTTCTCAAGGTACATATTGATCACAATTTTCTTGGAATTGCTAAAATGAATGAACAAAGCAATTTGGATACATACAAATTCATGTGCCATTGTAGAGAGACTCAACATCATGTGGTTGGAGAGTGATTGCAAATGCTGTAAGATTCTTGGAAAGAAGGTTTTATAGTCCTGAATTGAATTTATCAGACTACCCAAATGCATGGATCATCTTGATCAGAGAGAGAGCAATAAATGGCATCATGAAACATGCAATCTGCCCTTATGATCCAGAATCACCTCCACCCCCTCCACCTGATAAAAAAATGTATCAAGATAAAAAGAAAGGGCTTCCTCTTCACTCACCATTAAAGCATGGGACCAAGAAAAAGAGTCAAGCTAAAAGCTCCAAAAAGGGACAGAAGCAATAGAGAAAACAGGGCTCCAAAAGGGATAGAAAGGGTTGAATCATCTTTTAGTCCTAGATTGAAATCTATTGTAAAACCAACATAGGTTGGATGATTTATTTATGTACAAATTGTATTTACTTATGCCAATATTCATCTGGAAGATGGTCATTGTAACCATATTTATTTGCCTTTACAATATTTATATGCCCTGAGAAATATACAGTTGTATTGAACCTCTTGAGAGTTAAACAAAAGTTCATTGCGTGGTCCAATTAAATTTGTTCGTGTCACAAATATGACTGCATTGTGGGTTTCTTACTTCATTCCTGGTGGAAAGTTTAAATTGGAGAATATACAGAAGAATATAAAGAATTAAGAGGACATGATCGATACAAGCAATAGAGGGAATCGGAGAATTTTGGATTGCCCCTATCGCTTGCATCGGTCGTATTATCCATTTCAACATAGGATCCCCTTTAAGCAACCTTGCATGAGATGATTTGTTGCTACTTGTTTTTATACTCATGAGTCAAATCTTTACGCAAGGTCACTTGTTGAAGTCTCTTGCAGTAGCTTGCTAACAAGACCGATCTAAGTGATAAGGGCCATCCGACAAGTTCAGATTGCACTAGTCGCTTGCATCGGTCTTCTTCTCTAATCTCGTCTCCTCTGTTTTATGCCTTAAGTTATGATCTTCATATTTTGAAATATCAAACCCTGGATTGGAATTTGCACCACGTTCTCCACCCTCTCTTATATTACTTGTTATGTGTACCATGATATTTTCTCTTGCATTACTTCAGGACAGAAAAGATGGATAGAATCAAATTATTTAATTGAGACTAATGTGCAACTTTGATAGACTATAATAATTAAATTGAAGTTAGATATTGAATTCTAGATCTCTTGTTCATCTAGAATTAACTTATGCAAGTTCTTGTATATTTATTTCTTAGTTGGAACCTCATCAGAATGTTAAGATTAAACAAAAAAATGCCAATATGAGTTTAGATGAAGGGGAATAATTGATGTCATCAATTCACTCCTGCAAATAACAATCAATGGAAATATGAAATAAAGGACCTAAAAAATATCTAAGAATGTCTTGGTTTATATTCTTATCATTGTACAATAAGAACCTCATCAAAATCTTGAAAGTAAATTAAAAAATGCAAATATGAATATAGACATTTAAAATTCATAATTTAGCACACATTCTTTGTCACCATCCTACAAAGAAAATTCAATGGAAGTATCAATAGAAGCTTCTATTAGAGGAAGATACATTATGTAAGAATGTCAGGGTTAACTTGTTACAATCTTAAGGGTTGGAACTTAATCACCCTTGGTGGCAGGCAACTTATGCAAGATAATGATTTCTCTTATCTAATGTTAACTATTGCATCATCAATTGAGAATCTACACTGTGATGATACCTCATCAAGTTATTCTAGGAGCTCCCTTATATTTCGGAGATTCCAATTTGGAGTGAAAATTATTTTCCTTGATTGAAAATCTGGATGAATCAATACTTCTAACTCAAATTCTGGACAACTCTCCTCTAAGTCCAAGGCTATCCAAAGTCCAAGCTTTTTTTTCCACCTTCTATAGTCATATCCTAGAACCAAAGATTGTCGACATATCTGATATGAGATTGAAGGAGAATTGGGACTAACTTTACATAAAATAATGTCACCTAGCTTTTGAACTTCTTTGCTATCCCATTCCCTACCTAAAACATCATCAATCTCTGAAATAGAGACTCTCCTATTCAACCACATTGTTTTTGTTTTCTGTAATAACATGTTTTTAAAGCATGCTACAAAGACATGAATAGGCAAAAACCATTGAATCTTTATCCTTCTCGAAATTCGGCCTGCTGACATTGCCTTTTGGATGTCAAATTTAATTTTGCATAGAAAACTTGAAACTCTTGAATGATGAGGAGAATCCCAATCTAATGAAGAGCTGCAAGGACTAGGTACATGTACAACATTTCTATAAGAACTCCTCCCTGATGGCACTTGATAATTTGCATAATGGAAAAATAACTCTGTGCTATTGAAAAATTGAACAGATTTGTCTACATACATGAGTTCTACATATTCCTTATGAAGAACTCTGAATGTTCCTGTTAAACATTCAACAAGTTGCCATTCCACAATATTGGAAGGAAAGATATCTGCAGTACAAAAACATATGTTTTATTATACAAAAACAGCTGGAATGATAGAAAAGCATTGTCAAACTTCACTTACAGTACGAAGGGAATTGTAGATGATTTTCTAGAACAAGATCCTTAGCGGTGTACACATGTTGTACTCGTGCAAACCAACCACATCTCTTCAATTTGAAACTAAGAATACATCCCTTCCAGTGGTTTCTTGTGTTGTCTCTTTTGGCACGCTTGACTTTATGCGCACATCTGCAGATAGGAAGCAAAGTTACCCATTCATTTACTTTCATAGAAAGAGGTTTCCACAAAGAATCCTCTCTTCTGTTGTAAACCTCACATGAGGTTACACGATTGGAAGGACAATGAGAAGAAGAAGCCATTTGAACTTAGAAGAAGAAGAATGCTCAAAACGAGAAACTGAAGTTCACAAATTTTGGCAGTATTTATAGAGAAAAAGGCTTTGTACACGTGGAAACTTTTGATTTGATGTAAACCCTGTCGCTGAATGATCATGAAATTTTGTGAACCCAAAAATATTTCGTATCTTCAAAAATCAATTCCTTCTTGGAAATTCGAGAATATGCTTTGTGTAGTGTGCCTAAGTATCTTTTCTTGCATCAAACCGAAAAATTGTACACTGAATACGAGACTCTTCATCACTTTAGCAGCGCTTTTAGAGAAAATTGTATTAAAAAAAGAAATTCTTCATACGGTGTCGTCGAGATTTTCTCTCCTCTCTCACTTGTGAAGGCCTACAAAAAACATATTTGGTGAAGGTAGCCAGAATTCCCCGAGAAGTCCAGGATGCATCAAGGATGTCAAAGGAAGGTCACATACAAAGTTTCAAAGAAATCAAGAAAGTCCATGGTAGCGGTCAAAGTTGGTCAAAGCTGGTCAAAGTTGGGAAATTAGGGCAAAAATTTCATTGTCACCAAATTAGATGAAAATCCATATACTTGTAAAGATTGTCAAAGGCAGTCTATAGCCCAAATTTCAGCAGAAAATGGATTTTGTAGCACATTGATATGCTATGTTCATTTTGTAAAAATGTAATTTTTCTAGTTTGACCCTACAAATTCTTGTATAGAAAATTATGTTAGCCATATGGTTTGGCATATATAAAGATCATATGTGGCTACATATTTGTACAAATTTTCAAGGCTATCAGAGCTTCCTAGACACCTTAATGTCACCTTGCAAGCTTCCAAATGTAGTCAAACTTATACAAGGGAGATTCAGATGGGAGTTTTTCCTGCATATTCCTGAAGGAGATCTTTGGAAACATAGTCCTACAAAGTTTCATCTTCATCAAAGTCTTTTTGGAGGGTCAAAGAGCACAAAGTCCAGTTTTCAAGGTCACCGCAGTTTTCTAGAATAAGAAAATTGAAGGCTTGAAGGGCTGCCACATTTCAAAATATGATTGAACCATGGTGTACGGTCAAGATGAGCTCCTATTCAAGGGTGGAGATGCACTAAAGCATAAAGGAAGGAGGATCCACGAATTTTTTCCATAAAAGAAGACTTTGTTGACAGTTAAAGATCAATAATGCAAAGTTTCTCCAAAAATAGTGGCTTATCTTATCCGAATTGATGTGAGCACTGATCCGACGGTCCAGATCATCCCCAAATCCAATGGTGGAGAATGAGGGCGCCTAAATTTCACTCCTTTACACTAGATTTGATAGAAAGAACAATTCCAAGCCATTGATTTGATTAATCAAATGGTTGTAATCGAAAGTAGTGATCCTAGAGTTGAGAGTTGATTTCTCTAGATCCAAGGGCCCAAATTCATTCAAAAAACTATATAAACCCCCCTCCAAACTCCTAGAGCATCATTGTTAGGCATCCATAGGGCTCATGCTAGCTTACGGTTTCCTTGAGACGATCACCCTCGGTTGAGCGAGTGAGGATCCAAGGTGAGCTAGTATGAGTATAGAACCTAGTTTCAAATTTAAGTTAGAACTCCAATTTAGGATAGGCTCTTGAAACCAGCATCTCTATCTTGACTCACCCTCGGTGGAGCGTGTGAGTGAGTTAGAGCTGATTTTAATGAGTCTTAGACTTCTTTAGTTAGACGTTACGAGCCTAGACAGACATAGGGTCACTGGAGTGGAACTCACCTTCTTACGTGTGACATTCGGTTGAACCGTCATGGTTTGAGGGTCGGAACCACCTTTGATCAGTAGACTGCTTAGCATGACGTACCACGACGATCTTTTACATGTAACTTAATTCAAATTCTTTTAATTCATGTCACTTGTCACTTGTCTCTTGTCACCTCTCTCAGTCTCTTAAGTATTTTTACATGTCTTCTATTTCTTCTATGTGTGAGAAGGCTCCGCAGTATTGCGTTGAACCAGTGAGGATGTTTCTTTGAGCTTGTGAGTAAAATCCATCATCATAATTCACTTGCATGCATATAATCCATACAAATCCATACATATTTATTAGTTTCTAAAAGTGTATAAGAAGCTCCAATATTGGACCATTCTTCCTTTCGAAACTGATTTATGTGTAAGGATTCCATCTATTCTCATCATGTATACATATCATCCAAAGAAGGCTATACATATGGATTAGAATTAGGAAGTGTTTAAGAAGCTCCTCCAATGGACCATTCTTCCTTCCAAATTTGATTCGTGTATATGGTTCTCTTTCATTCTTATCATTCATGTCATCAATCTAACTTGCACACCTACATTCCCATTCCCATAATTATTTCAACATCTCTCTCTTCTCCATACTCAACATTAATTTCACCTTCACATCTTTAAACCTTCCAACATTCATTAGCTTCATACACCCTGTGTGTGCCACGACCGGACCCGATCCACCCGGATTGCGATCACCTCCACATTTGAACCCGACGTGAAACGCTTCGTGGCATTTGCTTCTGATCTTGTTGGGAGGTTGTGATCCATATCCTTTGTTTCATATTTTTCATCCTCATCATATCATCATCATCAGTCTTGAGTGTTGCACTAGATTTCTCACAGTATTGTGCACATCTTCATCGTGAAGTAAACGCATTTGTGAGAGATCTAGAGCATCGTGCATCACTTGCTTATTCACATAAGATGGAGGAAGGAATTAAATCCCTTATTGTTGAGAAACAAGGCCAAAGAATAGTCTCTTCTATGTTGAGAGAGAAGGGAAAATTCAATGGCATCAACATAACAAGCTACTTAGATTTGTTTGAAGAGCAAGCTATGATTTTTGGTCTTCCCGAAGATCTTTTGATATCATTCTTTGAACGAATTGTTGATAGCTCTATCATAAACCGTGTCACTCAATATGATAGTCTTCCTTGGAGTGATTTTAGAAAGGAGATGCTCAAAGAATTCTATCTTGAAGATTATAGCCAACATAATCGGGATGGATTCTTACGATGGGTCAATTCACCGAAGCCTAGTAGCTCTATTACTCACTTACAAAATGAGTATATTAGATGCTATGAACAACTTCCTGATGAGGATAAGATAACTTTGGAACCTGATCTTGTGATCAATTTTCTTAAGCTTCTTCATGCTGAAACTCGTAGGGAAGTTGAACGGCGATTAGAAGAACCAGATAAGCGCTATGGTCTTACTGACAATTGGCAAAGAGTGCGTAAAGTAGTAGAGGCTGTAGCCCATAGACATCAAAGACAATCCATGCTTTATGAGCAAACTAGTCTTCCTCAAGCTAGCCTTCCACAAAGTAAGGAGCAAGTTAGAGAACAATCCCATGCTATGCTTTTTGACTCTACTCCTATTCCTCAAATGATGGAGCCTACTCAAGGTTTTAACACTAGTTTGGTACCAAAACAGGACACTTAAGTGTCCTTTTTTGACAATTTTCCAAAAAATCACACACCTTCTACAAAGAGAATTTGAGAAAATCCTTTAATACACATATTAAATATAATCCAATGGTTAATGCAAAATTATAGAAACACAATAAATCATGTTTTGTCTTCATGTAAATAGACTCTCAAGATGCTATGGTAGTGAGCAGGATTGAAATTCCTAATCAAATGTAATTTTTATCAAAAGAAAAAAATTCATCATATGAAAGAAAAAATTATACACATTCCTTGAAACATAGATCACATAGTATGAACCTCAAACTCACTTAGAAAAATCATTTCAATTCAAATAAAATCAATTATTTTGACTTTGTACACCAAAAACAACAACTAGTTCTAAACATGGTTCAAACAGATTTATGGGAATCCACAAAGTTGTACAAATATGCCATTAATCAAACAAGGTATGAAGACAACAACCAAGCTATACACATATAAAATCAATTGCTATGACTCTAGTAACCAATAACAAAAAACTAAAGCCTACATATATGACTCAAAAGAATTTATGGACATCATCCAAGGTGTACGCATTCGAGTTACCATGTCCGAAATGTGTGACATAACAAACCAAAACTTACATACATGAGGTTGAATAATTTATTGAAGTCCACCAGAATTTTCATGTCTTTGGACACAAACCAAGAATCTTCTATTGTGTGGGCATCAACCAAATTCTACAGATACAATCATGAATAGTTTGTGGACACATAACAAAGCATGTGCAGTTATGGAAGAGATCCACTTTCTTCACATGAAGCAAAAAAAATAAGACAGCAAACAAGGTGTACACATAAGGGAACTACCAATATGTGAAAATCAACCAAGTTTTTCTTATCTATGTACACCAAACAAAGTAGATATATGTGTGGACACCAACCAATATATCCATACAAATATTAACATACAATTGAAATAATGCCAAATTACAAACATCTAGCTTGATATCCAAGAAAATAAACTAGTTCCTACCAAGAAACAAGAGTCACATACATATAGGATCAAAAGAATGTATAGTTTTAACATATTTAGTAAAAATATTTTTTTGATAGTTGTTATATGCATAAACACACAATCCCTTGCACACATTAAAACATACTCAAAATAATACTCAAAAGTCTTTGATATAATATTCAATATCATAAAATGATAAGGAAAATTTGAAAACATTTCATTATTTCCATCATGGATGCCATCTTCTTTTTGTCAAATGAAATATGTATGCCAATTGTTTTCATTCTTATCACAATCACCATTGCGGATCACATATTATTTGACAAGATTAAGATAGAAACATGGCATGAAATCATATTCTGGAAGGTTTGATACTTAGAATAGCATTCAAATAATTATTATTTTTCATCATAATTTTGTATTCCACCTTTGGAGCTATGTTCTTTTCATGAACATAGCAATATATGCTTTGCCAATTCAGCATGAAAGTCAACACCAAATGCAATGACTACTAGTTCAAAGCGAAGGCCTTCTAATTTTCAATAGTATGCATTCAATTAGTCTGAAGGTTGTCCATTCATAATTTGCCAATTCTCTGCAATCTCACTGACACACAAATTATAGTGAGCCATTCTTTAAAAGGTGCGATAAATGGCAGTGCTCTAGCGAAGACAAGTTTTGGGTCCATGCGTATCACTTATGGAAGTGTTTAACCTTCTCTAGAGATCCTTAGATAGTTGCTTTACACTGCCAAAGTCCATGAATAGCTTTCCATTTCCTAAAACATATCCGATTTGTCAAAATGTTTGAATTGTGTTATTTTTTCAGTTATGCTAAAAGTTGAGTTTTTAAAAATTGCCATTTTCTTCTTCATTTAATAACCCATGTGAAGTTTGAAAATGTTAAAGATAATATTTTTCTCTAAAAGTATATGATGTGTGCTATCAAATCCATGCGAGTATTCCATCAAAGCCTCAACGGTGTCATCAAGAAAAATTAATCAATTTGGTGTAAAAGCAGGACACTTTAGTGTCCCAGGACACTCAAATGTCCTAGTACAGAACTAGTGTTAAAGTAGAGCCAAATAAAAGTTTATTTGAACAATCTCAAGTGGATATTCTCACTAAGCAAATGGAAAGTCTTATTGCTACACAATCCAATTTGGCCAAGACTATAGATGCTTTACAATCTAGTTACACCAAAACTTTCCAAAATCAAATGAACCCAATGACTTTTCAAGAGCCTAATCAGCATGTTATAGCTACCAATCAAAATCCACAAATAGCTCCTACTCAAGCATATCAAGTTCCTCCAATGCATAATCCTTCAATGCAAAATCCTCATCCTCATGCGCAAAATCCTCAAATGTATCAAAACATGTATCCTCAAGCTTCTCAAATAGCTTTTCAAAATCCTCAAAATCAAAATTTTCAAAATCATCAACCGTATAATATGGAAGCTCCTCTTGCACCTCAAGTACCACATGTTGCTCCCCAAGCTCCTCAAATACATCAATTGCATTTTCAAAATCCTAATTATCCTGTTCAAGCAATACCTTATCAACAAAATCCTCAATTTCAAAATTTCCCACCACAAGTTAATCAAAATCCTCAAAATCAAAATGGTTTTGTGCGTGGCCCTCGTAGGTGTCCTTGGTGTGATTCGTTAGAGCACTTTTTGAGAGATTGTGAATTATTGAAGGCTGCTAAGGAGCAACGACTAGTAATAGACATAGACAAGATCTGTGACTATCGATCTAGGCTACCTTTGCAAGGAAATTATGGTAAGGGAGGAATGAAAAAACATTATGTAAATATAACCATAATGGACGTAGGAACTAGAGGAGTGAAACTAGAAGCTCTTGATGAACAACAAGTAGAATCAAGTAAACCCACAAAGGAAGGTGATTTTTCCATAGAGGCTTTAGTAAGAGCACGGGATGAGATTAGGAGAATAACGGCTTGGGAGTCACCAATAGAAGATCAATCTCTTATTTCTCACATATCCAATGTAGAAGAAAAACGAAAAAGAGATGAAGCTGAGCCTAGTGAAAGAAGAGTAACATGAAAACAAACCTCAGAGGGAATAGAAACAATCATAGAGCAGGGAGAAACATCACAATCCAAAGATAAAAAACAAGAAGCACAACCCAATGAACAAAAACAAGAGGAGAAACAAAAAGGGAAGAAGACAAAGCAAAGAAAAACAGAACCAAAGCCTTTGGATAAACAAGAACAATCAAAACAAACTGAAGACCAAACACGAGAACATGAACAAAAACAAGACCCTGAGCAAAAACAAAAGAAACCAAAGAGAAAACCTAAAGCCATCTTGATTTCAGAAATTGAGAGAAAAATAGATCCTATGGAGATTTTAGATGACATTTTGCTTAAGAGTCAAGTGACTATGTCTTTAGAACAAGTTTTCTCTATTGCAAAGCCTGTTTTTAAAGATAACTTTATCGGCCTAATTAAAAGGAAGAGGTTTCCACTTAATCTAGATACTGAGATGCAAGATTCTCTAGATCAAGATCAAGCTATGAATGAAGCCTTAAACTTTGATGAATCTGATGAAGAGGACTTTGATGATGATGAAGTAAATGTTAATAAAAATTTCTTAGGACCTATTCAACCTGACCATGAAAATCATGAAAACAATCCTGAAAGCCACTTTAAAAGAACATTTTGGTCTAGAGGTACATCAGAGATGCATGTTAAAATAGGAAATGATAAGAACACTATCACTGTAAATGCATTAGTAGATTCCGGCTCTGAAATCAATGTGATTTCAAGAGAAGTCTATGATAAGTTTCGATGGCCCATAGATAAAGATTGTGGATGGCGTATGAGAACTGCAGATAATGGTGTAGGTACCCTGTATGGAGCTTGTGCTAGTGTGCCCATATCCATAGGAGGAATCACAGAAGAGTTTCACTTTTTTATTCAAGATAATTGCTCCTATGAAGTTCTCTTAGGTCAACCCTTTATTTGTGAGAGTCGTATGGAAACTAAAGCCATGGATGATGGGTCTACCTATGCTAGATTTAAGTCTAAGGATGGAATGCAATCACTTCAAGTCATGACAGTAGGAGTGAATCATCCTAGGAATCGATTGTCAATTAGAAAGAAACCTATTGTTACTCAGGGTCATGAGCATGCTTGTAGTGATTGTGCACCTCGATTCATGTTTGGAGCTACATATGATCAAAATTTCGGATAGAATCCATTGTTGAGCGGGACAACAGTGGATATTGGTTTGACATCTCGCATCCAAACAACATGTACAATAGTTTGTCACTTTGTTTTCCACATTCTAGATTAGATTTTCTTCATAAGAGTCAATTGTCCAAGTCTTTTATCCAAAAAAACCCAAAAAAATTATAAAAACAACAAAATCATGGAACATGATGAGAACATTGAGCATGTGATTGAGACATCTCATTGTTTCTCTACTCTTGAGGAGTTAGAGTTATGTCTTCAACAAAATTCTAATTCCCATATTATTCTTCTTTCTTCCCTTGATGAGTATGCTCTAATCCAAGAGTATGCTCTCAATGTTGACAAGTGCTCAAAATTTAACCAAACACATGATGCCTTAGTTGAAACAAAGTACAAAACTGTAGAAAAAAAAAATCAAACCCATAGTTCAACCATTACCTAGCTGGACTACGAATAGATTCCGTAACATTAGGAAACGAGCTTATAACTTTTTCCTATGTAATGGTTATCTTTGGAGACATGCTAAGGGTAAGGTTAAGAATCCATAACGAGTCCTAGGAAAGAGAGGTCTTCAATTGAAAGTAATGAAGGAAATGCATGAGACATTATGGGCAGGTCATAAAGGATTTTTTGGAACATATGAAAAAATTAGAAGTACCTATTATTGGCCTAGGATGTACGTTGACATTAGTAGCTATGTTTCTACATGTTCTACTTGTCAACTTCATTCATCAGTCAAACATAGAGATCCGTTGCATCCTACTTATCCACCTTGTATTCACTACAAGTGGATACTAGATCTTGTAACTATGCCTAAAGGTATCGACAAAATGCGTTACATTGTACTTGCAAGAGAAGACTTAACTAATCATGTAGAGGGACGTGCACTACGATCTAAGACCACTTACAATGTTTGCAAATTCTTGCTTGAAGATGTCATAAGTCACTTTGGGTACATAGAGAAAGTAGTTGCCGATCGTGGAGAGTTAAATGCGAGAGAAGCTAAAGAGTTCTTTGAGCGTCATGGTATTTGTTTGTCTCTCACTACTGCATATAACCCAGAGGCCAATGGTAAAATAGAGAGAGGGCATCCACCTATTGTGAAAGCCATATCTAAAGCATGTAATGGTGACATCAAACAATGGCCTAAATTCTTACCTTTTGCACTTTGGGCAGATAGAATGACATGCACACGTACTACTGGATATATGCCTGCTGAACTCATGTACTGTCAAAAACCATTGTTTCCAATTCAGTCTCATATTTCTGCATGGTCAAATTTTCCTTGGTCTGAAAACATGTCTACTGATGATTTTTTGAGTTTGCGTATTAAACAGTTAGAACAAGGTAAATTAAGACTTGATGATGCTGTTGAAAAATTAAGAGAATCTAGAATGAAGAACAAGCATTATTTTGATAAAACTCATCGATTGCGTCCTAAGCCAATTGAAGTAGGAGATTGGGTGCTCATTTATGATAGTACATTTGACTCTCAATATGATGCACGCAAAAAGCTCACTCAACGGTGGTTTGGGCCATACATAGTATCAAAAGTCAACAACAATGGTACGTATGCTCTTTGTGAATTAAATGGTGTTGCACTAAAAACTTTGATTGCAGGTAAAAGGATAAAGTTATTCAAGAAGCGTGATAATGACGAGTACATTTTGGATGAGGACATTGAAGAAGATGACAACAATGAGGCCGATTCATAAACAGGAGTATCCATGTTATAAAAAAAAAAAGAAAAAAAAAATCATTAATTTTCAAGTTCATGTTGCTTTGTTTTTTTTCAAGTTCATTCTATTTTTTTTCCATGCTTGTTTCATGCATGTTTTTTTTCAGTCTTTGCATTGCATTGCATATCCACATCACTTGAGTCAAAAAAGGCAAATGATGATTTCTCTACTTGTGTAAAATTGTATCTTAAGTAGTAACTTATCTACTAAGGAATTGATTATAATCTAGGATTGTGGAAAGATAGGGCATGTAGATTTGGAGGTTTATTTTGGTGACATGACTTTCATATATAAACATGCATATGTATACTATATCGAAAGTATAATTGTTGAAATCCTAGCTCCTGCTATTGCATGTTTCTACATCCTTAGTCCATCTCACAGCACTTGTATCGGAGTTTAAACGACTGTTCTCCGTCATCAAAAATGGTTGTACCTTGTATCGGGGTTTAATTTTTCCTCGTCAAAAAAAAAAAAAAAAGCTACATGTTACCAAGAAGTTTACACTTTCTTCCACCCCAAAAAAGTGATCGTAACCATAAAGTTGCCGAATCATCATCATCATCATCGAAAAAAAAAAAAGAGCAAGCCAAAGGAGGATAAAGAGGCATAGTAGAATAAATCATGGGCTATATAAGCAGATTTATGCATTAGTGGAGTTTAGTTAGATTTCCTTGCATGTTATTAGAGAAAGAGCATATTCATATTTATGTAGGAAAGGAGTTGATCTCAAATAAGCTAAAGATGAAAGATGTCTCTTGAAAATCCTAAATCTTTGTTTATAATCATATTTAAGGTAGATTGCTTTATGAAAAAGGTACAAAATTTTCTTCAAGATGAGAGGAACTGATGCTTAAAACGACTCAATACATCCACTTCCACTTCATATTGATGCTTGTTTTTTTTCTTTCTTGTTGCCAATGTTGCTTGTTCATTTGCATATATGTTGCCTATTTGTTCATGCATATTCATGTTGCCTGTTTCAATTCTTTCTTTCATGCAAATTTTGCTTCATGTCACGTTACCTACTAATTCATGCATATAATCAATTTTCCTTCCATGTTTCTTATGTTGCCTATAAAAGAATTTGATGCCTGGAACATTTTGTTTTTCACAGATGCTAGAGTGGCGCTTCCGGAGGAATCACACGTTTAGTGGGGGCGAATGTCGTCGAGATTTTCTCTCCTCTCTCACTTGTGAAGGCCTACAAAAAACATATTTGGTGAAGGTAGCCAGAATTCCCCGAGAAGTCCAGGATGCATCAAGGATGTCAAAGGAAGGTCACATACAAAGTTTCAAAGAAATCAAGAAAGTCCATGGTAGCGGTCAAAGTTGGTCAAAGCTGGTCAAAGTTGGGAAATTAGGGCAAAAATTTCATTGTCACCAAATTAGATGAAAATCCATATACTTGTAAAGATTGTCAAAGGCAGTCTATAGCCCAAATTTCAGCAGAAAATGGATTTTGTAGCACATTGATATGCTATGTTCATTTTGTAAAAATGTAATTTTTCTAGTTTGACCCTACAAATTCTTGTATAGAAAATTATGTTAGCCATATGGTTTGGCATATATAAAGATCATATGTGGCTACATATTTGTACAAATTTTCAAGGCTATCAGAGCTTCCTAGACACCTTAATGTCACCTTGCAAGCTTCCAAATGTAGTCAAACTTATACAAGGGAGATTCAGATGGGAGTTTTTCCTGCATATTCCTGAAGGAGATCTTTGGAAACATAGTCCTACAAAGTTTCATCATCATCAAAGTCTTTTTGGAGGGTCAAAGAGCACAAAGTCCAGTTTTCAAGGTCACCGCAATTTTCTAGAATAAGAAAATTGAAGGCTTGAAGGGCTGCCACATGTCAAAATATGATTGAACCATGGTGTACGGTCAAGATGAGCTCCTATTCAAGGGTGGAGATGCACTAAATCATAAAGGAAGGAGGATCCACGAATTTTTTCCATAAAAGAAGACTTTGTTGATAGTTAAAGATCAATAATGCAAAGTTTCTCCAAAAATAGTGGCTTATCTTATCCGAATTGATGTGAGCACTGATCCGACGGTCCAGATCATCCCCAGATCCAATGGTGGAGAATGAGGGCGCCTAAATTTCACTCCTTTACACTAGATTTGATAGAAAGAACAATTCCAAGCCATTGATTTGATTAATCAAATGGTTGTAATCGAAAGTAGTGATCCTAGAGTTGAGAGTTGATTTCTCTAGATCCAAGGGCCCAAATTCATTCAAAAAACTATATAAACCCCCCTCCAAACTCCTAGAGCATCATTGTTAGGCATCCATAGGGCTCATGCTAGCTTACGGTTTCCTTGAGACGATCACCCTCGGTTGAGCGAGTGAGGATCCAAGGTGAGCTAGTATGAGTATAGAACCTAGTTTCAAATTTAAGTTAGAACTCCAATTTAGGATAGGCTCTTGAAACCAGCATCTCTATCTTGACTCACCCTCGGTGGAGCGTGTGAGTGAGTTAGAGCTGATTTTAATGAGTCTTAGACTTCTTTAGTTAGACGTTACGAGCCTAGACAGACATAGGGTCACTGGAGTGGAACTCACCTTCTTACGTGTGACATTCGGTTGAACTGTCATGGTTTGAGGGTCGGAACCACCTTTGATCAGTAGACTGCTTAGCATGAGGTACCACGACGATCTTTTACATGTAACTTAATTCAAATTCTTTTAATTCATGTCACTTGTCACTTGTCTCTTGTCACCTCTCTCAGTCTCTTAAGTATTTTTACATGTCTTCTATTTCTTCTATGTGTGAGAAGGCTCCGCAGTATTGCGTTGAACCAGTGAGGATATTTCTTTGAGCTTGTGAGTAAAATCCATCATCATAATTCACTTGCATGCATATAATCCATAGAAATCCATACATATTTATTAGTTTATGAAAGTGTATAAGAAGCTCCAATATTGGACCATTCTTCCTTTCGAAACTGATTTATGTGTAAGGATTCCATCTATTCTCATCATGTATACATATCATCCAAAGAAGGCTATACATATGGATTAGAATTAGGAAGTGTTTAAGAAGCTCCTCCAATGGACCATTCTTCCTTCCAAATTTGATTCGTGTGTATGGTTCTCTTTCATTCTTATCATTCATGTCATCAATCTAACTTGCACACCTACATTCCCATTCCCATAATTATTTCAACATCTCTCTCTTCTCCATACTCAACATTAATTTCACCTTCACATCTTTAAACCTTCCAACATTCATTAGCTTCATACACCCTGTGTGTGCCACGACCGGACCCGATCCACCCGGATTGCGATCACCTCCACAACGGTTAAAAGAGACAGCAATGTTATATTCTTGTACATGTGGAAAGACTCTATTTGTCAATTTCCTTAATCTCTCATTAGCAAACAGCCCCTTTTTGGCCGTTTTTTGCCCTAATGTATGCTTCTTATACACATGTTAATCATGCAAGTTTAGATGAAAATATTGAATATACCATAAGGATACTTGAAAAAATTGGAATAATTCCACATCCTTTCAAGTATAAACATACCGGTTTTTTCGATGAATTCAATTGATTTCCTTTGCTATGTTCTCTTGCAATGATATACGTGAATGCCTTCGAGAATTCCATTACAAAAACGATTAATAAAATTATACTCTTTTGTCATGTAAGGAAAAGAACAAATATGATAAGTTGCATGTTTCCTAAACACATGAGTCTATGTTAAAGTTTTTCTATTCAGTTACTAAACAACTTTTTAAGTTTTCATAGTCACCTAAGCTTACTTGAGTCACCCTCTGTGAGCCACTGATCTTGCCAGTTGATTTGATCCACCAACTGAGCGTTCCCATCCTCTCCACATTTGTGATCCCAATGTGAAAGTACATCCGTTCTGACATTGTGATGTGAATCAAAGGTCAGGACATACTTGAATGTTCAAATTAACAAGTGCAATGGTTACTTGGCTCTTTGGGAAGCCTCATTTTACCTTATATCAATTAACAATCTATGCATCTCTGATAAAAATATACCACAAGTTTTTATAGACCTTTGAAACAACAAAAGTGCTTATGTATGGGTATGATGGGGCTAGTAATACATATACTTTGCATTTATGGTGCTCCTCATAGAGAATAAAGCCCCCCTCCCTAGAGGTTATCTATTCCTTTTAGAGTCACTCTTGTTCATGTATGGATAATATTCAAGTGTCTTTTAATGGTCTTTTCTAAGAGAACTTAGAGAAGCTTATGTGAACTAGAAATCTCGGGTTCAAGTGATGAAGATTGGTCTAGCCAACTAGCATAGGACCAAACCTTGCACTCTTGGAGTTTCAAATAAGCTTTATAGGCTTGTATTTAGTGCAATAAAATTCACATACTTTGGTACATCAATGAGAAAGAGTTGATATAAACAAATAGGTTTGCACAATCACTACTCAATAAGACTTGCTATTTGGGTGGAATCATGCAACTTCAAAAGCTCAAAGTAGCCAGCATGGGTACAATTATTCAACATCATTTTGGATGAATGTCATACATAGGTTTGAGATCTAATATATATGAGAAGGAATTAACATCAACCAATGAGCTAGAAATGAGCTTAGCACTAATTGGTGGTATCCTCAACTTTTTAGGAATGTGTAGAAATAGACCGTGAGACCTTAAAATGAAGATTGATCACAATCCACTGAACCGAATGCTATAGAATTTGTACACATCATGTAGACAATATTATCTTTCGAATGAATTCACAGTCATCAAATTTGGAGAGGTCTAGAGAGAGAAACAACTCTTGCAAGTGAACTATAGTTGAAGAAGATGATGCAAAGTGTATATCGATCTAACTTAATGTACAAAAGGATTGTGATTCTTTATATAGACTCTCTTGATGTTTCCCATGACTCTTCTTTAATGAATTCAAATTAGAATCCATATGGGTAGTGCTTGTTGAGATGAAAATCACTTTCCTATAATCTGGGAAAAATAAAGATCAATTCTAAAACTTGATTTACATGTTTGGTTGACTGGGAATCTTACCAAATCCAAAAACTCATGGAATTTGAGTTTTACTTTTATCATTTTACAAGATCAAGCCTCTAAAATTTACATGAGTAAGTGATCCATAAACGATCCTTATAAAATACCATAAAGAGAAGTTAATGAAAAATCTTCAATGGATATCATTGACACAATCCAAATGTTAGCTTTCTTATGTAGAGAAAATCTACTTCATGCATAATGTAAGCTTGATGATCTAATAGCTCTCTCTCAAGGGCAAGTTTGCTTGAGTCTTCAATCTCTCATAAGTTGAATACATGCTATTGATTTTCTTGAGTCTAGAATCTCTCATAAGTTGAATACCTGCTATTGATTTGAACCTACAAAGTTTTATTCCATCAAGTGTCTTTATCATCATATGTGCTACTTTTTTTTAGTTGTAACAAAAGAAATGTCAATCTCTTTTGCTATGAGCTTCTCCCTAGTCAAATGATAATGAAACTCTATGTGTTTGGTTCTTGCATGGAAGACCAGGTTTGCAACAGGGTGCCTGGAGCCTATATCATCTCCAAATATGTGAGGCTTGGAACTCACAAGTCCCAAATCTATACAGAGTTCTCTTCATATTTCCTCTTGAGTTGTTATGATCAAACCTCTATACTCTGCTTCAATTGAGGATAATTCAACTCTTGGTTGCCCTATCGAACTCCATGATACAAGCTTTGAACTTGCAAATGCTAAGAATCCAGAAGTTCTTCTCATATCATCCTAAGATCTTGCCTAATTTGCATATGAGTATAGCTCGAGATCCAAATTTGATGAATAAGGATAGAATATACCTTCATTGATTGTGAGGTACTTGAGTACTCTATTAGCTCCATCCATATGTGGTCTTCTTGGAGAGCGCATAAGCTCGCTTAGCACTCTTACACAGTATGATATATCTCCTCTTGTATGACTAGCATATATCAAGCTACCTACTAAGCTTTGATACTCTTTAAGGTCTTCAAATTTCTCACCTTCATAAACACAAAGTTTATGATTCATCTCCAAAGGTGTACTTACAAGTTTAGCATACTCCATCTTGAACCTTAAAAGTAGATCCTAAATGTATCTTCTCTGAGTCAAATACATTCCTTCATCTTTTTATATGACCTACATACCTAAGAAGAATGTGAGCTCAGCTAAATTACTGATTTGGAATTTATATTGCATATGCCTTTTGATTCTTTGTGTACCATCAATGTCATCTCCTATCACAACTATGTCATCTATATATACACATAGATAGATAACTTCATTGTGAACTAGGAGCTTGTTTCAATCCATAAAATGCCTTTTTGAGTCTGCATACATAAGATGTATAATTAGGTTTTTCAA
The DNA here is from genome assembly GCA_020310875.1 of Ceratopteris richardii. Lineage (NCBI taxonomy): Eukaryota > Viridiplantae > Streptophyta > Polypodiopsida > Polypodiales > Pteridaceae > Ceratopteris > Ceratopteris richardii. The sequence goes on along the minus strand of CM035442.1, from coordinate 65,707,750 downwards.
ATCCTAGAGGTTATGACAGGTGTTGAGATATCAATCTCAACATGCAATGATCGAGGATGACCTGTATCAATTTTTCATTTCTCTAATATGTATAATGGTCATGCCAGTATAAGTCAAGGACACTTCATTGAGCTTTACTAGATCTATCTAGCAAGAGTGATGGCCAATTTGTTCCTTTCCATCTCACTCATTTGGGGACATTAGGATTTTCCTTATGTATTTTTCTTTATATATTGCACTAGTTGTATTGTTGTATTAGTTCATTCTTGTACATTATCTTTATATAATAGAAGAAGAAGAAGAAGAAGAAGAAGAAGAAGATCATTCTTCCTTGCCTCAATCCATGGGTGATCCTCTTTGAGAGTGAGGATGTATGAGTGAAATCTCTTCCTTATCTCCTTTCTCGTGAAATTTATACCTCTTCACTTATCCAACCATTGAGAGAGGCATTCTTCACATCAATTTGAATTAGCCTCCAATTTCATGTAGTCACCACACTTAGTAGTGTCTTGATTGTAGTCATCCTGACAATTGGTGTGAAGGTCTCCTCATAGCCTATGACATCAGTTTGAGCACATCCTTTAGCAACTAATGTGGTTTCGTACCTACAAATTGATCCATCTAAATTTCTTTTCAATTTATAGACCCATCTATAGCCTATCATCTTCTGGTTAGTTTTCATTGGGACCAACTCCCATGTGTCCATTCTTTTAAAGCTTCTATCTCTTCTTTCATAGTTTTTTTCCCAATTAGGTTTACCCTTTGCTTCTTCATATCTTAAGGGCTCCTTTGAAACTGAGCATGTGGCCAAACAAGTTGAGTGCTTTCTTACAAATGTAGAATCATATCTATACCTTTTCAAATTCCTTTTTCTCCCTTGTTGACCTTCTAGGAATATGCTTGGAGCATTCTCCAGATTCTTGCATTTTGGCCTTTCCTCTTCACTTTCAAAGCTTATACTCTATGTCCATCTTATCTTGATCATCATCAGATTCACTTCTTGGGTCCTATACTTTTGTTTCATGTTTGATACCTAATGAATTGAAGTCAAAGTGAAGATCATATGGTAGGTTTACCTTCTATTTATCCTCATCATACCATGACCTATGTTCTTCAAACAAAACATCCTTGCTTGTGGTAAATTGCTTGAAAGGCCTATTCAGGAAAAATGGGAATTACACAGGATTTTGAGACAATTCTTTCTACCCCAATGTTTCACTTTTTGACTCATTCACACACTACAACATGCTATTATCTCTTGATTGGGGTATATTAAATTAGTCCTTTAATATTACGGATAATTGTATTATGAATGAGGTATCAAGTTTGGGCTCAAACTTAAGAAGTTAACATAGTTAGTAACATAAATGGGACTTGAATAATTCCCAAATTTCCTGAATAGGCCTTTTGATGGATAGATTATAAAACTCATAGCCCATCTCAGTTGAATCATAGCCAATGAATACTGCCTTGGTTGCCCTTTCATATTATTTACCTCTAATTTTTGAAGGTACATGAATAAAAGTTAAACAATCAAATGATGGGGATGTAAGGATCATGTGACCTTACCCTTATATTCATATATATACATCATATATAGAGCATTGCCTCAAGAGACATCATTATGTGGGTTTCGAAGCTTCCACGTATATGTGCACATCTCTCCTCTCCTCTCTCTCCCTCCATCTTCTCCTTGCTCCTCTTGCTCTGACCACCAAAGCACTTCATTGGTATTAGAGCTTGTTGAAGTCTTATGTGCAAGAAGCTTCAATGGAAGCTTAGGTCATAAGAGGTGAAAGTGGAGGTCGGCACCTCTCAACAATTGTTCGATATTTTGACCATGACTCTAGCTAGAAAGATCAGAATGGTGCATTTTAAAGTTTTATGCATAGCTCAAAATAGAAGGGTATAGAATCTAGTTCGAAGTTATAAATCATAGAAAATTCAAAAAACAGAGACTGATGTAGAAGATGAATCTACAATCACTTCGACAACAAGTCAATTTTTTGGGTCGTAAGTTGAGTTTTACAAGTCGGATTAGAGCAATTCAACTTGCTATCTATAGATTAGACAAAAAACTACATTTTGCTAGAAGAACAAAAGTCGAATATGAATAAAACTACATTTTTCTAGAAGAACAAAAGTCAAATATGAATTTTAGTTAACCAAAAACACAGAATACAAAGTAGCAGTGCTCCAAGTGAACATGAAATCGATAGTAGATGCTTGTTTTGTGTATATCTTGAGCTACACACCTCGGATTGAGGTGTTCTATATATTGTTATGTAGCCAAGAAGTGAGTCCATTGACTCATGTGATACATAGATCACATTGACAACTTCCATGTTTGCATTGTGGCCATGAGGATCATACTTGATGACATTGCTTTAGGTGGATGGCATGAAGACATTAGAGATATGCATGTGATGCAAGTCAGATAGTGGTTTCAGGAGAGTCTATGGCAGATGATTATGCTTGTGATGCTGATATCACTTTCTCCTATGGTTCATCTCAGGACTCCTCTTATTCATTGGATACCACACATATGGCCTGGCTGCTTGATGCATTAGCCAATTTTCATGTTACTCCACATCATGAGTGGTTTTTTCGATTTTGAGGTGAGATTCGTGGATGTGTGCACATGCCTAAGGGTACGACATATGGCATTGAGGGTGCAGGAGATTTATGCCTGATACTACATAGTGGAGCATCACTTATACTCAAACATGTATGCTATGTTCCTTCATTCCCTATGACATTGATTTTAGTTACCCAGTTACTTTTGAGCAGATGTTATGCATTCCATGGTGAGCATCATTTTCAGTTGCAATTAGGATAGCTTATGCTTGTGAAAGGTGCTAGGATTGGGCACATGTATCCTCTACATGTACTCCATGTGAGAGATAGTCTCGTCTTAGTGGGAGTTCAGCCTTATGTGTGATGTGAGGCTCTTCATGTCTCATCTTTTCTACCTACACATAAGTTTTTTGACATTCATGATGCACATGTATGTTGATCATATGGATGCTCATGTGGAGCACACTTTAGAAGATCAATTTGATGCTTTAGAGCATGATGTGGATGCTCATGTAGAGCATTGTGATCATACTTAATTAGAGTTTGATCATCACTTTGATCTTGGTGTTGATGTTGTGTAGTTAGCTCATCTAGAGCATGATGATATACTTGGTGTGGTATAGCAAGATAGCTCATATGATACACAATGTATGCTAGAGCATACTAGCTCTCACGGTGCACAACTAGACACATCCTTGGTTGAGAGGATGACTGATTTAGATGTTGATGAGTCAGCGATCATGCAACCATTCTTGGATTCACTCATGCCACATGTTGACATAGATATGTCATGACATGTTGGTCTTGACGATGCTATTTTGGATGCCTTGGATACGAGCATGGCTGTTATACTTAACTTAGCTAGGATAGCACATGTTTCGTCAGCATTCAGGAGTTTGGTGTACGAGTTGTTATGCTCAGGACTAGACATTAGAGTTGCTATTGGAGCATTTGCACTCAGATTTGTTAGTCATTGGATGATTGACACAGGCATAGAGCAAGTGGGAACTTTGCATGAACTCCATCGGTTCTTGCATCAATCATATGTGGGCTCGACTCTTATCGATATGAGTTTAGAGCAGTTTGAGGTGCATGGATACACCTTGTTTGAGGCAATTGGTGTAGGTTGATCCATTTGGGTTGAGATCCAAATTCTTCCTGTACATTCTTGTATAGTCCTACATCATTCTTTGTATCTTTTACCACTTACGCTCACATTGGTCCTTAAGTGGGATATTATTAGGGATGCAAGGATCATGTGACCTTATCCTTATATTCATATATATACATCATATATAGAGCATTTCCTCGAGAGAGATCATTACGTGGGTTTCAAGGCTCACATGCATATGTGTGTATCTCTCCTCTCTCTCTCTCTCTCCCTCCATCTTCTCTTTACTCCCCTTGTTCTACACATCTTCTTTCTAAAATACCATTCAATTGAGGAGAGTATCTGGTAGTCCCATCCCTTTTGATGCCTTTACCTTGCAAGAACTCATCAAACTCTTTTGAGAATTATTCTCACCTTCCATCACATCCAAGTTTCTTCAATGATCTGCTTCTATGATTCTCCACATGTGCTATGTACTTCTTAAAGCATTCAAACACTTCACTTTTGTTCTTGATAAAATACAAAATGTTCCATCTACTATTATCACCAACTAAGTAAACACAATACCTTGAGCCTATCAACGTGTTGGAGAAACAATCACTAATTAGACATATATTTGAAGGTCAAATCTTAGAAAGAAAACCCCATGCCTATGTGAAGGGACAAATTCACAAGTGTATCATACTTGTAAAGTTAGTTCACTTTAGTTCTAGAAGTTTTTTAAAAAATCACGGGAATGAGAAAATCTATATAAGTTAGTTAGTATTAACTGACGCGAAGAGAAGAAGAAGGAGGAAGACAATGAGAAAGTGAGAAGAACTCATTTTTTGTATGACTGAGTATAGTCGGGCTTCTCTGAGTGAGAAAGCATCTGTAAAACTTCTGAGTTTTTTATAGTTATGAGAAGAACTGAGTAAAGTTCTGTGTATGAGCCTCTCTCCATTATCTCATGATTACCTACTGTGTGATGAGTTACAAAGATCAAGTTTTCCAAGCAACCCGATGCCTGGCATTGAATCTCTGTTGATAAGTCATATTTTCTTTTATATTTTTCATTCAGTACTGAAGTGTTTGAAAAACATGATGTTGTTGGAGCAACTCGATGCCTGGCATCGAATTCCAGTTGATAAGTCCTATTCTAAGTGTGCATGAAATTACCTATAGTTTTAGTGTCCAAAAGATCAAGACTTTATGCGGGAAGTCGATGCCTGGCATCGAATCCCTGCTGAAAAGTGGCCAAAAACATCTCAAGTCGATGCCCGGCATCGAATTCTCGTTGCAAGTCGATGCTAGGCATCGAATTCTAATTTTAAACAGGCGCTCTTACTAAAACAGGTAAAATTTCCAGTTTTGGAAGGTCATACAGGGTCATCTTGTGAGAGCCATAACTTGAGTTCTAGAGATCCGTTTGATGCATATGATAGCTTGTTGGAAAGCTCTACTCTTCTAGTTTCAGCCTAGAAAGTTTCATGGAGAAATACTACTTGAGCTAGGAGAAATTAGCAAAATACTGAAGGTATGTCATTTCGGTGACTAGGAATTTCTATAGAAGCAAAGTTCTCACTTTAGGCTATCATTTCTCAAAGTTTGGAGTGGCAATGTGTTAATGGTGACCATAGAGGTGTTCTAGTGTCACATTAATTCATTTCTTGTGGTGTTTCATACATCAACAAGTGGTATCAGAGCAGAAAGATTCTCGAGAGCAGAAGACGATAAAGGTACGAGAAGTTTTGTAAAGTTTTCCATTAAAGTTTGAAAGGTGAAGCATTTGAAGACACAAGGCATCAAAAGGTTACTTCAAAAGTATCCTCATACACAAAGAACTTCAAAAGGTATTATCCTTTATCCTTTAAGCTCACAGGTTGCAGCAGAAGGAAAGAACTATGGCAGATCATATTTCCATTGACAAACTGGACAGAGATAATTACCCCGCATGGGTAATGAGAATGGAAGCCTTACTTATGAGTAAGGATCTCATGGTATATGTAACAGGTGAAGAAGAGAAGCCAGTATTTGAAGATGAAAGCCAACCAAAGAAAGAGGAACTTGATGCTTTAAAGCATTGGCAGAAGAAGGATGCAAGTGCAAAAGCCTACATTTACAATACAATCTCTGATCATTTGCTACCACACATCAGAGGATTGGAATCATCTGAAGATATATGGAATGCATTGGAATATTATTTCCAAAGCACTACTAAAGCACGGAAAGCAAGTCTATGGTCAGAGTTTACAACATTCAAGAAGAAGCCAAGTCAAAGTATTAGTGATTATGTCACTAAGATGAAGGATCTAGCAGATAGTCTTGGATCCATAGATGAAGATGTTGAAGATCACAGATTGATTGCTCAACTACTTGCAGGTTTGAGAGGGGATGAAAGGTGGAAACCTTTTGTCTTATCAACAGAACTTTCATTAAATCATTATGTTCCAGATTTGAACCAGTTGCTTGGTTTGATGCTCACATATGAGCAAGACTTGAAGGGAGATGGAGATAAAGGTCAAAGTTCTGCAATGTACATGAAGAATAAGAACAAAGGAGATAAAGGTAAAGCAAAGGATGAAGAGGAGTCTAATTCTCAAGCTTATTATGCAAGAGGTAAAGGCACTGGCAGAGGAAGAGCAAGAGGTTTTGGAAGAGGAAGAGGTAATCAAAATAACAACAAAAAGGCTTGCTGGATCTGTGGATTGAGTAATCATTTGGCTCATGACTGTTGGCACAACCAACAAGGATCAAACCAGAATCAAAACAATAATAGCAGAGGTCGAGGTGGAAGATATCAAAGTAATTTTCAAAGAGGTAGACAAAGTCAAAGAGGAGGCTATGGTAGAGGTGGAGGAAGAAGTTGGGGACAGAATCAATCCTACAACACCACCTACTACAACTATGCAAATGACACACAGAATGAAAGTCATACATCATTGATGATGAACTCAATCAACACATCAGATAAAGAAGATCTAAAGGTATTTTACATTGACTCTGGATGTTCTAATCATTTGTCAGGAAACATAGAATTGATGTCAGATTTGGAAAAAGGCATTTCTAGTCACACAGTTCAAACTGGTGATAATACAAGACATAGTGTACATTCAATTGGAAAAGTGAAATGCAAGAGTGGAGCAAATTTGCTAACCAATGTTTTGTATGTTCCTACAATACCTAAAAACTTGATTAGTGTGGGACAGATAGTTGAAAAAGGTTTTCAAGTCAGGTTTACAAATGAAGGAGTATTTGTGGAAGATCCAGAGAATGGATATAATCAGATTGTCTCTGGTAAGAAAGAAGGTAGACTCTTTACTTTAAGAGTGCAAGGGAACATTGGTCAAGCTTTGCTCACACATGGTGAAGCAGTGATTACAGAACTTGATCTCTGGCATAAGAGATTAGGTCATTTCAATGAAAGAGGAATTAAAGCTATGGTTGCTAATCAGTCTGTACTAGGATTACCAAATGTGCAAAATCAACATATGGTTTATAAATGTGAAGCATGTCAAATGGGTAAAGCACACAGGTTACCATTTCAAAAGAAAGGATTCAAACATGATGGACTACTAGAGCTCATTCATACAAATGTATGGGGACCAACAAAAGAAGGATCTATCAATGGCTCAAGGTATTATGTTCTTTTCATTGATGATGCTACAAGATGGATAACATTATATGTTTTGAAGGAAAGATCAGAAGTGTTTGGAGCTTTCAAGCATTTTCATGCATATGCAGAGAGAGTCACAGGTCAAAAGCTTAAAAGACTGAGGTCTGATGGAGGGGGAGAATATTTCTCCCAAGAGTTCAATGATTATCTTTGGAATGCAGGTATTAAGAGAGAAATAACTTGCAGGTATACACCACAACAAAATGGTGTAGCAGAAAGAAGGAACAAGACTTTGGTTGAGTTTGCTAGAGCTATGCTAAAGGAGAAGAATTGTCCAAATTATCTTTGGGCTGAAGCTGTAAATACAGCTACATATCTTGTGAATAGATTACCATGTGCAGCTCTCAATGGTATGACTCCATATGAAGCTTGGTGGGGTAAGAAACCAACAGTAGATCATTGTAGAGTGTTTGGATCAATTGCATATGCTTATGTGCCATCACAGCTTAGGCATAAACTTGAACCAAAGGCAGAAAAATATGTGTTCATTGGTTATGATGAAAAGCATATGGGTTACAGGTTGTGGAATCCTTTAACCAAACAATTTCTTGTTTCTAGAGATGTTACATTTGATGAACAGAAAAGTTGGAATGCAGATCAAAGTAATACAGCTGAGGAATTTGAAGAAGAGATAAGAAGATGCGAGAAAGGAAAATCAATTGTGCAGGTGAATAGAGATGAAGACTATATGCAAGCAAGTACATCCAGAAGTGGATTAACAAGAAGAAATGAAGAAGCTCCTATATTTGATGAAGAAGTGTATCCAGACACATATGAAGAATGTGAACCAAGAAGGTCAAGCAGGACTAGAAGACAACCAGAAAGGTATTCTTATGATACTTCTTACATAACTCAGAAGAACTATGCATATATGGTCAAAGATGATGAAGAACCTTAGAACTATGATGAAGCTAAAGGTAAAAAGCAATGGGAAGAAGCAATGAAGGAAGAGTTCAATGCACTGGAGGAGAACAAGACATGGGAACTTGTTTCTAAACCAAATGGTAAGAAAGTAATTGGAAATAAATGGGTTTATAAAGTGAAGAAGCTTGCAGATGGAAGTATAGCCAGATACAAAGCTAGATTGGTGGTGAAAGGCTATGCCCAGACCTATGGCATAGATTATGATGAGACATTCAGTCCTGTAGCTAAGATGTCAACTATAAGGACAATCATTGCTATTGCAGCTTCAAAAGGATGGACCCTAAGTCAATTGGATATAAAAAATGCATTCTTGAATGGATACATATCAGATGAGGTATACATGGAACAACCTCAAGGATTTATAGATTCCAGGTATCCAAATTTTGTTTGCAGGTTGAGAAGAGCATTGTATGGATTGAAGCAAGCTCCAAGAGCTTGGAACTATAGACTGGTGAAGTATCTCAATGATCTTGGATATCAAAGTTCAAAAGCAGACCCAAGTCTACTTATCAGAAGAATAGAGGAAGGTACAATCTACATTTGTATTTATGTAGATGACATTATAATCACAGGTACTTCAGATGAAGGAATCAAGGAGGTAAAGAGATTACTTGAGAAAGAGTTTAAGATGAGTGACCTAGGAAAGTTATCATACTTTCTTGGAATGGAAGTTACTTATACAGATCATGGCATATATGTGTCACAAGAAAGGTATCTTCTGAATTTATTGAAGAAGTTTGATATGGAAAATTGCAGAGAAGCTTCAACTCCACTTGAAGTTAATCACAAGCTCAGTAAATATGATGGTGCAGACTACAAAGATATGAGGAAGTATCAATCTCTTGTGGGTAGTTTGATTTATGCTACACTAACAAGACCTGATCTTAGTTATGCAGTGGGAGTTTTGTCACAATTCATGCATTGTCCAAAGGACCCACATTGGATTGCAGGTCAAAGAGTTCTCAGATATATCAAAGGAACTATAAAGGAAGGATTATATTATCCTTTTACATCAGATTTGAAGTTGAGAGCCTACAGTGACTCAGACTGGGCAGGTAATCAAGATGACAGGAGATCAACTCATGGTTACATGATATACATTGGTGATAAGCTTGTAAGTTGGTGTTCAAAGAAACAACATACAGTAGCATTATCATCAACTGAAGCAGAGTACAAAGGACTTGTGGAAGCAGCTAAGGAAGTCATATGGATGCAGACATTGTTCAAGAGCTTAGGCATTGATCAAGGTACACCTACAATACATGGAGATAATATGAGTTCACTTTATCTTGCAGCAAATCTAGTATTTCATGCAAGGACAAAGCACATAGAGATACAGTATCATTTTCTCAGAGAAAAGGTAATGGAGAAGGAGATTGAAGTGGAGTACATTTCTACTAAAGATCAGTTAGCAGACATAATGACAAAGAGCTTGGATGGTGTGAAGACCAGCAGATTCAAAAGCATGGCAGGAGTAAAAGAAAAAAAGAAGATATGAAGAAACAGGGAATGTCAATTAGTGATTGAGGGGGAGCTGTTGGAGAAACAATCACTAATTAGACATATATTTGAAGGTCAAATATTAGAAAGAAAACCCCATGCCTATGTGAAGGGACAAATTCACAAGTGTATCATACTTGTAAAGTTAGTTCACTTTAGTTCTAGAAGTTTTTTAAAAAATCACGGGAATGAGAAAATCTATATAAGTTAGTTAGTATTAACTGACGCGAAGAGAAGAAGAAGGAGGAAGACAATGAGAAAGTGAGAAGAACTCATTTTTTGTATGACTGAGTATAGTCGGGCTTCTCTGAGTGAGAAAGCATCTGTAAAACTTCTGAGTTTTTTATAGTTATGAGAAGAACTGAGTAAAGTTCTGTGTATGAGCCTCTCTCCATTATCTCATGATTACCTACTGTGTGATGAGTTACAAAGATCAAGTTTTCCAAGCAACTCGATGCCTGGCATCGAATCTCTGTTGATAAGTCATATTTTCTTTTATATTTTTCATTCAGTACTGAAGTGTTTGAAAAACATGATGTTGTTGGAGCAACTCGATGCCTGGCATCGAATTCCAGTTGATAAGTCCTATTCTAAGTGTGCATGAAATTACCTATAGTTTTAGTGTCCAAAAGATCAAGACTTTATGCGGGAAGTCGATGCCTAGCATCGAATCCCTGCTGAAAAGTGGCCAAAAACATCCCAAGTCGATGCCCGGCATCGAATTCTCGTTGCAAGTCGATGCTAAGCATCGAATTCTAATTTTAAACAGGCGCTCTTACTAAAACAGGTAAAATTTCCAGTTTTGGAAGGTCATACAGGGTCATCTTGTGAGAGCCATAACTTGAGTTCTAGAGATCCGTTTGATGCATATGATAGCTTGTTGGAAAGCTCTACTCTTCTTGTTTCAGCCTATAAAGTTTCATGGAGAAATACTACTTGAGCTAGGAGAAATTAGCAAAATACTGAAGGTATGTCATTTCAATGACTAGGAATTTCTATAGAAGCAAAGTTCTCACTTTAGGCTATCATTTCTCAAAGTTTGGAGTGGCAATGTGTTAATGGTGACCATAGAGGTGTTCTAGTGTCACATTAATTCATTTCTTGTGGTGTTTCATACATCAACACAACGAAGGCTTTTGAGTTGGTCCCCATACATCAATGTGTACTGAGTCCAAAAGATTGTTCTGGATGTAGCATCTATGGTTTAATGATTGTCTTTGTAATTTCCCAATCTAAGAAGCATCACATCTATTGATCATGTGTTGCTTTGATATGTTTGGAAGCCCTAAAAAACTTTGATCCCTACATATATCCTTCAAAGTTCTTTCATTGACATGAGCAAGCCTCTTATGCCACTCTTGAATCTCACTTCGGTTTTGAGACTCAAAGCTGAATAGAGCTATGTTCTTGGTTTCTCCTACTTCAAAAATAAAGCGACTACCATGCTTCTCACCTTTGTCTATCTTCTTCAAGCCTTGACATCGCTCTTCAACAAAATCACCATGTTGGGTGAACCTAACTTCCAAGCCTTTTTCAAATATTTGGCCTCTACTTATAAGGTTTTTAGTGATAATGGGTACATAGAGAACCTTATTTAGAATTATTGTCCTACCATTAGGAGCTTTGAAATTACCAATCTTCTCCACATTATGCTTGATATCATCCGCTGCTTGTTATTCATGTCTATGCTTTTGACTTTCCAAATCAGATAGAAAAGTAACATTGCTTGCAACATGATTTGAACATCCTGAATCTATGTAGAACAAATGTTCATATTCTTTACCTTCTTTATGGCTCACATACATTAGAAGAAATGAATCTTCAAGTGATTTATCTCCTAAGTATTTGTGCAAATCCCCTCTATTATGAGTTCTATTATTGTTTGTTGAAGTTGTCTCCACCTCTTCCTCATGTTGCCAAATCCACCTCTTCCACCTCCTTTCTCAGACCTTCCATTGAGCCCACAATTTTGAGTGGTGTGGTTGGTCTTATTACAGATGGCGCAAGGTTGAACATCTTTTCCTTTTGATTTTTCATGCTTTGTTCCTTACTTCTATCTTTCCACTTGCTCTTGCCTACATAGTTGGCTTAGGAAATCTCTTCTTCATCATCTTTCTTCTTCTTTCCTTTGTTCTTCTTATATTTCTTATCTACATAAAGAGAACTTGTTGAATTGCCTTGATAAGAGTTACCTTCCTTCGAATTATTGTTGGCCTCTTTGTTGAAGAGTTTTTCAAGGAATATGTTGAAATCAAGTGTTTGTACATCCATGATGAGCTCAAAGGTTGTGGTGAAGGATTATCATTGATTATCACTTCTGACTCCAATTACAATATACCTCATGATGGCCTCTTATTCAATCAACTCTCTAATGGATGCTAACTAATTGTCAACCTCCTTTACCTTCATAAGAAACTCTATAATAGTTTTTTTTTGTGTCTTCTTCATTTGGTTGAAGTCATTCCATAGATGGTTCTTCCTAGATTTGGTGTTAGTAGAAAAGAAGGTCTCAAGTTCATCCCAAGTCTCTTGAGATGTTTTGCAATCTCTAATGTGTGGCAACAAGGAATCAAAGATAGACTCTAGTATGTATGACCTTTCTTGAGCATCCCGTGCACATCAAAGTCTGTGTTTCTCTTTCTCCTCTTGTGTAGCTCCTCCTTTGGGGCTTGGAGCATGCATAGGTTCATCATCTGCTACAATCCCACAAAGATTTGTACCTTGTAAATAGGCTTCCATTCTGATTTGTCAAACAACATAGTTCTTTCTATCAAGCTTCTCAATAAATGTTAGAGTGAATCTGTGAATTTGTAGGTACAATTTAGATAATAAGATACTATTGGAAATCTCTCAAAAAGATCTTTACAATGGAAGCCTTAGATTGACGATTTAAGATACTTAGCATGGGTGAAAACGAGGTTTAGGATAGTTAGGTTGGAATAATGGCTCAAGATACCATGGTTGTGAACAAGAAATTCAAGATACCGAGGTTTAGAGCGAGGGTTCAAGAGATGAATGTTGAGAACAAGAAGGTTCAAGCCACTATGCAAGGGTGAGGACATCAATTCAAGGGGAGATTAGGGGTTGATCGTTGAGGAAAATGATTTCTAGAAGGGTAACAAAGTGTTAGACTAAAGAAAGTAGTCCACAAGCATGGATTTTGGGGCTAGCCCATCGTACTCCTACCTAGTAGGTCATGAGTTCAATTCTAATAGTCTCACTAAAGGGGGGGTGCATGCAAGCCAGTGATGGAATGATTAATACCTCACACTCTCGACAATGGAGGGATAACTCAAGCCTTCCAATAGCTTCCACTCACCCTCCCCGCACCTCTCCACCACCCCTAAGCCTCACCCTACCCACCACTCTTTGAAAATATCTTCCACTATAGTCCAATAGTGGTTGGTGTGATCTCCACCATTGCTTTGGCATCTTGAACTAGAGTCCACTAGTGGTAGATGTACTCCTCACTCGAGCTAAGTCTCTATGGACTCAAGTTAACTCATGTTAACTTGAGCTAGAAGGCTCTAGATCTCTTTCAAAAAAACTTCCTCCCCATGCTCCACATGGGGTTGAACCCAAGACCTCTTCCTTCCCAAACTTGAGACTTAACCACCAGGCTAACTCCATTACTTGCATATGAACCTATACTTAAGTCTAGTGTCAAGATCTCTAGCCATACACACGAGAAACAAAATGGTGTTCGATTTTAGAACTATCTAAGCTAGTCAAACTCTCAAATCATAGACTTAATTTATTAGAAAGATGATCCATGGTTACATCTACATATCATGACAACTCAATCATGCTATTTTTTATTAGATCCAAGTAAGCCAAATTACTAAACACCATATGAAATGATATATTTGTTGTTCCATGGAACCCAAGAAAATCATACAAGGATGGTCTATTTAGCATAATAATTTGAAGCCATTCATGCAATCCATTGGTAGTAACTGTTTGAATCAAGCTAAAACTCCAATTGTCAATAGTTCATGTAGATAAAGAAAGATGTTCTAAGTTTGTATCCACATTTGATGTGGATGAAGGAAAAGAACCATAGGGAATTGCCATAGCGACAAATGTAGTAGGCAAGAAAGTCTAGGTCAAATTGATCTTTGATAGCATTAGGGTAGCTCTGAAGTTTTCCAAAACCTCCATAACCAAAGCACATTGAAACAGACAAAAAGTTCTTACTACTTTTGAAGAGCTCATCTACCTAATATACTTAGAGTTCATCATTAGAATTTTCCATATACATTTTTGTATGAATTACTTTACTAGGTTTATAAGTCTAAAAACGAGTATGTATATCCTTTCACCCATACCTCAAGGAAGCAAAAGACACCTTAGATATTTTTCCACTTACTTATGAGCAATTAAAGAAAGCTAGGTGTCCTTGCAAAGCCCAATGATTCATTGGAGGAACCATAACAATTACATAGATCGTATAAGAAAGACTTGCTCACAATGATGGGCTCTTACTAGATCTTCCACAAAAGATCATAACAAAAAGTTTAACTTCAAAAATATTATCTTTGGGCTAATCTATCAACTCCAGATTCTATGACATCTACAAAAACTATTTAAAGAACATAAACTTGCAACCAAGAAAAGAGAAATTGACAACAAGGAAGAAAAATCCTACTTAGGCTTGTATTGAAGCATCAAACACATAATCATAAGGATGGGAGGAGATGGGTCACACCTTTGGATCATTAGAGCTACAAGTACCAACAAAAGCAACAAAAAAAATATTATAAAAACATAGCTAGTGCTTTCAAGGCTACAACAATGCAAAAATAACAAAATAGGCATAAAGATTACTAAAACCAACAAACGACAAGAAAGACCTTCAAAAGGTAATTGTCTATCTCCAAGCCCACCCATTAATAAAATTTCCTCACCAACCCCTTCTTCAACCTCAAAATCTAACTCATGACAAGTGACGAGTGCATCCTATACGAGATTTTAAGATCAAGTTGGACCAAGTGAGATACAAGAAACGAAGCCTTCCACACACTCACTCCTCAGTGTCACGAGGAAGGAGATAAGGAAGAGAGCTCACACACACACTCTGACAATCAAAGATGAGCACAACCACAAATTGACGCAAGGAAGAATGATCATCTTCTTCTTCTTCTTCTTCTTCTATTACATAAAAGGAATGTACAAGAACGACCTAAAACAAAAATACAAGTGCAATATATAAAGAGCGGTACATAAGGAAACTCCTAATATCTGCAAATGAGTGAGCTAGCAAGAAACAAATGTGCCATCAATTTTGGTAGATAAATATAGTAAAACTCAATGAAGTATCCTTGACATATACCAATGTGACCATTATACATGTCAGAGAAATGAAAAAGTGATATGTGTCATCCTAGATCATCATATGTTGAGCTTGATATCTCAACACTCCACCTCAAGCTCAACATCATGTCCTCAAATCGGCATCTTGCAAAACTTCTTCAGCTTCTCTACCCCAAGTGCTTTAGTAAAAATATTAGCAACCTGCTCATTTGTCCTCACATAAACAAGATCAATATCACTTGTGAATACCTTCTCTTTGATGAAGTGATAATGTACCTCGATATGCTTTGTTCTATTATGAAAAATAGGGTTCTATGCTAATTGTATGCTACTAAGATTATCACAATATATGAAAATAGGAGTTTGCACTTCCACACCTAAATCTACATGCTGTCATTGCAGCACCTCTATACTCAACCTCTGTAATCTCCAAAGCAACATTGGGTTCCTTCTTGCTGCTCCATGTTATAGCTGCATTTCGAAGTTAGAATAGAAATGCCACCAGTAACATCTCTAAATAGGATGCTTCACATGTTGCCTTTGCAACATCTCTATACTCAGCCTCTATACTCAACAAAGCAATAGTGGGTTGCTTCTTGCTGCTCCATGTTATAGCTGCATTTCTGTTGACGCCCAGATACCGCAGATGCACGAACGTAGAGAATAATACACAAATAGATCACACAAAAAATACTCAGAGATAGAAAGAGACAAGAGACGACACCAAATTGGGTACAATCTCCCCCCACATACTCTGATGGACACTCTACCAAAGTATGCGTATTTATAGTAAATTCATATTACGTGCTTAATAGAAGATACATGAGGGCCACGCTCCGAAAAGCGTGTTTTTGCTTTATTTACAAGTTCGTAATTTTCTATTTTTACAAAAACGTCGCTTTCTAAAGCGATTTATTATTTTTACAAAAATAAATAAAAATACTTCTTCTAAAAATAACCATCTTCTAAAAGTATTCTTCTAAATATCTCCAAGTCCATGCGCGTTCACACCCTCATGGATCTTCACCTACTAAATGAAAACACAAAACACATTAAAATCCTCAAGGCATTACACCTTCACTCCAAATATTCCATAAAGTATAACATGCCTCCCAGTTGTCGAGCAATTGACCTCAGTTGAAAATAATAAAATAGACATGGATGGCCAATCACATGCCGCATCGCTGAACAATCATAAGCATATGCCATGTAAAAAAACAACATGCATGGAACTGGAAAACTGGAATTTAATGTGATTGTGAATGATAAGCAGAAATCAAATGATGATAATGTGGAGTTAGTGATGTTTTGTGAATCCATTGTGATTCTTCGAATGAATGATTTTTATATTTAATCAAATATCTATGATATTGATTACCTGTGCGTGTAGTAGTAACATCATAATCAAGTATTTTTTCTAAAATCAAAATTTCAGCATCCTCTTCTAACAATGGAGGATCATCCAAAATAGGAGTGAGTGGTAAAGTTCCTTTAAATGGTTTCAATAAACTGATTATGAATATTCCAATGAGAGGGTATATCTAATCTAAAAGCATTCTCATTAATTTTTTGAATAATACGAAAAGGTCCATAATAACGTGGTGCAAGTTTTACCTTAGGATGTTGTAGAATATTTTTCAGACGTCGTTTAATTATATGTAACCAAACATAATCATTTTCATTAAATTGTTTAGCTGCTCGTTTCTTACTAATATTACACGTAGAATGTTCGTGACTCTTTTTAATATGCTCATGAACCTCATGAAGTATAGAAATATGATCTTGTGCAAAAGAATCAGCCATAGGTATGTCAGTTTGAGTGATAGACATGGGAGTAGGAAGCTTTTTACCATACACAATTTCATATGGTGCACGTCTAGTAGTGGTATGTGTTGTGTTATTATATGCAAATTGTAGTAAAGAAAGTTTCTCATCCCAATTAGTTGGATTATCTAAAGAATAACAACGTAATAGATCCAAAATAGTACTATTCGTAGCTTCACTTTGCCCATTACTTTCAGGATGAAATGCAGAACTAAAGTCTATTTTAGAGCCTAAATTTTTAAATAATGAAACCCAAAAGTGATTACAAAAACGGACATCACGATCTGATAAAATTACTTTTGGAAAACCATGATGTGGAAAAATACATTTAATAAATAACTTAGCAGCTTGAGGTGTAGAAACTGTTTTCTTACAAGGAATGAAATATGCTTGTTTACTAAACCTATCAACAATTGTCCAAATAATATCATTATGTGATGAAGTTGTAGGAAGACCAGTAATAAAATCCATAGAAATTTGTTCCCATGGTCCATTAGGTATGGGAAGTGGCATTAATAATCCAAATGCTTTACCATGATGTCTTTTGACACGTTGACAGACAATGCATTGAGAAACATATTGTGTAATATCCTTTTCCATATTTGGCCAAAAGAAGAATTCTTTACATGTAGAAATAGTACTTTGTATGCCCCTATGACCAATATATGGTGGTTCATGCATCTCTTTCATAAGAAATTCTTTAAAATCTTGTGTAATGCATAGCTTGTGATCAAAATACAAGAATCCATTATGAAATGCATAATGGTCTTCACTAAATGTAGTAGAATTATTGAAAGCATTCCATGTTTGTGAAAAATACAAATCAGATGCATAATCATGTCATGAAATGAATGAATATGAACCACATAAATATTATTAATAAAAACAATATTTTTTTGTGGGGATGGAAAACGACTCAATGCATCAGCTACAACATTAGCTTTGCCAGGTTGATATTGAATCATAGGCTGAAAATTTTGTATGTATGAAGCCTATTTGATATGTCTATCTGAAATCAATGGTTGATTTAGTAAATGTTTAATAGCTTGTTGGTCGGTTTTGATTATGACTTCTGTACCCATGAGATAATGTTTCCAAATTTTTAAAGCATGTATAATTGCCAAAAGTTCTTTATCATATGTACTGTAGTTCTTTTCAGAAGGTTTAAGTTTCCTACTTTCAAATGCAATGGGATGATCATTTTGCATCAATACAGCACCTATACCTGAGCCACTAGCATCTGTAACTACATGGAAAGGTTGTGCAAAATTAGGTAATTGCAAAACAGGTGCATGAGAAAGTGATTGTTTAAGTTTTTCAAAAGATTGTTGTTGTGACAATCCCCATGCAAATTTTAATTTTTTCTTTAATAATAATGTGAGTGGGAGTGCTAAATAAGAAAAACCTTTTACAAACTTTCTATAAAAACTAGCTAATCCAAGAAAAGAGTGAACATCATTCACAGATTGTGGTATAGGCCATTCTTCAATTACTTTGATCTTCTTTGGATCTACATGAACTCCTTGACTTGAAACAATATGGCCTAAATACTCTAATTCTCTTTGGAAAAAGTAACTCTTTTCAGGATTTGCATAAACTTGGTTTGTGCGTAACAAATTAAAAACTATTGCTAAATGCTTTTCATGGTCATCATCGTTCTTACTATAGACAAGTATGTCATCGAAGAAAACAAGAACAAAAGCTTGGTATTCAAGAAAAATATTATTCATCATGTGTGCAAATGTAGCAGGTGCGTTGGTGAGTCCAAAAGGCATTACCATGAATTCAAAGTGATCGATCTGAGTTCGAAAGGCAGTCTTAAAAATATCATTTGGTGACATTCTTATTTGATGATACCCAGATTTAAGATCAACTTTACTAAAGACACGTGCTCCACGAAGTTTATCTAATAAATAATCTATCCTAGGAATAGGATATCTATTTTTTATTGTGATCTTATTGAGTGCTCTATAATCAATGCACATCCTATAAGTCTTGTTCTTCTTCTCTACTAAAAGAACAGGTGTTCCAAAGGGAGAAGAACTAGGCCTGATAAGTCCTTTATGAAGTAAATCCTTAACTTGATTGGTTATTTCTTGTTGATGCAAAGGTCCATGCCTATAAGGTGCTTTATGGGGAGGAGAACTACTAGGAATTAAGTCTATACTATGATCAAGAGATCCTCTCGAAGGTGGTAGTTTAGAAGGAAAATCAGCCATAAAACAATCCTTATAAGAATCCATAAATGATTTATGGGTATTAGGAAGTGTATGTGTATAATCGACTATGTTATTGACAAAAACAATACATGAATTGTAGCCTTTCCGGAATGCATGTTTTACTTGTGTATGACTAATTAATGGGAATGGTTGGAAATCATGTATTGCAAACAAACAGATATCCTGATTGTTAAACTTAAAACTCATGGTGTGTGTATGATAATCAATGCATGGATTATATTGGTGACGAAAAGGCATACCAAGTATAACATCATAGGATTGCAAAGGAGCAATTAAGAATGTGCGTTCATCCATGTATGAGCCTATACAAATTTGAACATCATTCACTTCACTTGTAACATTATATCTGTTTCCTTGGAATGCAGCCTTAACTTTATACATAGAAGGAAGTGGGGTTAATTGGAGATCTTTGTTTAATATGTGAGAAATAAAGTTATGTGAACTACCATCATCATGTAAAATATTAACAACTTTATCATTAATAGTACCTTGCATGCAAAGTAAAGAATGGATAGAAATTGTGTTACCCAAGGTACTTAGATCCTGCTCCAATGCATCTTCAGTCCAATCAGGTTGAATGTCTTCAAATTGAATATCTTCAGGAACCACCTCCATGTTATGTACTTTAGCTCCGCCAGGTTGCATGTGGTTAGTTGGGAACCTACATCTAGCTTTGGTATGACCAATCTTACCACAATTCCAACAAGTGATACGGGACCTCTTTTGTTGGGCATCCATCGTTGTAGTTTGAAGGGTTGGAGGTTTGGTAGGGTGTAAGGAGTTTGTCTTGGGGATTGGTAACAAAGTGGATTGAGGAGGTCGTTGAAAAATAGGTGGTCGTTGAAAAGTAGGTGGACATTGAGAAGGAGGAGAAGAAAAAGTAGAAAAGGTACGCTTGAATGGAAAAGTGGGTTTGATTAGTTGTGGTCGTTGACGTGTTTGTTGTAAGCGAATGGACTTAGTGATAGATTGCAACTCTTTCTCAGCATCATGTGCAAAAGAAAGAGCTTCATAGAGCGTCTTCGGATTCCCATCTCCAAACCATCTTCATATTTCCGTTGTAAAGTATCTTCAGGAATCATTTCAAGTGAACGAATAAGTAATAAGCGTTGCCAAAAATGTTCAGTTTAGGTAGAAACAGTATCTCCATCTTTCCATCCAAAATTTGTCCAGGAGCGACGTGCATGTAAGTGAAATTGAGGAGGAAGGAAGGACTCCTTCAGCTTGTCTTGAAAGGCTTGCCATGTGGTGGGGCGATCTGTGCTATGGTGCAAAACATTCCACCATAACTGAGCCTTTCCCACTAAATAGTTTGTTACAAATTTTACTTTTTCATTTTCAGAATAAGATTCATCAGAATAGAAATCATCAAACTGAGATAACCATGAGAGAACAAATTGGCCATCTTTTCGCCTGTCAAATCGTGAAAATTGGAAATGTTTGGCACCAATCTTGGATTGTGTTCCTTGCTCTTATGTGGTAATAATGGACTTCACTACCCGGACTAGGTTATTGTCATCACTTTGTAGTTGTTGAAGTGCAACATCACGTTCTTTTATTTCATTTTGGGCATGTTGAAGTTCATGTCGTAAAGTTTGACTTGTTGCTCAATTGATACCCTAGGGAGGGGTGAGGAACTAAAATCATCGATATTTTGAGTAGTGTCCATGGCCTTATGGAAAGATCCAAAACCTAGGTCTAAACATAGGAAAAGACGTTTAACAATAACATATAAATAATTAATAATAATAATATTTGGAATGAAGTATAACAATTTCGAAGTGAGAATAGTAATGCCACTAGTAGATCTTCAATCTGGAATACTACTAGCCCAATCTACATCGGTGTATCCATGAATCTGAAAATCTACACCAGCTTCATAAAAAAATCCATAATTTAAAGTAGCCTTCACACAACATAGAGTGCACCTCAGGGCATCTAGATGTTGGTTCTCGAGAACCTCCATAAATTGACTTTCAAGTCCAACAATGTAGCTTAGATCAGGCTTTGTAATTGTGAGATATATCAAACTTTCCTCAATTTTTATATACATAGTTGCATTTTCCAACACTTCACCTAATGTAGTATCCAACTTCAAATTATGATATAATGGAATAGAAATTGGCTTACGATCATCCATACCATACTTTTGTAGCATACTAAAGGCATATTGCCTTTGTGACATCCATATACATGTTTCTATATGTATAAACTCAATGCCCAAGAAATAGTGCAACACATTGAGATCTTTCATGTCAAATTCTTACATAAGGAGTTGCTTTACCTCTTTAATGCTTACTTCATTGTCACTAGCTAATGAACCAAGTGTTCTAACAGTAGATATTTTAGCTATAGGGCTGAATGTTTCCTCATAATCAATGCCATATTTTTGTGCATATCCTTTTGCTACTAATCATTCTTTTTACCTACTTATGCTACCATTAGCATCGTGCTTTAACTTGTAAGCCCACTTCTAGCTATGGGTTTCTTTACTTGCGGCAATGGAATCAACTTCCATGTATTGTTTTCATAAAGTGTAGCCATCTCCTCATCCATAACTTTTTTCCAATCTGCATTTGCAATTGTATCTTCAAAACAAGAAGGTTCAGCATCTTCTCTTACCTTCGTCATGTAAACACAATGATGAGCCATGTAACTATCATACGTCAATTGGCGCACTGAATTCTGCATCCTCCCATATCTTCTTGGTCCCGAGCCACTTCTCCTTGTATCATCTGCATGTCCCTCTCTATTTCTTGGAGTTTTCAAAAAGGGCAATCCAAGTCCCTCATCAAGGCTCTTTTATGAACTGCGTGAATCTCCATCAATGTCTTCAAAATTTGTCGATGTTTTACTACTAGTAGAAAGCTTTTCTTTACCTTTTTTTGATGTAGTTGATCAATTTGCTGGACTAATATTTCCACATAATCTTCCACTCCATGGATTTGAGCTGGAACTATTTCTTGTTGATGCATCTGATCAACGCAAAACTTGAGATTTTGCACTTGATTTCTTAGCATTTTCTTTTTCATTTGAATCAAGATTAAGTCCCTCTTTGGCATCTACATAGAAGCTTGACATTTCACCAAACCACATTTCTGCATATCTTCACCTATCATGTGATTGGGTTATAACATTTATATCCCATCTGCCCAAGGGAGTGTCCAATGAAGATACATGTTTCTGCTTTTCAATCAAGCTTCATCCTGAGCTCATCCAGAACATGTACATATGCAATACAACCAAAAAATTTCATATGTGAAAAGTTTGGCTTTTTACTTGTGAACTTCTCTTCAAGTGTAACTTTATGTACAACAGTAGTTGGAGTTCTATTCATGATGTATACAGCAATGTGCACAGCTTCTACCCAATAAAGATGAGGCATATTCTTCTCAATCATCAAGGTTCTTGCTATGTCTACAATATGTCTATTTTTGCATTCATTAATGCCATTCTATTATGATGTGTACGTGCATGAAAATTGAGGTCAAGTTCTTTGACTTTTTAGAAAGTTATTGAACTCATTAACATATATTCACCTCCTCTATCAAATCTTAATGTCTGAATATACTTCCCTATATGCTTTTCCACCATAGCTTTAAAATTCTAGAAGTGACTGAACACCTCACTCACTTCTAGAATTTTTAAAAATACCTCACTCACTTCATGAAATATACCCATACTTTTCGTGTATGATCATCAATGAAAGTAACATAAAACCTATAAGTGCCCATAGATGTGGTCTTCATAGGACCCCAAACATTTGTATGTACTACTTCTAGCACATTCGCACTAACATGCTTGTCATGCAAAAATGATGCTCTTGATTGTTTACCATATTGACATGCTTGACATACCTTTTGCATTTTTGCAACTTTGAAATTTGGTAGTCCATTGACAATCTCCTTTTGCTTGTCCAATTCACTTGTGCGAAATCTCTATATCAGTAATAACTCTTGCACCTTTTTTAAACATGGCTCCATTCATTTCAAGAATTTTCACATTTAAGGTGAACATCCTATCCACTTTGTTTCCTTTGGCAATCAATTGTCCATCATGTTTGTACTCTTCTGCATATAACCCATCAGCATTGAGCTTGACTTGTAATCCTTGGTCAACCATTTGTCCAATGGAAACTAGATTCTTTGTTATATTTGGAACATACAATACATCAACAAGATGTTTTACCATCCTCTCCTCCATAGACAATGCTATGTTTCATGTATGCTCAATAGGATGAGATATGTCATCACCTGTTTCAACATATCCTTTTTAATCCAAGGGGGAATATATTGTTAACATGGCTTTGTGCACATGCAACAGGGAAGAGAGAGAGAGAGAGAGGAAATGCCATAGCTTCAGTGCATCACGTCGCCATGCTCACAAACTCCAAGAATGGACAAGAACAAGAATGTTTCCCTCTCAACAAGTACATAACATTACAGCCACACACACTTCGCGTTATCGTTGTACGCAGACCATTATGCATATAACAGCAAGAAGGTAGAGAGAGACAACAAAGCCATAACCAACAAGATCACAGACTGCTCCAAGAAACGTGCGTGCCCTTTTTATTAAGCCGAGTGATATATTTATACAACTTGTCACACCCATTCGCATGGGGCATCATGACTCTCCATTGCAACCCTTCATAGACCCTTCAATTTGAGTCTTAAGTGAAATATAAAATACCAACGCGTACATGCCACTTTAACACTGGCACGCACGGTGGACTCGAATCCCACACCATGATTACCAATGTCCTAGGTGTACTATATGTAACTACCCTATGAAACATTATCCACCAACCAAAGTGCATGGCCCAAATCCATGGTATGGAAGGTAAGATAATGCCCATAATAATCCAGAACTATGAGAAATGGGTAATGCAAAGCAAAGTGCCTGGAACTTAATCCAAGTTATGCAAGTACATTACATGCAACCCATAGTCTGCCTAGCTATATGCATTAGTCATGAAGTGCAAAAAATGGCATAATATATTGCTCATCAATTACATCATTGTCATATGCCTTCAATACATCATTTTGATAATCTATGCAAATCAGTAAGAGGGCTGGATCATCCAATCATAGCTTTATCATTAGCAAGCTTTACTTCTATTCGGCATATTCCTCTCTCCATAAGTACTACAACATAATTCATGAAATCATGATCAAGCATAGCTTGTTTTTGCGGATTAGTACCAGTAATATCAAAGAACAATGAATATATGAAAACTCAACCACCATGAAGGCATGTATCCCATATCCTACATTATCCATCACTCAAAACATGCACACAAACGAAAAAGAAAATCAGTGAACACTTCTGCCGTATCAACGCTACCTCACATTCACAATCCATATGGAGTGTTTCTGCCGACTTAATGCTACCTCACACTCTCTCATTACCGGAAACAAAACAAAGGAGTGCTTCTGCCAAGTTAACGCTACCTCGCACTCAGACCGTACCACCGCATGCAAGCCTTTATTCATCATCCTTCATACAACATGCCAACTTATAGAATACAAACCATCATGTGATTAAAGTCTCCATAGGTCAAGAATCATCATATTCAAAAAAAAAACATCATATGGCATACTACCAAAGCTAGCAAAAACGTTACTCATATGATCATCGTCATTATTATAAAGTGCAATTAAAGGCATACAAAGGGGATCATAAGGAGCATCATTCACCATGTGTGTTTAAAGGAGAGACCATATAATTAGAATCAAATGTCGATGGAGGATCATGCAACACTGTGTTGGTCGGTCAGACAGTTCATATCATGATTAAATATGGGACCATGATCCCCGTGTGTAGGGAAGAAAGGGGACTTAAGCATGATGGGAATACACAAGCGAAGGTGAATGCCAATGCATACCAAGATCCATAAGGGTAATAAGACGAAGTTCGTAGGTCAGGTGTAGCATATACATGTGAACAGAAACTCAAGCATAAACCAAGTTGGGAAAAAGTGATGGGTCCCCATGATCGGGCAGGTCTTATAAGTATGCGCCAAAGACTATGTATTGTAATGCAAAAATGCATTTAGAATCCCTTAAAAATGTAGCACCGGAATGAGAAGATAACCGTACTGGGGAAGTACCAGAAACACACCGAAAAAACAGCGGGGAGACACCAGAGGGGACACATCAGAAGCACACGGGTGGCCCGAATAGGAGGGTAGTATCACCGAAGCAAGCAGTGATCATCAAAATCATCAGGTTCACGTTGAAAAGGCAACGAGAACGAAATCGCCGGACTCATAAAAAACACCAGAATTTCCAAATGCTTGCAGGCCGAAGTGGACTAATCATGCAAGGTAGGCGATATGCAGTGGGACTGGAATCTACTGGAACACCGAGCAAGAACACACCGAAATTGTCATCGGAACGCCTCGTGGGCAGGGAAGCACCGGAGGTGGGAATGCGAGGTCCGGTAGAAACTGTATCATATTACGGACACCGGAGGAAGGGGAAAGACACCGGGGAATCTGCCTGTCATTGTTTTATGGGACTTTATATCAACCGGCTAGTTTTGATTGGTAATGTGCCTATATGGAGATGTCGTGTATTAACATGGCGAAATTGCGCTTATGAAAGGTAGAAGCAAAATGTTGCCTGTCATCTGACATTTTGTCGTGGTCGTGTGGTCGTGCTAATGTTAGGTCCTGATTAGCACCGGAACCAAAGCACTGGACGAGAATTCAAGGAGGTTATCACTGGATAGTGAAAATCATCAAAATCTAACCACATGTGCCACCGTGAGCACACCCAAAAACAGAGAATATCAACTTCTGAGAGCAGCGAAATCACAGCACTTTAGAGAGCACCGACAATTACGAAGAGAGCGCTGTAGATCACCGGAGGCACTCGGCCAGAGCAATCAAGGGGCTCACCTTCAGCAGCGGATGAGTGTAGTGGAATGTGCTAGACAATCCAGGCGCGATTCAAGCATGAGAATCAGATAATCACCAGAGTGGTGATCGACATGAACACAGCAGTGGGATAATCACCGAAATGGGATCAAATGGGATAATCACTGAAATGGGATCAAATGGGATAATCACCGAAATGGGATCAAAAGGGATAATCACCGAAATCAATCCAGGTGATCAGAGGAAATCGGACCGGAAATGGACCGAAAATGGACTGGAAATGGACCGGCCTGGGTGGAAAGAAAATGGGCCAGCAGCGAGGGGATTATGTGGAGAGAAGCGAGTCACATGGGACAATGAGACTACGTGGGTGCACACCAAATTAACACGAAACTAGTACCGTATTTATACCAACGCTCCGCCGAGAACACACTGAAATAATACCAATGGTGTTCTAGGAACGCACTGAAAACAACAAAAACCACCGGACTGAGAACATTGCAATACTGGGATCACCGAACTAGCATCACCAGAGCAGCACCGTAATCAGTGTGATGATCGTGATCATTGGAGAATTCCATGTAATCGATGGTTCCATTTCCATCCACATCAGCAACATCCATCAACTGACGATCTTCAGCAAGTTTGGACCCTTGCATTGCCAGTCCAATGTTCAGCTCTTCAAAGGTAATCGAGCCACTATTATCTGTATCCATGCTTTTGAACATCTGTTTCAGTCCCATAAGCTCCTCTTCAGATAGACTTGTTGCGATTACCTTCAGCAATGCATACCAAGATCCATAAGGGTAATAAGAGGAAGTTCGTAGGTCAGGTGTAGCATATACATGTGAACAGAAACTGAAGCATAAACGAAGTTGGGAAAAAGTGATGGGTCCCCGTGATCGGGCAGGTCTTATAAGTATGCACCAAATACTATGTATTGTAATGCAAAAATGCATTTAGAATCCCTTAAAAATGCAGCACCGGAATGAGAAGATAACCGTACTGGGGAAGTACCAGAAACACACCGAAAAAACAGCGGGGAGACACCGGAGAATCCCTAGGGACGCATCGAAAGCACACGAGTGGCTGGCATAGGAGGGTAGTATCACCGAAGCAAGCAGTGATCATCAAAATCATCAGGTTCACGTTGAAAAGGCAACGACAACGAAATCGCCGGACTCATCAAAAACACCAGAATTGCCAAAT
The DNA here is from genome assembly GCA_020310875.1 of Ceratopteris richardii. NCBI lineage: Eukaryota > Viridiplantae > Streptophyta > Polypodiopsida > Polypodiales > Pteridaceae > Ceratopteris > Ceratopteris richardii. Next base: position 65,680,514 of record CM035442.1, on the reverse strand, counting down.
ACTTGCAGGCCAAAGTGGACTAATCATGCAAGGTAGGCGATATGCAGTGGGACTGGAATCTACTGGAACACCGAGCAAGAACACACCGAAATTGTCATCGGAACGCCTCGTGGGCAGGGAAGCACCGGAGGTGGGAATGCGAGGTCCGGTAGAAACTGTATCATATTATGGACACCGGAGGAAGGGGATAAACACCGGAGAATTTGTCTGTCATTGTTTTGTGGGACTTTATATCAACCGGCTAGTTTTGATTGGTAATGTGCCTATATGGAGATGTCGTGTATTAACATGGAGAAATTGTGCTTATGAAAGGTAGAAGCAAAATGTTGCCTGTCATCTGATATGTTTTCGTGGTTGTGTGGTCGTGCCAATGTTAGGTTATGATTAGCACCGGAACCAAAGCACTGGACGAGAATTCAAGGAGGCTATCACTGGACAGTGGAAATCATCAAAATCTAACCACATGCGCCATTGAGCACACCCAAAAACAGAGAATATCAACTTCTGAGAGCAGCGAAATCACAACACTTTAGACAGCACCGACAATTACGCAGAGAGCGTTGTAGATCACCGGAGGCACTAGGCCAGAGCAATCAAGGGGCTCGCCTTCAGCAGTGGATGAGTGTAGTGGAATGTGCCAGACAATCCAGGTGCGATTCAAGCATGAGAATCAGATAATCACCAGAGTGGTGATCGAGATGAACACAGCAATCGGATAATCACCGAAATGGGATCAAATGGGATAATCACCGAAATGGGATCAAAAGGGATAAACATCGAAATGGGATCAAATGGGATAATCACCAAAATGGGATGAAAAGGGATAATCACCTAAATCAATCCAGGTGATCAGAGGAAATCGGACCGGAAATGGACCGGAAATGGACCGACCTGGGTGGAAAAGAAATGGACCAGCAGCGAGGGGATTATGTGGAGAGAAGCGAGTCAGATAGGACAATGAGACTACGTGGGTGCACACCAAATTAACACGAAAGTAGTACCATATTTATACCAATGCTCTGCCGAAAACACACCGAAATAATACCAATGGTGTTCTGGGAACGCACCGAAAACAACAAAAACCACCGGACTGAGAACATTGCAATACTGGGATCACCGAACTAGCATCACCAGAGAAGCACCGTAATCAGTGTGATCATGGTGATCATTGGAGAATTGCATGTAATCGATGGTTCCATTTCCATCCACATCAACAACATCCATCAACTGACGATCTTCAGCAAGTTTGGACCCTTGTGTTGCCAGTCCAATGTTCATCTCTTCAAAGGTAATCAAGCCATTATTATCTGTATCCATGCTTTTGAACATCTGTTTCAGTCCCATAAGCTCCTCTTCTGATAGACTTGCTGCGATTACCTTTAGTGCCAGTTTCTTGAGCTTATTCATGGGCTGGACTGTTTCATTCCGCCCAATATAGCATTATCAAGTGGCTTATCAGATGCTTCGCCATCAATTCTAATCCATGGATGACTCAACACTGCTGCTGCTGTTAAACTCTCCTGCGGGTCGTGTCTCAACATATTCTTTACCAAATCTACTGCTCCGGTGGAAATTGAGGGTCAAGGATCTCCATGAAAATCAATCTTACTGGTGAGGATGGCATCAAAAATATCATGCTGTGTGTGTGCCCAAAAAGGGGGTACACCACTCAATAGTATGTAGCGAATCACACCAGCGCTCCATATATCAGCTTCAGGTCCATAATGTCTGTGAAGGACCTTTGGTGCAACATAATATGCGCTGCCCACTATGTCTTTAAAGATGTCACCTGGCTTAAAGAAGGCGGAAGGGCCAAAGTCTGTGGCCTGTAGAGGAGAGTCGTTAGACTTTCTCTGAAGCAAAAAATTCGCTGCCTTAAGGTCACGATGTACACCCATTATATGACATGTGTGTATAACTTGCACAACATTGGGCTGTCCTGCTAAGTGATGCATGATTTGTACCTCCCTGCAAACATCCTCAATATCATCCTTATTTGTGAGTTTGTGCTTCAAAATAGACTTACATGCGTAAAGTTTTCCTGTAGCCTTCTCTGTACAAAGATGCGTGACCCCAAACTAGCCACGGCCAAGCTCCTTCTCGATTGTATAGTAGTTTTTCACATCTTCTAGAGGACGATTAAGTACAGGCCCAATGACAACTTGGCATTTGCGAGGTGTAGCAGCAGATGGTCCGGCTGCAGAGATGGACTTTCCTCGGGGTGTTGTTGACGACCCAGCAGCACGAGCAGAGGAAGATTCATCATGATCGCTGACCTTCTTGGAATCTAATTTGAGATGTGACTTCGGAGTAGAGAGGGCCTCTGGTCCTTCAGCCATTTGCGCTACCTTCTGCAGATGCTGAGAAGAAGAGGAAGCAACCCCAGCATGCTCACCCAACCGATAGAGCCGAGGGGGGGTAAGCCCAGATGGCACCAATGTTAACATGGCTTTGCGCACATGCAACAGGGGAGAGAGAGTGACTTTCCATTGCAACCCTTCAGAGACCCTTCAATTTGAGTCTTAAGTAAAATATAAAATGCCAACGCGTACATGCCACTTTAACAATATGTATTTTGAGTTTAATGCATTTTCGGTGAGTGTGGGATAAAACACCAATACATAATGCCAGATACACCTCAACAAAACAGAGTTGCTAAAAGGAAGAACGTCTCTCATAGAAATGGTCAAGTGTATGGTCAAAAGTCAAGTTTCACCACATAGATTTTGGCTTAAGGTTTTTATGTGTGCAACATATGTACTTACAAGGTGTCCCATTAAATCATTGAATCTATCAGTCCATATGAGGCTTGACATGGTTGCAAGCCATCTATTTCTCATATATATTTTTTCTTGCTAGGCATATGCATTAGTTCCTAAACAAAAACACAAAAAATTGGATGATAATGTTGTGAAATGTATTTTTTTGGGTATAGTTCTTAAAGGAAAGGTGATGGTCTATATCATCCAGAAACTAAATGCATTTTTAGTTGTGATGTTCTTTTCTAAAAGATGCAATTCAGCTCTTACTTTCATGTACCACACAGACATTGGTTAGCTCAAAGAATGTTTAGGACATTTTGATCCCTTTTTTTTAGATGTGGATAATCAAATACTGATCCAAATGAGACAAATTTGGAACCTTTATAGGTTTCAAATGATCATGCAAATCATTCAATTTATTATGCATATTTACGTGATGCACTTCTTGATGAGAGGGATAACATAGAAGAGGAAAACATTATGGCTAAATGATTGGTGCATACTTTGACAGATAAAAAATTATATGCACCATCTTTCGTACTCTTTTAGGCTCCCATAGTGCTTCCTTTGCATCAGATTGTTATGTAATGGATATTTCTAGTCTTTGTGATGAGAATAAGCATGTTTCTTTTGATGAAGCATAGAATTTAGAAATTTGGATGGCTAATATTAAAATATGATGTTATTATGAAGAATGATACTTGTTCTTTATGTGATTTTCCTTTAGGAAAAAAGGAAATTTTGAACTCAATGGGTATACAAGTTGCAACATAAGCCTAATGGAACAAAAGATAGGTATAAGGCTAGGCTTGTTGTCAAAGGTTATGCTCCATATAGAGGCATTGATTTGATGAGATCTTTGCTCCCATATATCAAATGACCATCATTCATAGAATTTATGTACTTTTAGCTCATTATGGTTGGAATGAACATCATCTCTACATTAAATTTGAATTTTTGAATGTTTATTTACATGAAGTAGTGTATGTATTTCAGCCCCATGGTTTTGTGTAGAATGGGCATGAAAACATCGTGTGCAGGTTGAAAATGGGATTAAATGGTTTGAGGCAAGCACCATGTGCTTGGTGTCCAACGTTGGCTTGGTTTTTGGATTTGTTGATGATAGATGTACAATTCCTCATCTCTCAAATGGTGATGTTATCCATGCTTTTGGAATTTTATGTCATGGTCTGTATAAGTTCATAGACTATGAAAGATATGAAAATTATTCAACATGTGTAGTTCAAGATTCTCAAGCTATCTCAGATGCAAAGCTTTGTAATGCACGAGTTGGTCATCTAATTTTTTTCTATTCTACTTTGCGCATAGAAAATTCAAATGATGGTCTCTCTACACAAATCGAGGAACTTTGAAACATGTCTATGAGGATTGTATTTTTGGTAAAATGTAGCACTCTTCCTTCCCCAAAAATGGTTCAATTAGAGCTACACATACATTGCAACTTGTTCACAGTAATGCTTGTCCAATGCAAACACATTCATTTAAGAATTATATATACTTCTTGACTTTCATTGATGAATTCTATGGGTATGCATGGGATTAGCTTGAAAGAAAATCTTTAAGTGTTTATGTGCTTGAATTAGTTGCTGATTATGGTTCAAAATCTATCAGTATGTAAAATGGGCACTCTCTCTTCTGATCGAGTGGGGGGTATATCGCATATGCATTTAATGCATTTTTGGCTTAGCATGGGATAAAAAATCAATGTAAATTCTCATATACACCTCAACAAAATGTAGTTGCTAAGAGAAAGAAATATTAATTTTGACTTCTATCTAGTATCCTATCTAGACTGTGATCTATGTCACTTTCTTGCAAATAAACAATACCCTCTATTCAATTATCCTCCTGAGAAATATACTTTCTAGTTTACTGACATGAAACAAGGGATGGAATATACAATCTCGAAGAAGCTATAATTGATATGCAACATCACGAAGCTTCTTAACTATTTTTCAAGGTCTACAAAACCTTGGTGAGAGCTTAGTGCTCTTCGTATGGAGAATGAAATTGATCTTGTTGAAGAGAAGCAACAATCATCATCACATGGTGAGAAGAGAGTCTACTAAATTGGTTGTTGCTTCTTCAAAGAATCTAGCCTGATCTCTCCTCAAGTTGGCGTATTTGTTGGCCTTATAAGTTGCTTGTTGTATCTTGGCTTTAAATATTTCTAACATAGCTTGGAGATTTGTTAGGAACTCCAAATCAATAGGACATTTATTTGGCATTCCTATGGTACTGGGAGAAATAGGATTCCGACCATAATTCATCTCAAAAGGAGACATCTCAGTCACTTTTTGAGGTCTATTATTGTACGAAAACTCCAGTAATGGAAAATGAATATACCAATCTATCTGGCTCTTAGACACATATGCCCCCAGCATGTCCTCTAGAATCTGATTGACCCTCTCAATCTGACCATTTGTCTGTGGATGGTTGACACTACTCACTTTCAATGACACTTTGAGCTTGTCAAAGAAACACTTTGAATGTTTCCCATGAATCTGACATCCCTATCTAAAAGTATGGATGCTAGTAACCCATGCAATCTCAAGACATGCTAGATAAATATCTTTGCTACCTATGGAGCTTCTATCATCTCCTATATGGGTACAAAATGAGCCATCTTCCTCAATCTATCTACCACTACTAGGATAGCACCCTGCTTCCTTTGGGTCCACAATACTGCCACTTTGAATTCCATGGATATGCTATCACAATTGTCCTCTAGAATCTATAAGCGATGTAAAAGTATTACTGTCTTAACACATAAAACACTGTCAAACATATTTGTGGACATCTCTAGCTAATCTAGGCCACCTAAATGTTCTTCTAACTAGCTGAATGGTACTGAATGTTCTGCCTTGTTGACCTAACACATAAAACACTGTCAAACATATTTGTGGACATCTCTAGCTAATCTAGGCCACCAAAATGTTCTTCTAACTAGCTGAATGGTACTCTCAACACTAGGATCCCCTACACAAGGAACATCATGGCTATCATGCATGAATTTTCTTCTTAAATCTTGGGAACCAAGTATGCAAACATTTTCTTTATGCAAACATATTTGTGGACATCTCTAGCTAATCTAGGCCACCAAAATGTTCTTCTAACTAGCTGAATGGTACTCTCAACACTAGGATCCCCTACACAAGGAACATCATGGCTATCATGCATGAATTTTCTTCTTAAATCTTGGGAACCAAGTATGCAAACATTGGAAATATTCCCTTCTCCATTGAGAAGTTGGAATATGGACTTGACTTGTTTTCTTTACTAGGGGAAGAAACAGATTCAACTACCCCATCTCCTATGATAGATTCATCACTGATGGCTCTAATAGTCTATAATGTGTAGATATTTCACTTGTGCTTCCTTTATCTCCTCAAGCAATGAGCTTTCTAGAACTATAGAGCTCATTTGATACATTATCTAAGACAATGGATCAGCTATTATATTTTCTTTGGATCTATATAGGGTTTCCATACCAAAGTCTTGCACGAGCTTAGCCAACAAACCTATCTACCTCGAGGATCTAGTTGAATAAAGAAATACTTAGGTGTTTCATAATCTATGTATACATTAAATTCTGCACCATAAAGATAGTGTATCCGGACACTAATAGCATTTACCACTATATACAACTCTTGTCCATGCACTAGCCAATTGCATTGTGCACCACTTAACTTCTTTCTTCCAAAAGCTATAGGTAAAGATGAAATTAAGTTTTCCTAAACCGAGTGCAAAAGAAGCACATAAGAAAGAGGTTGGAATGGTTGATGCAAAGGCTTTTGTAACTAAAATGAAGCTTTCTAACTATTTTTAGAATAAATAATGGGTTTTAACTACTCATTTCAACTCGTAGTGTATGATTATAGTAGACTCAAATGTTTGTTACTTTGATAGTGAGGAAGCCAACCATATTACATCATACTACAACTTCTTCACTTCATTTTATCCTACTTCTACGGGGGATATCGTCACATGTGGCTAACAACTGCTCTTATACTATCATGGGAGTTGGAAAGATCAGTCTTACTACTCTTGATGGAAGTATTTATCACATTGATAGATGCCTTATATGCCTTACAATTCATAATCTCTCAAATGTTGATAATATCATTGCCTTTGGGATTTTATCTCATGAGCTATATAAACTCATAGATTATGCAAAATTCAAGAAAGAATCATCATGTGCAATTCATGATTCTCATGCTACTTCATATGCAAAACTTTTTCATCCATGCTTTGATCACCTAAATTTTGGTAGTTTTCTTCACCTATAGAAATATGAAATGGTTTCTTCTTTGCCCAAACTTGAGAAAACTTCTATGCATGTCTATGAGGGCTATATTTTAGGTAAACTGCAACATTCTTGCTTCCCCACATATGGTTTAGTTAGAGCTACACATAAATTGCATCTTGATCATAGTTATGCATATGTCCAATGTAGACACCTTCATTTAGCAATTGGCAACACTTCCTAAATTTCATTGATGATTTTCCTTTCTTGAATTTCATTGATGAATTTTTTAGGCATGCATAGATTTATCCATTGAAAGCATAATCCAAGATGTTTGCTCTACTAGACTTGTAGTAGAGTTTGAAACACTTGTACTATTGAACCCAAAACTATATATATATATATATATATATATATATATATATATATATATATATATATATATATATATATATATATATATGGCATAAAATGACAAAATTGCCTATGCAATAGTTGTGATAGTATGTTTGAAAGCTGAAATGACATTAATGACAATGATAGTATGCTCACCAAATTTTGTGTGATTCTGAGACTATGATCGAAAGGGTGTCAACAATAAGAAAGTGCTGACCTACTTTGATACCAATTGCTCACGTTAAAGGGCTACAAAAATGCACAAGCAACACAAGGAAAAAGAAAAAGCTTGGAGCAAAAAACAAAGCTAAGTGTATTGCCAAGTGAATATACAAAAGATTTGTGACCCATTAGGTTATAGCCATATATGTAATCTAAGGGAAGAAAATGCCATAAAGAGAGAAAGAAGTATCCCAATGGTCCTAAGTGTGTTCTCACACATCACTACGAGAATATATCCAAGTTTTCTCGTAAGTTGGATTCTTAACTTTAATAGTCTACTCCAATGAACATTTCATCTAGCTACTAAATAATCATAAGTTGACGTGAGATCGCTCATGACGTTATTTGTTCTCCTTGAGATAAGTTACATAAGATTGCTCATGACGTTACTTGTTCTCCTTGAGATGTGTTCCTCTTTCTTTTCCGCTATCTTTGGTGTATGAAAGACATGACCTTCGCTTTCATCCTTCTCCATTCCATTGTTGTTTCTTTATTCGAGCCACAAAAAAACTTCTTTAAGAACGGACGCACAAGCCCGTTACATTTGAGATTAGATACTTCACATAGTGTAAGTAAAAGTAGATACTACTTCCAATAAATACTATCATAGGTCTACCTTCATAATACTCGTCTGCATGTCACATACATGGTCTGCATTGAAGCCGCTTGTCAATGGTGAACATTCATCCTCACTACCTGAACAATTACCTTAGAGCTAGCTTTGTGCTCTTCCACATCAGTCCTACCATGATACGTTCTATTTACAAATCCATTATTTTTGGAGAGTTTGACATTTCTCAACTATTTACAAAAGCCAAAGTAGAGCCCTCACATGTTCAGTTCTAGTTAAGAATATCTTACATAGAATTACTATTTCCGCATCGCAATTGCTGTCAACAGTAATCTGCAATGTAACTGGAATGCATAATGAGCATAAATAATGTGCACAAATATTTGCTATTTTCCAAAGAGAACATAGATGTCTCAATAATACAATTGCTAATGTTTCATGTGAAGCCATTATTCATCACTCTAAAGCTCAAGCACGATTCCGTTCTTCTTTTCCAATTTCTAAAACTCAAAACATAGTCCATTGGATAGAAGAAGAGATTCTTTTCTGTATTCTCTTCCATTCCGCATGCCTAATTCGTAAAAGTATTATATATTCAAAGCCTGCATCTCCAGAGAGATGCCGATGATCTATAAATCAGAAAATTTATATATAGGATTGGAAATAAAGGGACCACAGATATATACATCCTGTGAGACCTTTTCAGCGCTACAAAACGATCCTGCACTGTACATAGCAACAAAGGGACGACTCATCCGCGGGAAAGAGCAGGTGACTATTGCGGATGGAATCGGACTACTTCTGATTCATCCTGCGAGACCTTGTCAGCGCTCCAAAACGATCCTGCACTGTACATAGCAACAAAGGGACGACTCATCCGCGGGAAAGAGCAGGTGACTATTGCGGATGGAATCGGACTACTTCTGATTCATCCGTTATTCATATAGTACGAGTCACGATAGATATTGGAAACATCTACAGAGAAAGACATCGTTCATGAAGTCATGCCGAGAAGCAAACTCATGGATGACCATGGTCGCCTCTGTACCCACCACGACCGCCGTAATAGCCTCCGTGTCTGCCACCGTAATAGCCACCGTAATACCCACCACGCCTTCCGTAGTAGCCACCGTGTCCCCTTCCATAGTAGCCGTGTCTGCCTCTGTAATAACCACCATGATAGTACTTCGCCTGGTCAAGATTCGTTGCGTCTCCAACAGCTTCGACTTTCTTCTCGTTACTAGTCGCTGCTTCTGCTCTCACGCAGTACGCAAGAGCCAGCATTGCTAAGATTAAGAAACAAACAGGCACTTTCACGCTCGCCATATTAGTGGTTTGAGAGACGTTCTGCTACTACGGCTTAGACGCTTGTCGTTTAAATAGAGAAAGAAGCTGAGACGTCCATTGTCTATGCTCCTTGCACGTATCCACCGATCGTTACAGAGACGACGGATCGCATTAAAGAAGGTAGCTTAGAGAATGGGGCTTGGGGCTGTGCATAGAGGCGTGAGGATTGAAACGATCTGTGCATATGGTGATGAGGAGTGCAACGATGTCTGCAATTTAAGAGGGGTTGGTGAATCAGAACTGAGCCGTCTATGAAGTCAACATCCAAGTCAACATGCTTCTAGAAAGAGCTTCTTATTAGAAATCCACTTGCAAGTAAGGAAAAAAAAAAGACAAGGAGGAAAGGATTTATTCTTTTGGCAAACAAGGAAAAAAGAAAGTAATGCATCCATCATTCATCCCTTCTAAAACTCAACCACGATTTCTAAGTCGGGATCAGATCCCAGCGAAAAAGAAAGATGAAGCCAAGAGAAGAAAGGACAAGGCTCCCTCCCGCAAAGAGGGATCAACACAAAAATGATTGTCATCTCGCTAAATGCTAGGGGGCTAACCGACCCCTCAAGAGCGGCCATCATTGGTCAATGGCTCCGTGACATTAGCTTAAAACCAGACATTATATGCATTCAAGAGATTAAAATTGACGGAGAAGACCTTCTGAAACGGCTTAGACAGGTTTCCTCGGCCCATGTGTGGATCCCAACAAAGCACCAGCGGGGATCCGGTGGAACGGCTATCGGGGTTAAACAACCCTGGCTTGAAAAGCTTGAGAACTCCATTGAAGATGTAAATCACCGCTGGATTGCGGTTTCCTTTGGTGCTCCCCTCTGTGTTACTATGGTTTCTTTGTACGCCCCTAACGGGGATTTGGAGAGGCTGAACACTTGGACTTCTCTTGACTCGCTTCCCCACAACGTGCTTATATGTGGAGACTTCAACATGGTGGAGGACCCTATGGACAGATGGATGGGCAAGGGCAGGGTCATCGACAGTCGGGAGAAAGAAACGTGGGACATGACCAAACTCCACTTGGATCTAGTCGAATTCAAAGACTCGAATGGCTTTTCCTGGTCGAATCTCCAAGCGGGCGAGGATCTGAGGAAAGCTAGACTTGATAGATGCTACATCTCTCAGAGTCTTACTCATCTGTGGGGCCACCCTTCCATCACGCAACGTACTGACCTCACCATCTCCGATCACTACCCGATCGTTATCACCTTTCAACCTTCCAACAGGACCCACAAGGCTCCATGGTTCCATGCCAACGCTTCCACCTTCTCTCTCCCCTCCGTCCATCAAGAGATTGCCGATGTGTGGAAGGTGGCGTTCGCCTCTGGCTTGGCCCCAGCCAAGTGCTGGAGAAGTGCGGTCGACAAGTCTCGCAAGATCATGATCAGAACTAAGAAGATGCTCGAGACAGTGCGGCGGGCTCGTAGGGAAGCGCTTTACCACAGACTCTGGAGACTCGAGGAGGAAGTAAACAAAGGAAAACACCAAGCCCAGAAAGGTCTCCGAAAAATCAGAGCGGCGTTGAGATACGAGGAAGAAATACAAAGGAAAAACTTGCAAATCTTCTTCAAGGAGTGGTGGGCTGGAAAAGCCGACAAACCCACCAAAGAGATGTGCAGTATCCTTAAAAGGAAACACAACAGAGAGACGATTCCCCTACTGCTAGACCCACATGGCAATGTATGCAACTCGGAAGAAGATAATGTTGGCATCATCGAAGGGCACTTCACGAGACTCCTGGGAACCTCGAACCCCCTCTCCCACCATAGAAGGGACTGCATGGCTGCCATCTCTAGGGTTTCCCCCCGGAGAATACCGCCCAACCTCCACTCCCTGCTTCATGCCCCGATCTCTGAATCAGAAATCATTGAGGTCATTGATGCCCTCCCTCTCGGTAAAAGCCCAGGACCCGACGGACTCACTAACGAGTTTTTTAAATCCTTCAAGCTGGTGGTTGCCACCCCTCTTCGGATGGTTTGGCAACAAGCGCTAAAATTTGGTGCTCTTCCTTCTTGTATAAATAATGGAATTATCAAGCTGATTCACAAGAAGGGGGAAAAAAACAGAATCGAGAACTGGCGGCCAATTACCATGCTTCAAACAGGATACAAGATCGTCGCCAAAGTCATTGCCAACAGACTTGCGTCCCACCTGAGATCTTGGCTTAGTGAGGACCAAAAAGGTTTCATCAAAGGCAGGTCCATCCTGGAAACCATTATGGATATTTGGGAAGGTATTCAATTTGCAAATGAGTCTAATCAAGATGTGGTCTTCCTCAAGATCGACTTTGACAAAGCCTACGATAGGCTAGAATGGGACTATATTCTGCAGTCGCTCCAGGACCTCGGATGTAGTCAGAAATTCACTAAGATGATCGCGACCCTTCTCGGCAACGCAACGACCCAAATTAACGTTAACGGCAAACTTTCGAAGGCGATCCATCTTAAAAGATCTATTAGACAAGGGTGCCCTCTTGCCCCCCTTCTCTTTGCCATCGCCACTGAGGGGCTGAGCAGACTTGTGGCTCATCATGTGGAGGCTGGCAATATCAAAGGCCTCCAGCTTCCTCACGATCACAGTCAAATCATCATGAGACTTTTTGCCGACGATATGAACGCGTTCGTTCACAATGATAATACCAGCCTGGAGACTTTCTGGAGGTGTCTTGATACCTTTTGTGAGGCCTCTGGATCCAAAATCAACCACAATAAGACCGCCTTTAGGGCCATTGTGGGACATCAACCTGGCCTTCTCATTGATCATGGCTGTCAAATCATTCCGCAGGGCCAAATCTTTCGGCTACTTGGAATCCCCTTGGGGTTTGGCGTCTCTATGGAGCAGCGATGGAACTGGGTGCTGGCCAAACTTGAAAACAAGCTCAATTACTGGAGAGGCATGCAAATCAATCTCGCTGGACGGGCGATGGTTATCAACACGTTCCTCCTCTCGTCTACCATCTATTTCCTCTCTTGCTGGAGACCGAATGAGCAAGGCCTGTCCAAACTGAATAGCATCTGCAAAAACTTTCTTTGGACGGGTGATCATAACAGAAGGGGGGTGCCTAAAATCAAATGGGCCATCTGCACCAACCCTAGAGATAGCGGGGGGCTCGGCATCCTAGACATCGGGTGCATGGCTAACAAACTAGCAGCCAAATGGATGATTAAAGCTTGGTGCAATAGGGAGGCCTCGTGGGCCAAGCTGATCTTCAGAAACAAAAATGAGTTGGCCCTCACGGGGTTCCCGAACTGGAAGAACCTTGACATCATGACCCTACTATTCTCCCCGATTCCTGTCTTCCCGAAAGGCTCCACTCTCGTCTACTCTCTTTGGAAGGGCTGGAATAAAGTCAAAAGCTTCACAAGAATCAGTGAGGACTGGAAGTGGGCGGCCGGAATCAGACAAAACGACTCTATCTGGTTTCCGATACATGGCATCCGGAGTGTGGAGTCGTGGAACATTCAAAATGCCAAGAAGTTATGGAACAAAGGATTCAAAAAATGGAAACACCTCTGGAAACATGACACCAACAGTTGGATCAACTACGAGGATATCGACCCTCGCATAAACATCTCCTACGAAGAATGGAACACCTTGCAAAGCAGATGCCTCGCTTGGGATCGTCACAAAACTCGCCTTCTCATGGGACAAGATGCTCCGAACGCGCGTGGTCTCAAATGGCACAATGGGAATAGCCTACTCAAAATCCCGAACATCAAAGAAACGACTGACCTCCAGATCAGCCTCAACAAGAAGTGGTGCCTGTCCTGGACGCGGCTTCGGTGGGACATGAAATTCATGGGTATCTGGCACCCACTTATAGAGATTAAGAAGTCGGTCCTCTTATGGCAAATTCTTCATCGAGGAATTTGGACTAACCATAAGGCAAGCAAAATTTGTGGGATCCCTCCGTGGTGCAAACGCTGCCACCGTGCAATCGAAGATGTCCCACACATCTTCCTTACTTGCCCCAACTCCTACAGAATCTGGCAGATGGTTGGACTGAAAATCAGAGTTCAGAAACAGCTTAGCTGGAAACAAGTCCTTTTGGGTGAAGCGATTGGATGCTCTGCGGCTCTCTGGAACGCGATCAGAGGGGAAGTCCTGTGGAAAATTTGGCGGGAGCGGTGTGCTCTCAACTTCGGCGACCCCCCCAGGGAGTGGTCGATTGAAAAATCTCTTTTCCTCCTTGGCAAAAGGATTGTCAATAGTAAGAAATCCCCCCCCTTCAGGCACCACCAAGTCCTCCTTTTGATCAACAACAAGCTCAAACCCAAGTGGGTCCCGCATGAGGGCGACGAGAGGGTGATCAACCTTCTTTGTACTGCAACCTAGGAATCAACCAAGCTTCCCCTGCTTTGTGGGATTTGGGGGGTCCCGTGGGCACTAGTCCCCTTCTATTGTACCTTTGTTTCTTAATTTAATTCAAGTCCGGGAGAGTAGGCTATTGCCGAACTTCCTTTATATTAAAAAAAAACTCAACCACGATTCCGTTCTTCTTTTGTGTTTATATTGCTATCAATCGAAGTACTGTTTGAAGTAAATATTGCATAATTCTTGCGATGTAACTGGTATGTATATTGCATAATTATTTGTTATATAGTTGAATTATGTGGTAATGATGTCGATTTTTATAAATGTCCGCTATGAAATTTGTTCATGTTGTTTTTGGACATCGCTAAAAAAACATATATAGTTTTTTTTTTAATATAAAGGAAGTTCGGCAATAGCCTACCCTCTCGGACTTGAATTAAATAAAGAAAAGTACAAGAGAAGGGGAGTAGTGCCCACGGGACCCCCCAAATCCCACAAAGCAGGGGAAGCTTTTACAGAGCTTAGATGACATTACAAAGAAGGTTAATTATCCTCTCATCACCCTCATGTGGGGCCCACTTGGGTTTAAGCTTGTTATCGATCAAAAGGAGTACTTGATGATGCCTAAAGGGGGGGGATTTTTTGCAGTTGACGATCCTTTTGCCAAGGAGGAACAGCGATTTCTCAATTGACCACTCCTTGGGGGAGTCACCGAAGTTGAAAGCACATCTTTCCTGCCAGATTTTCCATAGGACCTCCCCTCTGATGGCGTTCCAGAGAGTCGCGGAGCAGCCGATCGCTTCTCCCAGCAGGGCTTGCTGCCAACAGAGACGTTTTTGAAGTCTAATTCTCTTTCCAACCACCTGCCAGAGTCTGTTGGAGTTGGGGCAGGTAAAGAAGATGTGTGAAACATCTTCGATAGACCGGTGGCAGCGTTTGCACCAGGGAGGGATCCCACAAATTTTGCTAGCCTTAAGGTTGGTCCAGATTCCATGATGAAGAATTTGCCATAAGAGGATAGACTTTTTGACTTCTATGAGGGGGTGCCAGATAGTCATGAACTTCATGTCCCACCGAAGCCGCGTCCATGACAGGCACCACTTTTTGTTGAGGTTAACCTGATAGTCGATCGTTTCTTTGATGTTCGGGATTTTTGATAGGCTGTTCTCATTGTGCCATTTGAGCCCAAGCGAGCTCGACATGTCGTGTCCCATGAGAAGGCGAACTTTGTGACGGTCCCAGGCGAGACATCTGCTTTGCAAAGTGATCCATTCTTCATGCGAAATGTTGATGCTAGGGTCAATATCCTCAAAGTTGATCCAGCAGTTGGTGTCTTGTTTCCAGAGATGTTTCCATTTTTTTAAGCCTTTGTTCCATAGCTTCTTGGCATTTTGAATGTTCCAAGATTCCACACTCCGGATGCCATGGATCGGAAACCAGATAGAGTCGTTTTGTCTGATACCGGCAGCCCACTTCCAGTCTTCACTTATTCTTGTGAAGCTTTTGACTTTATTCCAACTCTTCCAAAGGGAGCACACCAGATTAGAGCCTTTCGGGAAGACGGGGATCAGGGAAAACAACAAGGTCAAGATGTCAAGATTCTTCCAATTTGGGAAACCCATGAGCGCCAACTCATTCTTGTTTCTGAAGATCAGCTTGGCCCACGAGGCCTCCCCGTTGCACCAAGCCTTAATCATCCATTTGGCCGACAGTTTATTAGACATGAACCCAATGTCCAAGATACCAAGTCCCCCACTATCTCTATGGCTGGTGCAGATGGACCATTTGATTTTAGGCACCCCCCTCCTATTGTGGTCGCCCGTCCAAAGGAAGTTTCTACAAATACTATCCAGTTTGGACAGATCATGCTCTTTCAGTCTCCAACAAGAAAGGAAATAAATGGTAGAAGATAAGAGGAACGTGTTGATAACCATAGCACGACCAGCAAGATTGATTTGCATACCTCTCCAATAGTTAAGCTTGTTTTCGAGTTTGGCAAGCACCCAGTTCCACCGCTGTTCCATAGAGACGCCAAATCCCAAGGGAATCCCAAGAAGCCGAAAAATTTGGCCCTGCGGAATGATTTGACAGCCATGATCAATGAGAAGAGCGGGCTGTGACCCACCAATAGCTCTAAAGGCGGTCTTAGAGTGGTTGATTATGGAGCCAGAGGCTTCACAAAAGGTAGCAAGACACTTCCAGAACGTCTCAAGGCTGGTACTATCATTGTGCACAAAAGCATTCATATCATCGGCAAACAGTCTCGTGGTGATCTGAGTGTGGTCATGCAGCAAACGAAGGCCTTTAATGTTACCAGCTTCCACCTGATGCTCCACCAGCCGGCTAAGCCCTTCCGTGGCAATGGCAAAGAGAAGGGGAGCCAATGGGCACCCTTGTCTGATAGATCTTCTAAGTTTGATCACCTTTGAAAGATTTCCATTAATGTTAATTTGGGTCGATGCGTTTCCGAGAAGGGTCGCGATCATCTTAGTGAATTTCTGACTACATCCAAGATCTTGTAGCGACTGTAGAATATAGTCCCATTCTAGCCTGTCGTAGGCTTTATCAAAGTCGATCTTGAGGAAAACGACTTCTTGTTTAGACTCATTTGCAAATTCGAGACCTTCCCAGATATCTATAATGGTTTCCAAAATTGACCTTCCTTTGATGAAACCTTTTTGGTCCTCGCTTAACCACGCTCTCAAGTGGCAAGAGATTCTGTTGGCAATGACTTTGGCGATGATCTTGTATCCTGTTTGGAGCATTGTAATGGGACGCCAGTTCTCTATTCTGTTCTTTTCCCCTTTTTTGTGTACTAACTTGATAATGCCATTGTTGAGACAAGAAGGAAGCGCGCCAAACTTGAGTGCCTCTTGCCAAACCAAATGAAGAGGGGTGGCAACCACCAACTTGAAGGATTTAAAGAACTCATTAGTGAGCCCGTCGGGTCCCGGGCTTTTACCTGAGGGGAGGGCATCAATGACCTCAATGATTTCGGCTTCAGAGATAGAGGCATGAAGCAGAGAGTGAAGGTTGGGTGGTATCCTGTGGGGGGAAACCCTAGATATGGCCGCCATACAGTCCCTTCTATGATGGGAGAGGGGGTTGGAGGTCCCCAGGAGTCTCGTGAAGTGCCCTTCGATGATCCCGAAATTATCTTCTTCCGTATTGCATACATTGCCGTTTGCGTCTAGCAGTAAGGGGATCGATTCTCTGTTGTGTTTCCTTTTGAGGATACGGCACATCTCTTTGGTGGGTTTGTCGGCTTTGCCAGCCCACCACTCCTTGAAGAAAATTTGCAAATTTTTCCTTTGTATCTCTTCCTCGTATCTCAGCAGCGCTCTGATTTTTTGAAGTCCTTTCTGGGCTTGAGATTTTCCTTTGTTCACTTCCTCCTCGAGCCGCCAGAGTCTATGATAAAGAGCTTCTCTACGAGCCCGCCGCACAGTCTCTAGCATCTTCCTGGATCTAATCATGATCTGACGTGACTTATCGACCGCACTTCTCCAACACTTGGCAGGGGACAAGCCAGAGGCGAATGCCTCCTTCCACACATCAGAAATTTCTTGATGGACGGAGGGGAGAGAGAAGGAGGGCACACTGGCATGGAACCACGGAGCCTTACGGATCTTGGTGGGGGGATAGTTGAATTATGTGGTAATGATGCTGATTTACATAAATGTCCGCTGTGAAATATTATGTGTAAAACTTGAGTAAGAAGATAAATTCCCGAAAGATGTTGACGATCAAGAAATCAGAAAACTTTTCTTCACACGCGACATAGACATATAATGGATAGAAGCATCACAAATAAAGTGATCGAGATTCGAGGGGTAATGAGATGTGAAAGCAACTTGGTCGAGAAACCAAAAACTAAGGCCATGGCCGAACTTCCTTTTGATTTAAAAAAACCAAAAAACGACTTACTATTCTTTCACTCCAAAAAAAACTACATTTACCGATGGATGCAAAATGAACTAAAAATGACACGATGTGAAAAATTTATTGTTGTTATTGGAGTTGGTCTAAAGAATTTTCTTTTTTTTTACTATAGTTTTTTTTTAATTCTTTTTGAATTTCTCAGCATGTTTACTATTGATGAAACGAAAATTCCAAGCCGCTATAGCGATTGCATGTTGTTTAGTTAGTTAGTTACTTACTTATTTCCTTCCTTACTTACTTACTTGCTTACTTATTTACATACATACATACATATACACATACATACATACACACATACTTAATTAATTGCTTATTTACTTTCTAAATGTATATATACATACATACACATGCATACATAAATAAATAAATACATATTTAATCTTATATATATATATATATATATATATATATATACATAAATAAATAAATACATATTTAATCTTATATATATATATATATATATATATATATATATATATATATATATATATATATATATATGTGTGTGTGTGTGTGTGTGTACATAAATACGTAAGGACATATGCTTACGTACATACATACATGCAAACATACATAGATACATACATACTTATGTACTTAATGTGGAGAATGAGTTCTCCTATGCACAACGAAAATGTGTAGTGAGCCCTTGTATGTATGGCACTTGAACAAATAGCTACACTTTAGATAGCTTGCTGCTCTAAATACAAAACTCAAATGGACCTGTGCCTATCCACACAAGCATGCTGAAGAATTGAACGTCACTCTCGAACTGATAACTCCTTGAATATATAACCTTTGAGGAAGATATTTGACATAGAGAAAGTACACACAAAAAGCTTTTGAACAAGCTACAAATCAAGTAATTTGGAAGCATTTTGGTTAGGACAGTCAACTAACCAAACAAGACCACCTATGCACACAAGTATACTGAAAAACTAGACTTCACTCTCTGATAGGTATCTCATAGAATATAAATCCTTTGAATGAGGTACTTGGAAAGAGAAAGCACATGCAAAGAGCTTTCCAACAAACTAAAAATCAAGCAATTTGGATATGTTTTGGTTGGGAAAAATAACCAACCAAAATAGACTATCTGTCTACACACATATGCCAAAAAACTAGACTTTACTCTTTGCTTGATATCTCACAAAATATATAAGCTTTGAAGGAGATGTTTGAGACAGAAAGATTACATGCGATAAGTTTTCCAATGAGTGTTTCAACGCAAGAAATGGTTAAATATACACTGAGATATGAGCTTTCACAATAGAGTTGTGTACTTAATGATGTATGGCTGGAAGGAGTCTATGGGAAGACAAAATGACAAAAGGACTAGATCCAGCTATTGGGAGCTCTTGCCTCTTTCTCTCCTTGTTTAGACATGCTTGCACTCCACTTTTATAACCAATGACCATGTGAAGAAGTTTTTGCCTCCTTCTTATCTCACGACTTTCATTTGATTGCCCACTACATGCCACTTACTACAAGGCAGATATTGTATCTTTTACTCATCATGAACTTTGACTAGAATTTTTTTCTTTTCTCTTCTTTTCCTTTATCTTTATATTTGGTAAATTTATCCAAGCATAGCTCATGTGAAAATGATCTTGTACATTTATCTTCAACACTCTCCCTCAAGCTCATTTGGGAGTTATCTTCAACCATGTCCTGCAAATTTATCACATCCTTGAAACCTTTGAGTTTAGAAGCATCCAAGAACTTTGTAAACATATTTGCAACCTGCTCTTTGGTTCTGATGAACTTTATCTCCACATCTTTGCTAAATACATTCTCCCTTACATAATGGTAGTGGACCTCTATGTGCTTGCTCCTTGCATGAAACATAGGATTGCTTGCCAAGTAAATACTTGACATGTTATCACAATATATAGAGATGGATCCAACTTGCACTTCAAGATCAACCAAAAGCTTTTCAATCCACATTGCTTCACATGTGGCAAATGCTAATCCTCTATATTCAGCCTCCATGGATGAAAGTGCAATAGTAGGTTGTTTCTTTGAGATCCATGTGATAGGTTTACTTCCTATCATGAACACATAACCTGACATTGATCTCCTATCTTCCCAATCAGCATCGCTAAAGCCTTTGAGTTGAAATTCTTCATCAAACTTGTAAAACAAAGAATGATTAAATGTATGCTTTATGTATCTCAACACTCTCTTGGCTGAATTTAAATGTTCACTTTTTGGGGCTTGCATAAACTAAGAAAGTGCACCAACAACGTAAGACAAATCAGTTCTTCTAATGTTTGCATATATTAATGATCCTACAATGCTTCTGTATGTCATTACATCTTCCAATAGTTCTCCATCATTTGAGCAAATCTTTGTATTTGTGTCCATGGGTTGAGTGAGTGGTTTGCATTCACTCATTCCAAATTTGAAAAGAACATCCAACAAGTACTTCCTTTGCATCAAGTAGATGCCACTTTTTCCATAAACAACTTCAATTCCTAAAAAATATTTTAGCTCTCCAAGATCTAAAGTTTTAAACTCTGTACCAAGCTTTATGAAGTTTTGTGCTGGTGATGCACCATGATAAAATCTTCTTCTTGAGAGCTCCATGAGGATAGGTCGTAGTAGAAAACCGATCTCTGGATGCGGCATGAACTACTCCACAAAGGGGGTAGAGAATAGGTAGAAAACATACAGTACACAAAAAGTATGAACATGGATTTCTTAGGTTTTACAAATGCTATCAAGCTTATAGTCTATTGTTAATCAAGACATGATATCTATTATTAAATAACATATAAAAAAAGTGTCCATTGTTCATTTGGCCTTTCACATGGACACTAATGGTAACAATTTCCCACTAAAGGACAATATGGCCAAAGTGACTATGGGCCAAAGATAAAAAATGGTAAAGAATACCTAAGTGTAAATATAGAAACTATACCTCCCAACTAATGGGCATGTTATAGAGTATACAAGTAGCTGTGTGATCATGAATCAAGTAGCCCCCATCAAGTGGCAACTGTGTTGAAAGTTATCATGTAGTGGAGCTTTGGTGAAAGACTTCTCCAACATTATCTTGAGTATGAACGTTCTCAAGAATAATGTGACCAATGGTTAAGCACTCTCTAATCAAGTGATACCTCATCTCAATGTGCTTGTCCTTTACATGATAGAACATATCTTAGCCAAAGCAATGTCACTTTAAATATCATTAAGCAAATGAGGTACATGCTGGGGTAGATGCTTTCTTACATGAAACAATTGCTGCAACATACTCTA
The DNA here is from genome assembly GCA_020310875.1 of Ceratopteris richardii. Taxonomy (NCBI): domain Eukaryota; kingdom Viridiplantae; phylum Streptophyta; class Polypodiopsida; order Polypodiales; family Pteridaceae; genus Ceratopteris; species Ceratopteris richardii. Next base: position 65,659,426 of record CM035442.1, on the reverse strand, counting down.
TTTCTGTAGTTAAAATAGGTGTAGATTCTTGAAGACTAGATCTCCAAGAGATAGCACACCCAACAAAATAAAAAATGTACCTTGATGTAGACTTTCGATTGTCTATACGACTAGCATAATCAAAATATGTGTAACTCATGAAGGATGCCTTCCTCTACCCAAGTATACACACTTTCCTTTAGTGCCACTGAGATATCTCAAAATCATCTTGACTGCTTCCTAATGCTCACAAGTCCTAATGCGAATGCAATCTCTATTCACATAGCTACAATAGCATACACAACACAACCAAGAATAGAGTGATAAGGATTTTTGGTCATGGATTCCTTTTCCTTGAATGATATGGGGAAATCATCCTCGCTCAAATTCAGATATGTGGGTAAAGGTGTATGCAATGCCTTGCCACCCTACATATTGAACATGTGAAGTATTTTGGATATGTATTCACTTTGAAACAAGTGTATGGATCTTTTAATACTATCAAAAGTATTTCTCACTCAATTTATTTTTGAGAAATGAAAATTCATAAGAGGAATTACTGACAATCAACATATCATTGACATAAAGTATCAAGTATATCAAGCTACCATCTTAGCATCTCTTTGTATAGGGACAATGATCTTGATTGCTTAGAGAATAGCCTTGAGACTTCATAAAAGCATCAAACCTTTGGTAACATTGTTTAAGGGACTGTTTAAGTACATATAATCTCTTCTTTATCTTAAAAATAAGACTTTCTTTGCCATTAACTACATAACACTCTAGTTGTTCTATATAGATCTCATCTTTAAGATCTTCATGCAAGAAAGTAGTTTCACATCCATTTGGACTAGCTCTACATCCTCCATTGCAATGACTCCAAGCAACATGCACCTCTTATTTATCTTGATTATTAGAGATAAGATTTCCTCGAAATAAACACCATGTTGTTGCTTAAAATGCTTTGTAGAAAGTCGTGCTTTATACTTTGGAGAAGCACTATCTGATGTGAATTTCATTGTTGGAGAAGTACAAAAAACACTCTTCTTGATGTTCTTCACCTATATAAAGTGAACTATCCATGAAAGTACTCCAATTTTGCTCCAAGAGTCACCCCAAAAATGCTTAAAAACAAGTTTTGAAACCAAAAATTGAAGCTTTGAGGGCTCAAGACATGTTCAAGATTATGTGAACCTTAGTATTTCCCCCTCCTCAAACACCACAAGAGTGTAGCATGGCGGAAAGAGATTGTCGGTTAAGGAGAGGTTTGGGGAGAATGTCACTAGGATGGGTGAGTTGCCAAAAAGTATCAGGAACTTCCATCTTCCTTGATCCTCGAGGTCCTCCCTCATGCTCAACAAACAATGCCAATTGTGACTTAGGTGACTGAGATGACAAGGTATGTCAAGGTCTATTCCTTGGTTTCCATGTGAGGCAGAAGACTTCAAGAGAGCCTCAGATGGAAGCTTTGGATTTCCTTTCATCATCAACTAAAGAGTAGAAGAAAAAAAATATAATATGAATCTAAAACTCCATCAAGAACAACATGCACAAGTGAACTTTTGGCAAGATTTCATGAATAGAAATCCACTTCTCCTTAAAAACGTTGATCTTTGTCAAAAACCTCTCCATTGAATCTCACCCATTCATATGCTCACTTTAGAACTACTTTCAGAGGTAAGTAACAAGAGCTTCATTTCTTGCTTGGTATAGTATTCTAAGAGTATTCCAAGCATATTTTGCAATCTTTCACGATGAATAAGAGGGATAATGGCACGTTTGACAAACAAATTTATCAATGCATGTGCCTCTACACCTCTTTCATCTCAATGAAGTGACTTTGTAGTAGGTGCAATAGGAACCACAACACGAGCAGGAAATCGAACATCATCTTCATCACCATTTGCATCAGCTTCAATCATATCATTTGTAGGTCTATTATGGTGTTTTTCACTACCTTGCAAAATATTTCATAACCCTTTTGCTGCTAGTATGTGACGCATCATGTATGCCCACAATGGGTAATTAGTACTATACAATGTATCCTTAAAAACCAACATATGTATACATCATTTCTTCAATCCATGGTAGTGAGTAAATATCCTGATGCAAAGAATTGATTGTATCTCAAAATGTTGAATATAAACACCTTGTAGAGATCTCCTAAAATTGTAGCAAAGTTTGAGGTGCCTATATTGGCGAACCAACATGTGTATATATTTTTACTACAAAATTATAAAATTACCAACATTCTCACTATGATACTATGTAAGGAGGTCTAAACGAGCTCAAATCAAAATTTTGACATCAAAGATCAAAGCATTGTTGAACTCCTAATCACCCCGAGTATGCTCACCTGTTTTCATATGATTTTTAGACTTTGATAAGAGGTGCCAAGGGCGCCCTAGATGAAGTGGCATTTTAGCTTGATACAAATTTTTGAATTTCGAGGTCCTCCAAAAAACATGAAAAACACAAGGAATAATAAGAAGCTTGGAGCATAACACCACATGGAATGTATTTCCAAGTGAATGTCAAATGATTAGTGTTAGGGTTAAAGTTGTATATATAAGCCAAGGGAAACGAAAACTCTTAAAGGGAAAAGAGTGCCCTAGAAGTCCGAAGTGTACTCACACAGATCACTACCAAAATATGTCACTAATTTGAGATTTTTCTTTCTCATGTTGAGCTTTGGTTGCAACTCCTTTGATTGCTCCCTTTGTAGAAATCCCTTGCATAATGTCCATGTTCTCCACATGTGTGGCATCCTTCGCTATTTTAGCCTCTTGTATAGTGATGACTTCCTCCTCTTTCACTTGTCCTTCCTCTATGTGAAGATACTTGTTTCTCATGTCCTTGATTGCTTTGTCTTCCTCCAAACCTTCCTCTACCCCTACTTTAGTTGCCACTTCTATCCTTTGCCCCTAGATTTGCATGCATAAAACACTTGGGTATCCTTTCCCTTTGATGAGCATCCATTTATATTGATTTTTTATGTTATTGTAAGAGAAATAAACTGCTCAAGATCTATAAGTGTGTCCCTTGCATAAATTAAAGTGGTGAATGGTTTTCACTTCTTATCGTCCCTCAAACCATTGAGGATATAAGCCACTAGATCATCATCATATATGTAGCGGCCAATAGATTCCAATGCATCTGAAAGCTCCTTCACTTTTAGAATGAACTCATTGATGATACTCAACTCTTATTTAGATTTTTTAACTTATATTTGAGTTGAATCTTCCTTTCTTTAGTACTAGTAGAGTAGAACCTCGCCAAGGTTTCCCAAACTCTCATGATTGAGTTTAGGTCTTGAATGTGTCCTATCACATTGTTGCTAGTGTGTATGAAAGAATGAAAAAAAATATTTTTCCATGCTCCTTCCATTCCCTAAATGATTTGAATTGGTCATTGGGTAGATTATCACCCATCCTATGTCTTCGTTCAGTCCCACTAAACAAACCCCAAAGGCCCTTTCCCATCAAGTAGTTTGACATCCTAAACTTCCAAGGCTGATAGTTGGTGTTGTATAAATCATGGGTTCAGAAGGTTAAACATATGGATTATAAAGGTTAGAATATGATATATGTTTGTTTTGGTCTAGCCCTTGAATTACCCTTGGAACATGCCTTGAACCTTTGGGTGAAACCCTTGGTTTTAACCCTTGAGGTATTTATTCATATGAGCTCCCAATTGAATGGTTAGAACCTTAGGCATGATTTATCCTAAGGTGTGGGAACCTTAGTCTTGGGAGAAGCTTCTCTAGGAGCCACCTTGTGTGTACGTGAGAAAAGAATTCTCACTTGATTTAGAAGGCATGTGATAGACCTTGGGAAATTAGAAGGCATGTGATCACCCTTGGGAAAGTGTTCACATGAGGGACACTTGGCTGGACACTTGGCCAATCTCAAGGACATGCACCCCCTTGAGCTAGAGGTACATATATGGGTGGAGTTGGATGGGTGGATACGTCCTCTCTCTTAGGAGTGTGGTCTTGGTAGTTAGATTTATGAGTAGTAGTTGTATTTTCACAACATTGGTATCAAAAGCTAGGTTACTTCTTTCTTGCTTTGAGTGAAACTCCTTCTCTGATTACTCTGAGCGTCCGTGAGATGAATTTAGAGCTGCCAACCAAGTACAACTATGGACGCCATTGACTTAGACCTTCTAGTCATTTCAGAGAGCAAAACGTTCTCCGTATGACCCCTCCTCTACTAAGTGGAGGCATCCTCAACGAGGCCATGGCGGCCTTTCTTTTGAAGATCGTTCAAGAGTGAACGCATGCACACCCATTTTCCATCTCCTCAATGGACGACTGATCAGGAGTAGCTGCCACCCATGCGCTCTCCATGGCCTCAGACAAATGCACATGGAGGAGCTCACGCGCATTCTGCATGGCCAAGGGAGAGGCAAAGTGCAGAGACCTTAATTCTTAGTTAGAAGAAGTTAACTTGAGCTCGTCAATATATAGTAGAAGATGTCATATATTACATTGTATATAGGATAGAAGTACCTGATGCGCAACTCACGTTCCTCAGCAAGTTCATGCTCCTGAGCAAGCTCACATGTACCTGGAGAGATATTCTTCTTCATATGTCCCTTTGCAAAAGATGTTTACAAAAGGAGGAGGAAAAGAGAAGGATTGGTCCAATGCATTCAAAGCTATGGAGTTTGAAGCAAAGACATGACTACTTCACTTTCAACCTCAACAAATGACAAGTCTCCAAAGCTAAGTATGTTCTTTGATTTCATGATAAATCATGATATAAAAGGAATGCATGTGTCATAGTACATATCTTACTTTTGTAAGATCGTGGATTTAGGAAAATTATCCATTAAGCATTGACATGCATTCAATATGCATAGATTTTAATCTATATATGATTATGGTATTTAGGGAATGAGCTTAGAACGCATATCTTATAAGAGTTGCTAGCAAAAGCCTATAATATATATATATATATATATATATATATATATATATATATATATATATATATATATATATATATATATATATATATATATATATATATATGTATATATATATGTGTGTGTGTGTGTGTGTGTGTGTAAAGAAAGCATAGAATGTACGAGATGAAGAAACGAAATGGCATGGATTAAATAGGCACTAGACTCATGTCATATGAGATGAAAGTATGCATTTAAGCATAAGCATAGATGCATGCTCAAGCATACAAGTAAGTATGTATATGCCCAAGGAAGTAGTTTAAAGGTGCAATGGCTAAACCTTGCAAAATCAAATTTGAAGTATCCAAATGGAGAAGCTTCCTCCTTCATGGAATCAAAGGACGGACGTAGCAAAAATGAAGGTAAGTACCATTTCCATTTCCATTTTCCTTTTTGACCGTGCAAAAAGTAATGCATATAGAGATGCATTTTAAATGAAAATGGTGGTCCATATGCATTTGGAAAGATGCATAAGTTGAATAATTTTTGTGACAAACTAGAGGCATAGCTGAATGGAAAAAGGCTTTTCATTACCATGAAAAAGATTGACCACCTAAAGATATCTAGAAAATGCACATAGAATGTTCATTATTGCATGGCATGAACATGAATGGTAACCACAAGCATGTATTTATGCATTTAATGGAGTTCTAAATGGGAATTCCATGCATGCTTTGAGGAGGGGTTCAACCTTTGGACCTTATGCATGCTAAAGCATCTTCAAGGAAAGATGTATATGTTTTTAGCATACACTATGTATTCATGGATTAAATCACATATGCATGGGTTGATGGAACATGAGAGAGAAATTAAGTTCTATAAGTTTAAGGTTTAAGATAGGAAATGACTTCTTTAAGTGAAGTCAAAAGCATAAAAGTTAATAGTTATTAACTTTTATGCTTTTTATATGTTGTCTTAATCCAAAAGCCAAAAAAATTTGACAAAGATAGAGAAACTTTAAGCTTTCGAGTCTTACTTATGGATTCTCAAGTTCCATAAATACCCATGGAAAATCAGCAATGCCAAGGAATTGGGCTGCAAACCAAGCAATGTTTCTCTTCTTATTTAGTAATAATAAGAATTCAAATTCAAGAGAGAAACTAGAAGTTTACTTGAAACCCTATGTACAATCATGGGTTAATCTTTCATAATCATGAAAGATGTTAAGAAGTTCATAGACATTAAAAACTTCAATGTCTGATCATTAAGGACAATGATCACACTTAAAAGGGGGATGAGAATGTCGTAAAATGACATAATAGGGAAAAAATGGTTGAACCATTTCACCCTTTTGAAGTGTTCACTTCTTCCCCAGCAAGTTTCTTTCTTTATTGGCAAGAGGTAGGATCTATTTGGAGCGTTGAGTAAATTACTTGAAGAGTGAGGAGTTTAAACTCATTAAGCATATCTAGAGAAGATGAAGATTAAAGGGGTGAAAGAAACTCTTAAGAACTCTACTCCAAAATGTGTTCTATGAGTAAGAAACAATTTATCAAGATGGTTAAAAAGGTAACCATTTAGTGAAGCTTAAGATTGACTATATCCTTTGATACAGATGCCTACTTATGTCAATAGAGAATATCTAGTATGCGAATACTAACTCTATTATCAAAGGACATAAACAAAGATAACTTTGATTGCATCTGATCAAGGAAATAGTTCAATGAAAGCTCAATTTTCAAATTTTTTTCAAAAAAAATCAAGACTCTGTAATAATGTTACTTACAAAGATTTTGATTATATTTGATAAGACTAAAATGAATGGATTTTAATCCTAAGAGCTAAAGTTGTCTACACTAAGGTGAGATTGTAAATCAGATGGTATGGGACGTCTAGGTTTACAATATCACTTTAGTGGGTTCAGTGGTATGGGACACTGAACTTAAGGATAATGGAAGCTTAAGCTCAAGGATATTTGAGAGATTTTTCAATCAAGGATTTAGCATAAATGAACCTCCCATTTGGATAGGAAATTAAATGAACATCAATTTCCTTAGTTTTCGAGGACGAAAACACCTTAAAGCAGGGAAGAAACGTATCATCAATATGATACTTCTAAGCAAAAGATATTCCTTAACTCTTTCATGAAAGTTAATGAGTAAATTGGATGCCCAAGTACTTAAGTGTGTTTGAGTTAAATCTCAAGCAAAGTAAGAACCAGATATGCAAGAAGGGAATTCATTAAAGAATGACATTTTGGCAAGTAAAATAAGGTAAGATAGGCAAAGACTTGATGTACACCAGCCAAATGAACTCCAGGAGTATATGGTGGGCCCTTTTAGCTTGCCAATGGATGTATTAGAAACCTTATGTACCTTGGAAGATCACTCTCAAAAAGATAGATCAAAACAGATAAGTTGGAGTTAGCTCAGAGGTGAAAAACTTGCTATTTTTGTTCATATACCTATCCACTGTTTTGCATAATTCTCTGAGCACAGTAGCAATTAGCTTAATTCCTCTTGGGGAAGTCTAGTTAACTTAAAGATCTAACTTTCAAGAGTAATCGCATCAAAAATAATAAACCACACACTGAGAATGAGTTTTAACAAGTGATGACATCATCCTGATTTTCACGGGCTGCTACAGTTTGAGACCAGTGAGCTAAAAAATGAACATAACTCAAGATTTAAGACTTTAATGATTATGAACGTTTGTATGCTTATAATATACCATAAGTTGAATCCAACAAGCTTTAAATCAGGGAATTTGGATAAGTAACCACTGAGAAACACCTCTGACAAGATGAGTGCAGGTACCTGATAGAGAAGTGAAGATGAACATACCTTGTTGATGTCAAATGAACATAACTGACGATTGAAACATCCAAATGAAATGAAACTTGGTGAGCATAAGTAGACTTATAGAGCTAACGTTACCAAGTTAAACCACTAAAAATGATGCACCAAGCTTAGAGAAACCATCTCTGCAATCTGACTGAGAAAACTGAGAGATATGGCAGTGAGTAGTACACTTCACAAGAACATAGAAATATGAACTCAAATGATCATGAAAATGAAAGTATATTGCTTTTACAATACAATGGACTTACTGATACATATGTGTGCTTTGTAATCACATCTTGATATGGCATAAAGCTCAGCTCTTGGAGGTCTTCACATAGGTCTCTCTAACCACGACTAAAACTGCCATCTATTTATAGTTGAGTTTGGGAGGCTAACTTCCCTCAATCACTCTCCAATCAATTAGTGATTGACTTGATTCTCTACCTACCACAAATCACGAATTCCTGGCTCCTCTTTCCCTTTTTGATCAAGTGGACTCAACCACTTAAGATTCTTTCACTTTTACACGAAGTAAACTCTTCAAAAGTTACAAGAGGTAGTTCACAAGTGAACTTTGCATAGTCTTCATTTTAAAGCTTCTTCGATGACTTTGTGGGACTCAAGCCAATACTTAGGCTTGTCATAGACTTGCTCCAACAGCTCCCCCTCAAGCCAATTATGCTTGAGGTCTTCAATCTTCCAAGATTACCTGCAAACCAATCATAGCCTTGAATTTGCAAAAGCTTTGTACCATCCAATGCTTTGGTTAGAATATCTGCACATTGTTGATGAGTGGACACATATGATATTTGAATCTTCTTTGCTTAGAAACTTCTCTCGTACATAGTGATAATGAACTTCAATATGTTTAGTCCTTGCATGAAAAATAGGATTAGTAGCCAAATGAATAGAAATCATATTGTCACCAAAAATAGTTGGAGTTCCAAATTCCAATCCAAGATCTTTGAATAATGTCTTCATCCACATAGCTTCCTGAGTAGCTATGGCAAGACCTCTATATTCAGCTTCAGTAGAAGAGAGAGCAACTGTAGGTTGCTTCTTGGATGACCATGCCATAAGCTTTGAACCTGCAAAGGTAAGATAACCTAAAGTGCTCCTTTTATCTTCCTTGGAGCCAGCCCAATCTGCATCAGAAAATAGCTTCAAGCCTAAATCAGGTACATAAGGATAATAAAGTCTTTCATTTATGGTTCCTTTGAGATACTTGAGAATCCTTTTGGCAGCATCCATATGTGGTCTCCTTGGTGTGTGCATAAATTGGCTTAGCACACTCACACTGTAACATATATCTACTCTTGTCAATGTGGCATAGTTGAGACTACCCACTAGACTTTGATATGATGTGATGTCCTCTATGAGTTCACCTTCATGTGAGCTCAATTTGTGATTGACCTCCATTGGAGTACCTGCAATCTTACAATCTTGCATCTTGAATTTTGCCAACATGTCCTTAATGTACTTTCTTTGAGTGAGAAACAAACCATGATCTTTGAAGACAACTTCCAAACCTAGGAAGTAGGTAAGTGAACCCAAATCACTTATCTTGAAATCTTCTCTCATCTGATCTTTGATCTTCTTCATACCATCTGCATCATTTCATGTCAATATAATATCATCTACATATACACATAAGTAGATGACCTCAGAGTTACTCTTTTTGATAAAGAGTGAAGGATCTACCTTGCTTGGTTGAAAGCCTTTGTCATGCAAGAATGAAACAAGTATGAAATTCCAAGCTCTTGGAGCTTGCTTGAGACAATACAATGCTTTGTTAAGTTTACACACATAATCAGGATAAACTTGATCCTCAAAACTAGGTGGTTGTGCCATATATACCTCTTCTGTTATCCAACCATTCAAGAATGCATTCTTTACATCTAGTTGAAGTATCTTCCAATTCTTGGAAGAGGCAATACTAAGCAAAACCCTAATAGTAGGCATCTTTGCCATAGGAGAGAAGGTCTCCTCATAATCAATTCCTTGAGTTTGTGCAAAGCCTTTTGCTACAAGCCTTGCCTTATACCTGTTAATGGAACCATCAGAATTCTTCTCAAGTTTATAGACCCATCTTGAGCCTATTACCTTCATGGATGACGTCTTGGGCACCAAATCCCAAGTGCTGTTTTCCTCAAGTGCTTCAATCTCTTCCTTCATTGCATGCTTCCATTCTGTTTTTGCTTTGACCTCTTCAAATGATGATGGCTCCTCTTGGTTTATGTCCTATGCTATGTAGATAGAATGTTTAGTTACTAATGAGGTGTCAAACCCATACCTTTCTGGTTTTTTCTTTTCCCTCAGAGATCTTCTTAGGCCATGATGTGATGATTCTGCCTCATGTCCAAGTTCCTGCAATTTTGCTTTACCTTTAGACTTCCATGCTTTGATCTTTTCCATCTGAGATTCTTCATCATCCTCTGAGGTGTGTTCTTCAATCTTTGGTTGTTCTCTACCAAGCTTTGGAAAATCTTCTTCAAGATTATATGGTAAATTGGCCTTCCTACATGAATCTTCATACCATGAATTGTTTTCATAAAAAACTACATCTCTGCTTACCAAGAATCCTTTGTTGGTAGGGTTGTATAACCTGTAACCCTTTTGATTGTTGTCATATCCAGTAAATACACACCTTTCTGCCTTTGGATCCATCTTTCCTCTAACCTGTGAAGGAACATGAGCAAAAGCAATACATCCAAAAATTTTACAATGATCTAAGCTTGGTCTTCTTCCATTCCAAGCCTCATATGGAGTCATCCCAGCAAGGATTTTGAAGGCAACCTGTTAATCAAGTAAGTGGCTGTAGATACAGCCTCAGCCCATAGATAATTATGTAAATGCTTTTCATTTAACATGGACCGTGCAGCTTCAACAATTGTCCTATTCCTCCTTTCTGCCACTCCATTTTGCTCAGGAGTGTACCTTGTAGTTACCTCTCTTTTGACTCCTCTTTCTTGAAGAAAAGAATCAAACTCATGGGAGAAGTATTCTCCCCCTCCATCTGACCTTAGCCTTTTTAGTGATTTACCTGTTTGATTCTCCACAAGAGCCAAATATCTTTTGAAACATGAAAAAAATTCATCTTTGTGTTTCATAAAGAATAGGATAGTCCATCTCTTGCAATCATCAATAAAGGAGACATAATACCTTGATCCAGATATTGAAGCTTCCTTGCTAGGTCCCCATACATCTGTATGAACCAACTCCAAGAGATCTTCATGCATATAACCTTTCTTCATGAATGGTAACCTATGAGACTTTCCAAATTGACATGCACCATTAGGCAAAAAAGGGAACCCTGCATGGGCCTTGTAAGGATTCCTAATTTTTAGGGATTAAAGTGGCTAATCAAGTGTGTTAAGAGGTTGGGAAATACCACTAGTGGTATTGTCAGGTGAAATAAAGAATAAAAAAGACATATGCTCAAAGAGAGGAATCGTGTGCATTTCTAACCATTGGATTTTTGGATTGTACGGTCATGATGAAATTGAAAAGCATGGGAACTAGAAGACAACACAAGCGCATAGTCTCTGGCAATAAACGACAAAATAGCTGCAGCCACGCGAAGAGAGAGAGTAAAATTTCACAAGCTTCGCCTAATCTCCACCATGCGATCACATTTCCAATGGATGGTTGAGATTGAAACCCAACCCACTGTCACTAGAAGACAAAATAGCTGTAGACTCTGTCACTAAAGGACAAAAATTCGAAAATTCGTGGGTATGAGAGAGAAGGGCGTTCGAGATGCGCGTAGCTTTTCTTCCGTTCGATCTTGTGGAGAATGGATGGTATGGATTGAGGAGGAAGTGATCCATATAAAGATCAAATATCATCCATTGATTTGTTTCAAGATCTAATGGCCCAAAATGAAGGCGCCTTTTTTTCTTTTGGGAGCAACCCCATCCATTAGATGTAAGCAACATTTAAGGGCTATAATTTAAAGTGGCCCATTTCTTTAGAACTAATCATGGCCATTGAATCTTGAAGGCATCCAAGGGTTGAGATTGAATCCCATGTATTTCAAAAACCACCCAGAGAACAAAACCACGAATTTTAGGATGTTTGTGTGGTTTTGATTGGCCCAAACCAAGGGAAGCCTATGCCTAGCCTATGTGATTAAGGTACTAGACTGTGTCCACCACCCTCTTCTCATTGGTCCATCACTAATCACTCCTTAAGCCAAAAGGCCCATGCAGGGTTCACTTTTTTCCCTAATGCTACACTTATAAATCATATGTTGTTTTGACAAGTTAGGGAGTCCAAGTACACTTTAGTTCCTGCAAATTTGCTTTAATGAACTTTCACCAATATGTGCTAACCTTTTGTGCCATACTTCCAATTCTGTGAGTGTTTGACTACCATAATTAAAGAGAGCAATGTTTCTAGTCTTCTGTAATTCAAATGTGAACAATCTACCTATCTTTTCACCTTTTGCAATTTTTATGAATCCTTGACTTGGATCTTCAACAAATGCTCCTGCTTTTGTGAACCTGACTTGCAACCCTTTCTCTACTATCTGCCCAACACTTATCAAATTCTTTGTAATGGTAGGGACATATAGTACCTTATTGAGTAGGTTGATGTTTCCATCAGGTGCTTTGACATTGCCTATTTTCTCCACAGGATGTTTTGTATAATCTCCTGTTTGTACCTCATGCTTATTCCTTGGATCTTCTAAATTTGATAGGAGTGCCACATTTCCTACCACATGATTTGAACAACCTGAATCTATGTAGAAAACATGCTCATCAGATTTACCTTGTGGCATAGCCATGTTCATGATCAATAATGAATCCTCTTTGTTTGAGTCTTCTATGTAGTTATTGAAGTCTCTCCTTCCTTTGTAGCCTCCTTGATAGTTTGAATGATTGTAGTTGTTGTAATTGCCATGGTAATTGTTGAACCTTCCTCTTGAGTAGCCATAACTTCCTCTATTGTATCCTCTGCCTCTTTGATTCCTGGAATTCCTAAAGCAATTTTCAGTTGTATGAATGTAATCCACAAATAGAACATGAGTTGCAGTCTTGGGATCTCCCCCTGCCTTGTCTACCTCCTCTTCCTCTACCTCTGCCATGTCTTCCTCTACCTTTAGAGCTTTCTCCATTTTTGATAAGCTTTGCCTCTTGAGTAAGTAGTTGTCCAATGAGTGTATTGAAATCGGGTACATGCATGTCCATGTACAAATCCATAGATGTGGTGAATGCTTCCCACTTGTCATCTGCCTTCAAGCCATTGATGACCTGCCTTACAATTTGCTCTTCATCATTTACCTCTCCAATGCTTCCCAACTGATTTGCTATGTCCTTGAGCTTTGTGACAAAATCAGTCACATTTTGTTTGGGAGCCTTCTTGAGAGTGGTGAAATCCAGCCATAGTTGATGCTTCCTAGCTTTGGTACTTGAAGAGAAGAAGGCTTCAAGTGCATCCCACACTTCCTGAGATGTCTTACAACTTCTAATGTGAGGCAACAAAAAATTTGAGATAGAGTTGAGGAGATAAGACCTTGCAAGTGCATCCTTGGAGCACCATGTGCTCAATCTTTCTTGCTCTTCTTGTGTTGGTTGACTTTTGTTCTTGAAACTTGGCATAGCTTCATCTCCAGCCACATAACCATATAAACTTCTACCTTGGATTCTTAATGACCAAGCTGAGTATTTACCTCTGTCCAATTTGTCAATTGATGAAGGAAATCCATCTGCCATGTTGTCCAAGCTTGCTCTGATACCACTGTGACGAGATGGATAGGTATGTGCTTGAAGATGAAGAGGTGTTGCAAAATCCTTGATCTACACCAGCCAAATGAACTCCAGGAGTATATGGTGGGCCCTTTTAGCTTGCCAATGGATGTATTAGACACCCTATGTACCTTGGAAGATCACTCTCAAAAAGATAGATCAAAACAGATAAGTTGGAGTTAGCTTAGAGGTGAAAAACTTGCTATTTTGGTTCATACACCTGTCCACTATTTTGCATAATTCTTTGAGCACAGTAGCAATTAGCTTAATTCCTCTTGGGGAAGTCTAGTTAAATTAAAGAGCTAACTTTCAAGAGTAATATCATAAAAAATAATAAACCACACACTGAGAATGAGTTTTAACAAGTGATGACATCATCCCGATTTTCACGGGCTGCTACAGTTTGAGACTAGTGAGCAGAAAAATGAACATAACTCAAGATTTAAGAATCCAATGATTACGAAATTTATAGTGCGTATACTAGATAGTAAGCTGCATCCAACAAGCTTTAAATCACTGAATTTGGATAAGTAACCACTGAGAAACACCTCTGACAAGATGAGTGAAAAAGTCAAGTACCTGACAGAGAAGTGAAGATGAACAGACCCTGTTGACTTCAAATGACCATAACTGAAGATTGACACATCCAAATGAAATGAAATTTGGTGAGCATGTAGTAGACTTATAGAGATAACTTTACCAAGTTAAACCACTGAAAAGGATGCACCAAGCTCAGAGAAATCATCTCTGCAATCTGACTGAGAAAACTGAGAGATATGGCAGTGAGTAGTACACTTCACAAGAACATGGAAATATGAAGTCAAATGATCATGAAAATGAAAGTATATTGCTTGTACAATACAACGGACTTACTGATACATATGTGTGCCTTGTAATCACACCTTGATATGGCATAAAGCTGAGCTCTTGGAGGTCTTCACATAGGTCTCTCTAACCACGACTAAAACTGCCATCTATCTATTTATAGTTGAGTTTGGGAGGCTAACTTCCCTCAATCTCTCTCCAATCAATTAGTGATTGATTTGATTCTCTACCTACCACAAATCACAAATTCGTGGCTCCTGTTTCCCTTTTTGATCAAGTGGACTTAACCACTTAAGATTCATTCACTTTTACATTAAGTAAACTCTTCAAAAGTTACAAGAGGTAGTTCACAAGTGAACTTTGCATAGTCTTCATTTTAAAGCTTCTTCTATGACTTTGTGGGACTCAAGCCAATACTTAGGCTTGTCATAGACTTGCTCCAACATAAAAGGAGAGCAATTAATGGTTTGAAGAACATCAACATAATGTTGAAGACTTAAGCTAGGATATCAACTCATGAAGGTATGAGTTGAAGGTCCCAAGAAAATCCCATGGGTAAATATCATTGAAAAAGGGATCTAAAGGAGAAAAGACTTGATCTTATCTCATGTTAAATTAGATAGAGGAATTTGGAGAAAGCCAACTGACCTAACTTGGTCAAATATATCAAACCCTTTTTGGTTTGATAAGCCAAGTGACCTAGAAGTCAAAGAGATCAAAACCTTAAATAATTTGATAAGTCATATGAAGGAAAGTTTAAAGATCAACCAAAAGAGATCTTTGTATTACCTGGCATGAAATTTAGAAACCTTAGTCTTTGCGCTCATAAAAATGATGTCAAGAAGTTCCAAGATGGAATTCATGATTATGGTAAATGATCAGAGAGCATTGAAAAGATAAGGGCAAAAAAGGTGGAAAGGTTAGGCATGTGGTCCTATGGATTGGAGAAAGAACTTATTCGTATGGGATAGTGAGAACTAACTTCCATTGAAAATTTTCTCTGATGGCGAGAGAGAAAATAGGCTCAAGATCCGATAGGAAACATCAGGATAAGCCTTATAGATAAGACCATTTAGATTAAGGTCTTAGGTTCATTATGAGGTGTAGAAATGTACCTCATAGAACCAATTAAATACACCTAGTCGTATGAACAAAAGGGTAAATAGAATGAACATGACATTTACCCTAGAAAAGGCTATCCTGTGTTCTCTTAAGCAGATGCATTTTCTTAATATAATTCATAACCAAATTTTATATGGTACAATAAATTTGGATAAGTAAGATGGTAAAGAATTTTGGGAGTTTACCAAGTTAAACTCCAAAAGTAAAGTCAAGCCTATTCAAGTATAATAACCTTGAATGAAATAATGATCTATAAAAGATCTTCTTTTGAATCTTTAGTGAGAAGAAGTGATTCAAGAATATTCATAGTAAGACCTGAGATATGATGCCTAGAAACATGTATCTTTCTTGAAAGACCCTGGAACTAAAGCGGCAAAACCTGAATCATCTAAACTCCATCCAATAGAAAATCTAGAGGGTATCTTGATGGCTTGATAAAGCATTACTCCTCAATTATTTTGAGGATATGAAGGAATTGGTTTAGTAATCTCTCTTTCTCTTTGCAAAGATTTGGTGACCTTTGAGGTTAGTATACATAACTATCTCTAGTATGAACCAGAATCGATTCAAGATAGTTAGTATTGATTCTTGTTGGAAAGAACCAACTAACAAAGAACAAGGTAGAGACCCAAGAAAATGGTCTACCTGATAATTCCAATTCCTAAAGTCATCTTTGGATCTAAGTCTTGAATGACAAATCTTTCAAAAGGATTAAACTCTATTATGAGAATTAATCTAGGGAAAATTAAACATGATCAAGATAGGGATCCACTTGTAGACATGAACTTTCAAAATTGGGTATATTGTAATTTGGAATACTTGAACTTTATGTTTCAAGAAAACTTGGATGATTGAAATAAGTCCACCTAAGTTGCCAAGGAATGAGAAGATAGTATTTCTCCTCATTTTATTGAGCATGTTTTGGCAAGGACTAACTAGACCCACTTTGCTAAGTTCATATCTTTAGCTAATTCCTATCAAATACAAATAAAATATATTTGTACTTGAAAAGGACTATAAAAGAATAAATTAAGTTTATAACATCTCAAGATTCCTCTCCTTTTTGTTGAAAGTGGAAGATGAATCTAGTTTTTGGCCCTTTCAAGATAGAGATAGGATCTCTATCATAGACTCCTAAAATTATAAATTTGTAGGGAAGTACAAAGTGTACTCAACTGTATTATTTTATGGAGCTCAAGGTTTGTGAAAGTGCCAAAAGAAAAAGACCACTAAAGAAGTCCACCCATTTCACTAGTCCATAGGTACAAGGCATGCATGTAGATTCGGATGGACTAAGGGAAAGTGATTTGGGCAAGGATATTGATTCATTTTCTTTCATATTAAGGTAGGGATTAGCCCTTATCTGATTACTGGAAATCAATCTAAAGAGAGAGATGACCATGCTCAGACTACAGATCATGGTGCATGGGGGAATACTTCACATATTATACCTACACACATTTTCGAGGACAAATATGTTAAAGGTGGGAAGAATATTGTATGATTCTGGGGTTCAGAAGGTTTAACATATGGATTCTAAAGGTTAGAATATGATGTATGTTTGCTTTGGTCTAGCCTTTGAATTACCCTGGGAACATGCCTTGAACCTTTGGGAGAAACCATAAATTTTAACCCTTGAGGTATTTATGAGCTCCCAATTGAATGGTTAGAACCTTAGTCTTGGTTTATCCTAAGGTGTGGGAACCTTAGTCTTGGGAGAAGCTTCTCTAGTAGCCACCTTGTGTGTACATGAGAGGAGAATCCTCATTTGATTTAGAAGGCATGTGATAGACCTTGGGAAATCAGAAGGCATGTGATCACCCTTGGCAAAGAGTTCACATGAGGGACACTTGGCTGGACACTTGGAAAATCTCAAGGACATGCACCCCCTTGAGCTAGAGGTATATATATGCATGGAGTTGGATGGGTGGATACATGCTCTCTCTTAGGAGTGTGGTCTTGGTAGTTAGATTTATGAGTCGTAGTTGTATTTTCACAACAGTTGGCTTTGTTAAATATCTCCAATTTAGTGTTGAATTCAGTCCTATATTACTTTATCTAATCTTTAAAACTCTCTTCCTAACTCTTTCAAGTGTTATTGGTGCAAAATCAAACCTATATCACCTCGAAGATTAGATCTACTTTGATAAACTCCACATATGCAAGACTTGACAAGGATGATTGCTGCTCTTGATGAAAATCTATGTGCAGCTTTATTTGGTGAACAAACCTTTGAAACAAAAACTAGAGTAGCTCCTCTTATTTTTAATGAATGCCCTCCAAGCACTTAGAGATGCTCTGATACAATTGTGAGGATATTTGGCAACTGATGTGACATCCCAAGGTACATCATTGATCCAAATCTTTGGTTATTTCCCAGAGGTGGGGAAGAGATTTCTCAAGATCATTTGAACAATTAAAGAAGAATAAGAAATATTTCAAATGAAATAAATCTTATCCCAAATTGATAATAACACATAAAATGGAAATGCCTGCAAAATAGGCTACTTGGCCTACACTTTCACACATGTGTGGAGAGAGACACTTTCACTCAAGATGTAATAACCCAGAGAAGATATAGAGATGGTTTGGGAGATTGAACCCAACTTTTGAAGAATATTACATATCTAAGAATATGTTCCTTTAATAGGAGAAATAATAAGCACAATTGAGAGAAATGAAAACTAGTCTGCGCATACATAGGGAGTGAGATATCCCAACCTCAACTTGGGATGGAAGCAAGTAGGGGCTTCCATAAGCTATGGGCTTGGTTTCTACACTCCAACACTCTAAGGAAATGCTAGTACGCAAAGGAAACACACCACATCACCCAAAAAGGTCTGATCCAAACCTAATATATAGAAATTAAGCGGGCACCTACAATCTTGAGACCACTTTTCCTAAAATTGTCCTCCAAAATTGGAGGACTTAATAGTAATTCTTGGCTATCAGCTTTGAGATTTCATTTCTTATGAAACAACAATTTGAAGAAATGTGACTCTGTTTTACCACATATAAAACAAGTTTTACCTTCATGAGGGTTTTCTTCTGTTTGCCATTCTTGCCCTTCCTTGATGCCTTGCGATCTCCTTCTGAATCTCAATCTTCTCCCTTGGACTACTTCCACTTGCTTTTTCCTCCTTTCCCCTTCTTTTCACACTTCCCTTCACCTTTGCTAGCATATAGGACCTATAAGAGACCATCATTCTTGGATGTGTCTCCTATGGTAACCTCTTCTACCACTAGGTATGGGATCAACTCCTCAAGAGTTGGTAGAGGATATCTATACAAGATGGTAGTAATGAGGGGTTTCCACTTCTCTTCTCCTCTCAGCCCATTGAGAGTAATCTACATAAGGTCTTTGTCATCTACTTTGCAGCCAATGGATGCCAATTGTTCCCTCAACTTCTTTACCCTCAAGGTGTAGTCAACAATAGATTGACCACTACCTTTCTTCAAGGAATGGATTTCATTCTTAAGCTACATCTTTTTGCTTCTTGTGGGAGTGGCATATATCTTCTCTAAGGCCTCCCAAACATCTCTAGCATGATAAAAATATGATATTTGACCAATCATAGTATTAGATATTACCCTCAAGGTGTAGTCAACAATAGATTGACCACTACCCTTCTTCAAGGAATGGATTTCATTCTTAAGCTGCATCTTTTTGCTTCTTGTGGGAGTGGCATATATCTTCTCTAAGGCCTCCCAAACATCTCTAGCATGATAAAAATATGATATTTGACCAATCATAGTATTAGATATTACCTCTAATATGTAGAAGACAGCTCTCCTATTCCTTTCCTCCCAATCCTTCAACATCTTCAATTCTTGAGTGGTGATCTTTGGATCTTTGGGATCCACATCAGGATTATCTTCATATCCAAACACAATAGGCCATAAACCTTTGCTCATGAGGTAGTTCATGACTCTAAACCTCCATGGCTGAGAGTTGTCTTTGTCAAGCAACTCCAACTTTTGACCTAGATATGCTATAATGAATGGGAAATTAGGGTTACACTAAAATGTACATCTTAGCCTTGATGTCCAAAATTTTGTATCCTTCTCCTAGAGTCTTCAAATGATGATTCCTACTTTGATACCAACTTATGGAATTTAATCCCTCATATTTGCACACTAGAAGTGAAATCAACCCAATAGCTAGGTCTCTTAATACACATTTTCTGCTACCCTATATCAAAACTCTCATTCACCTACTTTACTTGGATCGAGATCACCTACACTTTTAGTCACACTTATTATGTTTGATAACGTTTCCAACAAGCTATAGAAAACCTCAAATGGATCTATTTATGTTAGTCAAAAGCTCAGTACAAAATAGACTATGCAGAGATCTAGGATATGCAAAAAAATAGGTTTATAGAGACACACCAATTTCTATGCACATAAAACCGATTTCAAGAAGCCCTCTTAGGGAAAGTAAGGTAGTTATATAAGCTATATAATGCACTTTAAATATATTGAATTGGATATGCACACAAGGAGTTACAACTATTATAAGTAGACTATGTCTATACCTACAAGAGACTAGAGGGGGTGTGGGCTTGATAGCTCCTCCTTGCTCCTCCTCTGTGCATGTAACACCCTTTATGTTTTTCATAGATTGGAAAGATATGTTTCATCTCCTTGAGCCTTGGATGACTCTCTCCTTGAGCCTCCTTGAGTATACATCTCTCGGTCTTCAATGACCTACAAGGCTTCCATGCATTTGGCATCTCTTCACCTCCTTTTATAGCTTTTGGATGCCTCTCCCAAATTTTCCACCACCTTAGGACTACCTTTCCTGACCTTGCTTGACCTTGAGACTACCTTGAGTGATTTGAGTCTTGACTTTTGTCCACATTAAGGTCTTTTGACCCCTTTATCCACCTAAAGCTTGCATACTTCACATTTTCATAGACTCAATATATGACAGGGGAGAGGTGCTTGAACCACACCCTAAGAGGGAGGATAAGGATGTAATCCTCAACCATGGATTTTGGGGCAAGTGATTAGCCCACTGTACTCCTAGCCGATAGGTCATGAGCTCAATTTCCACACTAATTTGTTGCTTCCACTTGCATCACCAAAGAGAACTCGACATCTCAGATCTCCTAGTTACAAAAACCTCACTACAACCCTCTTTGTCAACATCGAAGGCTTTATGCAAAAACATAATTGCTATATCAATGACTACATGAATTTACATAAGTGATATCCATGGAAGAGAATGTAGTAGTATGTGTTGATTACATGTAGTAATCAAAGGCTGAATTTACAACCCAAACACTAGCTAACAACACTTGAAAGTGTCTATCAACTCTATTCTTTAGGATCAAAAAAACCTGCATAAACTTGTAGTGTCTACTCCCACCACAACTAAAAAGCTTTGACGAAAACTATAGATTTACTAGTATCGCTGAAAACATAGCCCTAAAGCTAAATCTTCATTGTCAAAGAAGTACAAATAACACTCTTCTCGATGTTATTGAGCTTCTATAAAAGAAACTATGCATAAAAATACTCGAAAATGGCTCCAAGAATCACCCCAAAAATGCTTCAAAACAAGATTTCAAACCAAAGAATGAAGCTTTGAGGGCCTAGTACATGTTAATGTTGTTGGTGCAAGACAATCAACAATTGAAGGTCTTTAAGTCCGCAGAGACGGCATCAAAAATTTCTTTAAAAAGGTCACCGGAAGGTCACCGGAACAGTACCGGAAACTCACAATAAAGTCACCGGAATGTTACCGGAATTGATCAATTTTACAGTTTTCAGTTTATGAAGAGTTGGAAGATAAAAGGAGGAAGAAAAGAACAAATTTTGGAGCATGGAAGAAAACCGGAAAAAGGATGTACACATATGTACAGTAGTATAGTCAAAGTTGTAAGCTTGTACAAATTTATCTATAAATACCTGAGAAAGTGTCGGGGCAGTATAAGAGAGAGGCATAGACAATGAGAGAGAATGAGAAGTTAGATGTCATGAGACATATGAAAAGTTAGTTGAGTTTTCCTCTCATCACTCAACTGTAACTTTCTGAGTAATCGAAGAAATATTGCGCCGAATTTTCTGTGTGTTCTTCATCTGTGATAGATGATTTGTGAAATCCTTTTGAGGATATCTAAGTCTATAGTTAATCAATCTATAGCTTAAGTTTCAGAGTTTAATTGTAAACAGAAACCGAGAATTGTCAGTAGGAACATTCATATGTGTTGAGTGTTCAAAGTTTACTGAAACAGGCGCATTTCCAGTGATCAATGTTTTGATCATTTCTCAGTGCATACTTTAAAGTTTTGCATGAGTGTGGGCTTAATCTTTAAGTTAGAAGATAAGCTACTCGTAACCAGAAGCATTTGCTTAAAAGGGTTCTATTCAAGGAGAACCAAGTCTTAGAAGTTGCAGGTGTAAAATAGACTGTTCAGAATGAGAGTTTCAGACATAGGTAACTTGTGAAGGTGATTTCTCAAGTTATACTAAACCTTTTGAAGAACTTTAACTTGAAGGAGGTGCGCAATCTCTAGGCGACACTCCATACAAAGTTTCATAAAAACTTTTCGTGTTTGATAGATTAATTTGAAGAAACTGTGCATCAGAATTTTTGTGTTGTGAAGGTTTTTACTTACTCTTGGTATAGAGGTGCTCTAATCACAAGAGTAGGTTATTCTTTTGGAGATTAACACTCTCCATCAGTGGTATCAGAGCAGGAGACATCAAAATCAAAGAAAGGAGGATCCCGATTGCTGCGGTTACAAAGAATTCAACAACTGAAGAACTAAAAGGTGAAAGTTTGAAGGCAAAACCTGAGGAAGAGATCATACGATAGCAAGAAAGACAAACGGAGTCTAATTTGAAGCAAAGGTACATATATTATTCATAAAGGTTGAAGGTTTCAATACACAGGAAGACACAAGATGGGAGATTCTCTACAGATAGAGAAACTGGATAGGGAAAACTATCCTGCGTGGTCAATGAGGATGGAAGCTCATCTTATGAGCAAAGATTTGATAGCTTATATCACAGGAGAAGAAGAAAAGCCACAGTTCAGAGATCCTAGTGTTCCGACTAGGGAAGAGTTAGCAGATTTGAAAAACTGGATGAAGAAAGATGCTCAAGCTAGAAGCATTATCTATATGGCAGTCAATGATTACTTGTTACCTCATATTCGAGGTCTTGAAAGTGCAACTGACATTTGGAATGCTTTGGAGGAGCATTTCCAGAATACTACTAAGTCAAGGAAGGCATCCTTATGGGCAGAGTTTACAACCTTCAAGAAGAAGGCTTCTCAGTCCATTTCAGACTATGTGACAAGGATGAAAGACATTGCAGATGCATTAGGAGCTGTTGATGAAGACATTGAGGAGGATAAATTGGTAAGACAAATTCTTACAGGCTTAAGAGGTGATGACAAATGGAAGCCGTTTATTTTGTCTACAGAGTTATCACTTGATCATTTCACTCCAGATTTAAATCAGTTGCTAGGACATATGCTAACATTTGAGAATGATGTTAAAGGAGATGGTGACAAGAGTGCAGGTCACGCAATGTACTCAAAAGATAAAAAGAAGAATAACAAAGGAAAGCAACAAGCAAATGAAGATGAAGGAACAACTAGCCAAGCCAACTTCCTAAGAGGAAGAGGAGGTGGCAAAGGTAGAGGAAGAGGCAGAAACAACAAAGATGGAGGCAAAGCTTGCTGGATTTGTGGTAAGACAAATCATTTAGCTAATGATTGTTGGCACAATACTCAAAGTAATAATGGATATAGTCAAAGTTACAATGCAAGAGGAAGAGGTGGCAGAAATCAAAGAGGAAATTTCAGAGGCAGAGGTGGTAGGAGTTACTTTGGAAGAAATGCAGGTAGAGGATTCCAAAGTCAACAATATAACAATACCTACTACAATTACGCTTCAGAACAGAAGGAGGATTCAACATTGATATTGAATGCTACTTATGAAAGGCAGAGTGAAGATCAAAGAGTCTTCTACATTGACTCAGGATGTAGCAATCACCTGAGTGGAAACATATCATTGATGACTGATTTGGAGAATAAAGTTTCTAATCATGTTGTTCAAACAGGTGACAACACAAAGCATAAAGTGAAGTCGATTGGATCAGTGAAAGCTAAAGACGGTAGTACCTTATTGGGTAAGGTTCTGTATGTTCCTACAATTCCTAAGAATTTGATAAGTGTAGGACAAATTGTTGAAAAGGGATATGAAGTAAGATTCACTAATGAAGGAGTATACGTGGAAGATCGCAGTCAAGGGTATAAACAGATTGTTTCAGGAAAGAAAGAAGGAAGACTGTTTACACTGAAGATTCAAGGCAACATTGGTCAGGCCATGTTTACATATGAAGGACAGAAAATTTCTGAGTTAGATCTTTGGCACAAGAGGCTTGGACATTTCAATGAAAGAGGTATTAAAGATATGATTAACAATGGTTCGGTGCTTGGATTGCCTAATGTTGCATGTCAACATATGACATACAAATGTGAGGCATGTCAATTTGGTAAGGCTCATAAGAATTCTTATTCCAAGCATGGTTTTATGCACTCAGAGAAGCTTGAATTGGTACACACAGATGTGTGGGGACCATCAAAGGATTTCAGTATAAATGGATCAAGATATTATGTGATTTATGTTGATGATGCTACTAGATGGATCACTATCTATGTGATCAAGGATAAGTCAGAAGTATTCAATACATTAAAACATTATCATGCGTATGCAGAAAGAACTACAGGTCATAAACTGAAGAGACTAAGATCAGATGGAGGGGGAGAGTATTTCTCCAACGAATTCAGTGATTACTTATGGAATGCAGGTATAAAAAGGGAAGTTACTTGCAGGTAATCTCCTCAACAAAATGGTGTAGCAGAAAGAAGGAATAGGACTCTTGTTGAGTTTGCAAGGTCCATGATGAATGAGAAAAATTGTCCTAATTATTTGTGGGCTGAAGCTGTAAATACAACTACTTATTTGGTCAATAGGTTACCATGTAAAGCCTTGCAGGGTATGACACCATATGAAGCTTGGTGGGGTAAAAGACCTACCCTAGATCATTGCAGAGTATTTGGATGTGTGGCATATGCATATGTGCCATCACAATTAAGACACAAATTGGAACCTAAAGCTGAAAAATATGTTTTCATTGGTTATGATGACAGACAGATGGGATACAGGTTGTGGAATCCATCCACAAAACATTTTCTGGTTTCGAAAGATGTTACGTTCGATGAGCAAAGTTCTTGGTATGCAGGAACAGTTAATAACAATACAGGTGATGAAGAAGAAATGAGTCAAAAGAAAGGTAAATCAAAGGTTCAAATAATTGATGAAGAAGAAAATTATGAAGTGCAGGAAGAAGTTGAAGAAAGTTCAAGATTTGATCCTGAGTGTGAAGAACCAGAAACCTCAAGGACTGGAGAACTCAGAAGGTCATTAAGAAATAGATGGCAACCTACAAGGTACAGTTATGATACTTCATTTTTGGCTACGAAAGATTATGCTTACATAATGAAAGCAGATGAAGACCCTTCTACATACGAAGAGGCAAAAGGTAAGGAAAAATGGGAGAAAGCTATGCAAGAAGAACATGATGCATTGGTGGAAAATCAAACATGGGATTTAGTTCCTAAACCAAATAGCCAGAAGATTATTGGATGCAAGTGGGTCTACAAGACCAAAAGATTTGCAGATGGAAGTGTGTCTAGATACAAAGCTAGACTTGTTGTCAAAGGGTTTGCTCAAACATATGGAGTTGATTATGATGAGACTTATAGTCCAGTGGCAAAGATGACAACCATCAGAACACTCATAGCTGTTGCTGCGTGTAAAGGTTGGAAGTTATGTCAGTTAGATGTGAAAAATGCTTTTCTGAATGGTTATATTTCAGATGATGTGTTCATGGAGCAACCTCAAGGGTTCAAAGATAAAAGGTATCCAGATCATGTGTGCAAGCTCAAGAGAGCTTTGTATGGCTTGAAGCAGGCTCCAAGAGCGTGGAACTATAGACTTGTAAAGTTCTTGAAAGAACTTGGTTTTCAGGTGTCTGAAGCAGATAGTAGTCTGCTTATAAAAGCAAGTGATAATGGTTTCATATACATGTGCATATATGTTGATGATATAATCCTTACAGGAACAGATGAGTCAGGTATACAAAGACTCAAGAAGCAAATGGAAAAGGAGTTCAAGATAAGTGACTTGGGAGACTTGTCATATTTCTTGGGTATGGAGATCACATATACTCAGCATGGAGTATTCGTGACCCAAGAAAGATATTTGAAGAACTTGTTAATCAAGTTTAAAATGAATGATTGCGGGATAGCACCTACTCCAATGGAGGTGAATCACAAATTGAGTAAGTTTGGAGGTGAAGAATTCAAGGATGTGAGACAATATCAGAGTTTGGTTGGTAGTCTTATCTATGCTACTTTAACCAGACCTGATTTATCATATGCAGTAGGAGTATTGTCTCAATTCATGCACTGTCCAAGGAAAGAACATTGGATTGCAGGACAAAGGGTGTTGAGGTACATTAAGGGTACACTCAAAGAAGGTTTGTATTATGGTTTTACATCAGATACAAATATCAAAATATACAGTGATGCAGATTGGGCAGGTAATCCAGATGACAGAAGGTCAACCTATGGATACATGTGTTATGTGGGAGATAAGCTAATCTCATGGTGTTCCAAGAAGCAACATACAGTTGCTTTGTCTTCTACCGAAGCTGAGTACAAAGGCATGGTTGAAGCCGCAAAGGAAGTGATTTGGCTAAAGACTTTAATGAAGAATTTTGACACTCTACAGAGGACACCAATTATATTTGGAGATAATATGAGTTCATTATATTTAGCTGCTAATCCTGTTTTTCATGCCAGGACTAAACACATTGAGATTCAGTATCACTTTCTAAGAGAGAAGGTGATGGATAAAGAGATTGAAGTAATCCATACTTCAACGAAAGATCAGATAGCTGATATGCTTACAAAAAGTTTGGATGGACCTAAGTTACAAAGGTTTAAAGATATGGCAGGAATAAAGAAGACAGAGAAAACCTCAATTGATGATTGAGGGGGAGCTGTTGGTGCAAGACAATCAACAATTGAAGGTCTTTAAGTCCGCAGAGACGGCATCAAAAATTTCTTTAAAAAGGTCACCGGAACAGTACCGGAAACTCACAGTAAAGTCACCGGAATGTTACCGGAATTGATCAATTTTACAGTTTTCAGTTTATGAAGAGTTGGAAGATAAAAGGAGGAAGAAAAGAACAAATTTTGGAGCATGGAAGAAAACCGGAAAAAGGATGTACACATATGTACAGTAGTATAGTCAAAGTTGTAAGCTTGTACAAATTTATCTATAAATACCTGAGAAAGTGTCGGGGCAGTATAAGAGAGAGGCATAGACAATGAGAGAGAATGAGAAGTTAGATGTCATGAGACATATGAAAAGTTAGTTGAGTTTTCCTCTCATCACTCAACTGTAACTTTCTGAGTAATCGAAGAAATATTGCGCCGAATTTTCTGTGTGTTCTTCATCTGTGATAGATGATTTGTGAAATCCTTTTGAGGATATCTAAGTATATAGTTAATCAATCTATAGCTTAAGCTTCAGAGTTTAATTGTAAACAGAAACCGAGAATTGTCAGTAGGAACATTCATATGTGTTGAGTGTTCAAAGTTTACTGAAATAGGCGCATTTCCAGTGATCAATGTTTTGATCATTTCTCAGTGCATACTTTAAAGTTTTGCATGAGTGTGGGCTTAATCTTTAAGTTAGAAGATAAGCTACTCGTAACCAGAAGCATTTGCTTAAAAGGGTTCTATTCAAGGAGAACCAAGTCTTAGAAGTTGCAGGTGTAAAATAGACTGTTCAGAATGACAGTTTCAGACATAGGTAACTTGTGAAGGTGATTTCTCAAGTTATACTAAACCTTTTGAAGAACTTTAACTTGAAGGAGGTGCGCAATCTCTAGGCGACACTCCATACAAAGTTTCATAAAAACTTTTCGTGTTTGATAGATTAATTTGAAGAAACTGTGCAGCAGAATTTTTGTGTTGTGAAGGTTTTTACTTACTCTTGGTATAGAGGTGCTCTAATCACAAGAGTAGGTTATTCTTTTGGAGATTAACACTCTCCATCAAATGTTATGTGAACCTAGTCCTTCCCCTTCCTCAAACACTAAAAGAGTATAGCTCAGTGTTGAGAGATTTGTGGTTAATCAAAGCACCGTGGAGAATGTAACTAGAATGGGTGACCTCTTAGGAAATAATGGGAATCTCTATCTTCCTTGATCCTTGAGGTCCTCCCTTGCACTTATCCAACAGTGCCAAGGTTGACTTTGGTGACTTTGATGAAAAGGTATATCAAGGCCTATGCCTTGGTCTCCGTGTGAGTCATAAGCCTAGGAGAAAGCCTTCGATGGAAGCTTTGGATTGACTTTCATCATCAATAGAAGAGTAGAAGTGAAACCCTAGTATGAATCTAGAACTCCATCAAGAACAATCTCCACAAGTGAACTATTTGGCAAGATTTCATTGATAGAAATCAATTGCTTCTTAAAAATTTTCATCTTTGTAAAACAAAATCTCCATTGAATCTCATCCATTCATATGATCACTCTCGAACTATTTTCAGAGATAAGTAACAAGACCCTCATTTCTTGCCTGGTATAATATTGCAAGCGTGTCCCAAGCATCTTTTGTTATCTTTTACGAAGATTATGAGGGATAATGGCACATTCGACAAACTAAGTTATCAATGCATGTGCTTTGTACTCTGACATCCCAATAAAATGAGTCTATAGTAGGTGCAATAGGAACCACAACGTGACTAGGAAATGGAAGATCATCATGTGCAACACCATCTAAATCACCTTCAATCATATTATTTGTAGGTGTATTAGTGCATTTTTCACTATCTTGAAAAATATCCCATAACCCTTTTGCTGCTAGCATATATGATGCATCATGTATGCCCTCAATGGGTAATTAGTATCATCAAAATTATCCTCAAAAACCAACATATGTATACATCATTTCCTCCAGCCATGGTAGTGAATAAGAACCTTGATGCAAAAAATTGACCATATCTCAAAACGTTGAATAGAAAAACATTATTGAGCTCTACTAAAATTGTAGGAGACTTTGAGGTGCCTATATTGGTGAACCAACATGTGTATATATGTTGGCCTATAAAAGGAAAAAATTATCAACATACACACTTTGATACTACCTTCAGAGGTCAAAACGAGCTCAAATCAAAGCTTTCATGCCAAAGAGAAAAACAGTTTAGAACTCTTAACTACCCCAAGTATGCTCGCCAATTTTCATGTGATTCTCACACTATGACAGGAGGGGTGTCAATGGCACCCTAGATGAAGTAGCATTCTACATTGATACCGATTGTAGGAGTTCAAGGTCTTCGAAAGCAGATGGAAAACACAAGGAATAGGAAGAAGCTCGAATCACAACACAACATAGAGTGTATTACCAAGTGAGTGTACAAAGATAAAGTGGTGCATTAGGGTTATAGTCCTATATGCAAGCAGAGGGATAGGAAAAACTCTTAAAGAGGGAAAGAGTGCCTCGGTAGTCCTAAGTGTATACACACACATCACTACCAAAATATATCAACAGTTTGAGCTTCCATGCATATACATCATAAGAAGATTTTCATTATTGGAAACAGTTGTTGCATAATTACCTTGGATTTTTTTATGTTGAGCTTTGGTTGTAACACCTTTGGTTCCTCCCTTGGTAGCAACGCCTTTCATAATGTCCATGTTCTCCACTCCTTCACCATCTTATCTTCTTGAATATTGATGCCTTCCTCCTCTTCCTATTGTCCTCCCTCTTCCGCTATGTGAAGATCCCTCTTGGTCATGTCCTTAATTGCTTTGTCTTCCTCCAAACATTCATGTACCCTTGCTTTGGTTTCCACTTCATCCTTTCCCCCTAGAGTTGCATGCATAAAACACTTGGGCCTCCTTGCCCATTGATGAGCATCCATTTATATTGATTTCTTATGTTGTCATAAGAAAAACAAACTGCTCAAGATCTATAAGTGTGTCCCTTATGTAAACTAAAGTGGTGAATGGTTTTCACTTTTCATAATCCCTCAAACCATTGAAGCCACTAGATCAAAATCATATATGTGATGGCTAATAGATCACAATGCACCTGAAAGCTCCTTCATTTGAGAATGAAGTTATTGATGCTAGCCCCTAATGTCTTCTTTAGATTTCTCAACTCATATTTGAGCCTCTCCAAGGTTTCCCAAACTCTCATGCTTGAGTTTAGGTCTTCAATGTGTCCTATCATACTATTGCTAATATTTGTGAAAGAATGAAAGTAACCCTTTTGTCATGCTCATTCTTTTCCCCAAATGATTTGAGTTTGTAATTGGTGGGATTACTGTTGAGATCTTTGCTCAATCCCACTGATCAAACCCCAAAGGCCCTTTCCCATGAAGTCATTTGACATTCTAAACTTCCAAGGCTGATAGTTTCCTTTCTCAAGTTTCTCGATTTAAGTGTTGAATTGAGTCATATATTGCTTTTGAAATTCTTTAAAACTCTCTTCCTAACTCTTTCAAGTGCTATTTCTATAAAATCAAACTCATATTACCTCCAAGATTAGATCTCCTTTTATAAACAACAAGTATGCATGACTTGATGATGATTGAGTGCTCCCCCTTGATGAAAATCAATGTCAAAATTTCTTTGGTGAAGAAACCTTTGTTGGTGCAATTCACAAGCCTACACATTTGGCTTAAAGATCATACACATATGGAGAAGCATGGGAACCAAATGCTTGAAGATAATTACCCATTTACTCTTTGTAAAAGTCATATTTGACTTAGAATCTTTGTAAACACCTACCAAGAAGAACTCATGGAAAAGTTGGGAGTTGATTGATGGAATATCTCCTATAATGGAGGATCACTTTTTAGAGAGAGCCAAAATTTGAATTCAAATTCAAATTGGAAGTGAACACTTATATAAACCTCTAGAAAAAAGTCACGGGTAGATGAGTCACTTTCCGAGCTTCTCATTCTCATTTGTGAGTGTGTGTGAGGTCTACACTCTAGCCCACACCTTTCTACACCATTAGGCAATGATCTTCATGCCTATGGCATTGTACAACATTGTTCATTAATACATATATCTACATTGTTCATTTCTGAGTTCTCTCTCATAGTCTCTGAAAGTCAGTCAACTTGTGGAGATCATATTTCACTAATTTCTCCACCAAATTCAAAGATCTATAGCTTGTTGGAACCAGCTCAAAGTATTCTACATGCTACCAAAATTTTAAGGATTTCTATTCAGCCATTTTAGAGAAACATTCGTCGAGGTGATCATTCGTTGAAGGTTGCAACAGTCCTAAAATATCGGGGGTAAAGGTTTACTTGCTAAATTAATTTCTCTGAGCATAGTCAATGTTTTTGAGTGATTTCACTTGAAATAATTATCTTACTAAGCTAATTAGATACCAATAAAAGGAATTTTTCCAATTCCTACTGTGCTGGTCATACTGAGCAAAAGATGCAGCAGGTGTATTGTAAAAAATAGAAGGTCTTCTTGAAGACTTGAAGTTCAAAGTTGTCTATTTTGATTCAATCTTTTAATACATAATTTCCAAAGTACATAGGCCATTTTATGGTGTCATTGGAAAGCTAAGAAGGTCTACTTATCAACTCTGAAGCATCAAAGGGCTGGTACAAAGCAGGATTTAGCAGTACCTACTCATCATCTTGAAGTTTCCATTCATCATTCCCAATAGACTAAGTGGTATCAGATCAAAGTTAAGGTAAAATGGGAGATGTTTTTCCTTCATTTATTGATAAATTGGATAGGAACAACTATCAGGCATGGTCTCTAAGGATGAAGAAATACCTACAAGGAAGGATTCTTTATAGATACATCTCAGGAGATGAGGAATTTCCCTCATTCAAAACCAGAGGACTACCAACAAAGGAAGAACATGAAAACCTCAACACATGGTGTGCCAAGGATGCATTAGCCAGGTCTTACTTACTCAACTCCACCTCTGATTTTGTTTTGCCACATATTAGAAACTGTAAGACATCCCAAGAGACTTGGGAAACCTTGTCATCCTATTTCTCTTCCAACACAAAGGAAGAACATGAAAAGCTCAACACATGGTGTGCCAAGGATGCATTAGCCAGGTCTTACTTACTCAACTCCATCTCTGATTTTCTTTTGCCACATATTAGAAACTATAAGACATCCCAAGAGACTTGGGAAACCTTGTCATCCTATTTCTCTTCCAACTTCAGAAGTCTAAATTAGACTTTCAACAAGAGTAAAATAATAGAAAATATGTTCCTACAACAAGAGAAAGAATGAGAACAAGTGAGAGAAATACAAAATAGTAAATGCATACATACGGAGTGAGATATCCCAACCCAAAATTGGAATGGAAGAAAGTAGGTGCTTGGTTGCTAGACGCTAGTGCTACAAGGACACACTAGTACACAAAGAAAATGCACCCCAAGACACAAAAAATTGTGATCAAACCTAATATATAGAAAGCAAGTAGGCACTTATAATCTAGGAACCACTTATCCTAAAACTCTTCCTCCTAAATTGGATGAATTCATGGGAATAGTTGGCTATGAGCTTTGAGATTTCATTTCATGTGAAACCTCTCTATCCAAGAGGATAATCTAATCATCTCCTTATATGCACTTGATTGGTGGAAAACTTCTCCATGTTTGTATAAAGGGACATGTTTGGTAGGGAACTGACAAGGCACATTTCAATGTGATATTTGTGTGTATGTGTGTATTGAGGGAAACTCTTCTTTATGTGTCTCTCTCTACCTTATCAAATTCTTTCTCTCTCTATCTCTCATCTCATTATCTTCAACCATAGATCACTTTGAAGCCATGTCTCTCTTCAAGTGCTACAATTGTTGAGCTCCACCATTGTCTAGTTGTTGCATTGAATAGGTTACACTCTTATTAGTGTCACATGGCAATTGCAGTCATGGAGGTGACCCTCCACTGATTATGATGCCTACAATGATGCTCAACTATCTCATTGTTGGAGTTCAAGGTTTGTGGAAGCATGCAAACAACATAAGGAAGAAGAAGCTTGGAGCAAAACACACGATACTAAATGTATTACCAATAGAATGTATAAATATAAGCAACCCATTAGGATAATAGGCATATATACAAGATGAGGGAAAAAAAGCTCCTAAAGAGGGAAAAAAAGCTCCTAAAGAGGGAAAAAAGTGCCCCAACAGTCCTAGTGTGTTCACACACATCACTACCTAAATATATCAACAAATCCCCCCTAGGTGTGATGTAGTGAACAAGGAGCTTGCACTCATGTATAAGGAAATGCCAAGCTATGTGGAATCAATCCACAAAAGAAAATAAGCCCAAAACTTTGTGTAAAGCTTCAAACTTCTCTGTAGGCAGAGGCTTTGTGAAAAGGTTTGCAATTTTCTCCGGTGTGGGCACATATGCCAAAATAATCTCTCCAGTAGAGAGCGTCTCGTTGACATAATGATAGTGAACCTCAATGTGCTTAGTGTAGGCATGGAACGCATGGTTCCTTGCAACTACCAATGCGTTGTAACTTTCAATGAGGATGGTGGTGGAAGAAGACTAACCAACACCCAAATGAGTCGTAAGGCATCTGAGCCACACACACTCAATAGTTGCTATGAAAGATGCCCTATACTCAGCCTCACAACTAGAAATGGCCACAATAGGCTACTTTGTGCTCAACCAAGATATACATGAGCTACCAAGCATGAAGCAAAATCCACTAGTGGACACACGAGTGTCATAGCAACTAGCCCAAACAAAGTCAGAAAAATCATGTAAATCTGGCAGTAGTGATTCCCCCTTGGGATAAAACAATCCAAGTAGTCGGGTACCACTCAAATAGTGAAAGATGCACTTAACCGTCTGCCAATGCTTGACACATGGGCAATGCATAAACCTACTCATCTTTAAGACAACAAACTATATATCTGGCCAAGTAATGCATATGTTAATCAGGCATCCAACAACTTGTTGATAGAGAATAACATTTAAATGCATCTCCAGCATCATGAAGACTCAACCACAAACCTCTCTCCATAGGAGTGGCAATAGGTTTATAGTCTTCAAGGCCAAAATACTGTAATAATATGTCAATATATTTTGTTTGACACAAAGATATTTTTCCAATCAACTTGCATAAATTGAATGCCCAAATAATGATGCAAGTTCCCCAAATCTGATACCTCAAATGAGGCATGCAAATCAGCCTTAAAATCAGCAATATGCCTCTCAATAGGACCAATGAGCAGCATGTTATCAACAGAGACAACAATGATCAAAAGCACATCATTTGCATGCTTAATGTATAAGGTCCTCTTAGTTGGAATGCTCTCAAAACCATGTGCAGTCAAGTAGGCATGCATCTTTTCATACCAAGTACGTGGTGCTTGCTTCAAACCATATAATGCCTTTTTCAACCTGTACACTTGGTTTTCATCCCCTTACTGCACAAAGCCATGGGACTGAAAAACATATACTTCTTCATGCAAGTCACCATTTAGAAATGCAATTTTAATGTCCAAATGTTGTACATTCCAACCATGATGAGCTGCAAGTGCATAGATGCTACGAACAATAGTCATTTGGCATGTAGGAGCAAATGTCTCATCAAAATCAATGCCTTTTTCCTAAGCATAACCCTTTGGAACAAGCCTAGCTTTATACCTTTTAATTATTCCATCACGCTTACACTTCAGCTTGTATACCCACTTATTGCCAATGGCCCTCTTGTTAGGAGGCAAGTCAAATAAAGACCATGTACCATTTTACATGATAATGTCATATTCTGATTGCACAAAACCCATCCAATTTTTTGGAATTTTGTGCTTCATGAAACAAAACAGGCTCATTCTCAGCATAGAGATTAGATGCAGCCATTGCATATCAATCTGATGCAAAAGAAGCACTATGAGAAGCTGAATGAGTACGATATGATAGAGGTGCATCTAACTTGCTATTAAACAAAGTTTGCACCAGCCATTTTGGCATAGTTTTTGCCTCCTCAATATCAGCTCTCTCATCAACAAGTGCATCATTTAAATTTGCATCAGAAATGGAATGATCTGTATCATCATGATAAACTTGTAAAGGTTGAGAATTTTCCTCATTTGGACTAGCACTAGACTCTCCACCTGTAAAAAGAGGCAGCAAATTATCATACATATCTTTGGAGCTAACAAATGTCTCCTTAGTACATGAAAGTAATAGCTGAATAGCACCTTCCAAAAAAACAACATCATGGCTAACTAGAATGCGTTTAGTTTGTAGATGATACAATCAACAAATCAGGGCAAATTTGACCATGCACAAATAAGAAACTGAACTAGAAACAACAGCTTTTGACAGTACATGAGTTCAACAGGCATATACCCAGTGGTATGTGTGCATGTCATTCTATTTGCCCAAAGTGCAAAAGTAAGAATCTAGGCCATTGTTTAATGTCACCATTACATGCTTTAGATATGGCTTTCACAATAAGTGGATGCCCTCTCTCTCTTTTACCATTGGCCTCTGGATTATATGTAGAAGTGAGAGACAAATGAAGTGATGTTCAAAGAACTCTTTAACTTCTCTCGCATTTAACTCTCCATGATCAACAACTACTTTCTCTATGTACCCAAAGCGACTTATGACATCTTCAAGCAAGAATTTGCAAACATTGTAAGTGGTCTTAGATCATAGTGCACGTCACTCTACATGATTAGTAAGTCTTCTCTTGCAAGTACAATGTAATGCATTTGGTCAATACCTTCAGGCGTAGTTACAACATCCACTACTCACTTGTAGTGAATACAAGGTGGATAACTAGGATGCAAAGGATCTCTATGTTTGACTAAGGAATGAAGTTAAGAAGTAGAACATGTAGAAACATAGTTACTAATGTCAACATACATCTTAAACGAATAATATGTACTATTTTTTTCACATGTTCCAAAAAGTCCTTTATGACTTGCCCATAATGTCTTATGCATTTCCTTCATTGGTTGCAATTGAAGTCCTCGTTTTCCTAGGACTCATGGTGGATTCTTAACCATATCCTTAGCATGTCTCCAAAGATAACTGTTCCGTAGGAAAAAATTGTAAGATCGTTTCCTAATGTTACGAAACCTATTCCTAGTCCAACTAGGTAATGGTTGCAATGTACTCAGATACTTTCCTATGTCTCTCCATTCATCTTCATACTCAGACTCATGAAATTGCTCATACTCATATATACGTGGAACATATTCAACTAAGTTCACATTCTTCATTAGATCACTTTCAAGATCATCATAAAATCTAGCTCTCGATAACAAATCAACAATTGAATTCGACTTACCTAAAATATGAACTAACTCAAGATTTATGAACTTAATATATGAGATCCAGCTAAGCATGGCTATCTCAGGAGATCAATAATTGGTGATCATTCCAATGAGAGGCAAACAATCAGTCTCAATGTTGACATTTGCTCCAATGAAATATTCTTTGTCTGTTTTCAAAGTTGTTACCATACCCCATAGTTCTCATTTGACCTGTGGATACATTCGTTGTGTTTCATGTAAAATTTTAGCCCCAAACCTAATTGCATATCTACTCCTTCACTATCATGTTGACTTATGACCCAACCTATACAAATAGGACTAGTATCAATAGTCAATACAATAGGTTTGTTAACAGAATAGTCTACACGCTTAAGGATGGGAGCTTCAAGCCACAATTTTGTTAGATTTATTTAGACCTCCATGGTCTACCATTGGCCTACCTACATTTGATCGAGGACCCTAGCCAAGTCAAGAACCAGAGCTCGGGGGAGCCAAGGTTCTAGCACGAATCTTTGAGGTTATTCCAACTGCACAGGGTGGCCATATGAGGACTGTTTGGACCTTAGAGAAGATTCTAGATGGACTAAGGGAAAGGGCTATTTAAGGTTGGGAGGAGAGTGGCAGGTAGCTAATTGAGATCTTTCATGTGGTATCATCAGCTTGAGTAAGAGAAGGGAAAGTTTGTGGAGAAAGGGCCACTTCACCCTCTTCTTCAACAATCTTCATGGGGAAAAGAAGGAGAGCTTTTGCATGCAAATTTAGAGACTCGTGCAAGCTGAAGGATGGAGTTTGGGAGTGCATGGAGATCTGTCTTGATCCGTGTGTAGCAGACAAAGCAAAAGGTTTTGGCATCGACCATAGAGTGTTCAGTTCAAAGGTATGTCATGTTTCGATTTGTGTCCACACAAGAACATTCAAGAACGTCTTTAGAGGCGCCCCTCTTACGAGGTTGGAGGAGAAGCCGTTGAACTTCTTCCACCTCAAGAGACAAAGACAAATAGTAGTTTGTGTGCCTTATATAGGCCTCTCGAGTGAAAATCCGGAGTTATGTGGAATATATGCCCCTGTTCCATGTGCTCATGTTGCCTGGAGGGGAGCGAGAAAAAGATTCTATGGATCATTTTTCTCTGATTTGACCCCTTGAAGTACCTATCTATGTTCACTAATTTGATCATAACTTTTTCTAGGAATGTCCAAATTGCAAAATTCAAAGTGATATAGATTCCTTGCTTCAAGATATTTCCTAATAGGTTATCTGCTAGGTTTGGCTTAGATTTGAACTCCTGTACAGAGTTGTTAAGTTGACTGAGTGGAATCGTAAGAACTTCTTGAGGTTTGAATTATTTTCTTATCTTCTCATAGATACTTAGGGAGGTGATTTTATCTCATTAGAAATAAATTTCATTACTTTTATCTTTATTTATAATTACTAACTTGTCGAAAAGTAAAGAAGATAAAGAATTTTCTAATTTTCAAGTGGACAAAGGTTTGCTCAAAAGAAAAGGAAAGATTTGTGTGCCTAATTCCCAAGAAGGAAAGTTTGGAAAAGAAGTTATTTTTGAGAACCACGATGTACCTTGTGCAAGACATCCTGGTATTGAGAAAACTTTAGAATTGGTCAGACGTACCTTTTGGTGGCCAAAGATGGTTAGAGATGTAAACAATTATGTAAGTCAGTGTTTTAAATGTCAAGCGAATAAAGCAAAGAGGATTAGTCCTCAGGTCTGCTACAACCATCGGAGATACCATAGTATTGTTGGGATAGTATTTCGAATCACTTCATAATGGGTTTACCTAACACTCGATGACAGAAGAATGCTATTCTAGTGGTGGCTGATCATTTGAGAAAAATGGCACACTTTATCCCTACAAAGGAATCAGTGGAGGCTTCGCAAGTCACGGAACTATTTATTGAGAGTATTTTTAGACTACATGGTCTATCGAAATATTGGATAGGGATCAAAGGTTTATTGGAAATATTTGGAAACACGTATTCAATAAGCTTCAAGTTCAAGATGAGTAGTGGAGAGCATCCACAGACAGATGGTCAGACCGAAAGAGTTAATGAGATACTTGAAGATATGCTATAGGCATATGTTTCAGAAAAAGAAACAGTTTGGGATAGTTTCCTTCCATTAGTTGAATTTGCTTATAATAGTTGGAAGCACAAGACTACTAGGCCAACACCTTTTGAAGTGATCTACGGATTTATTCCACATAGTCCACCTACCACTGGGTTACCTAGGAAATCTCCGAGTGCTTCATAATTTTTAACGGATATGCAAGCTAACTTGAAAATAGCTTTGTTCAATCTCCAGCAAGCTGCTAAAAGCATGAAAACATTTGTAGATCGACATCGAACACCACGAACATTTCAAGAGGGCGATCGTGTGTTTTTACAGGTTCCACTTGGTTTCTCATTGACAGTGGGTCTAAAACCCATGTTATCCCCTAGGTTTTGTGGACCTTGGATAGTAATTAAGAAGATTAGTGATGTCGCATATAAATTGCAATTGCTAGATAATTGCAAAGTTTGCCCAGTTTTCCATCTTAGCAAGTTGAGACCATACATTTCTCGAGATGAGAATTGTCTAGATGGTTTGGTTGCTTTAGAAAATAGAGCATCTTAGCTAGATGTTCCATTTTAGGTTCTTGATAAAAGGGAGTGGAAGTTAAGAAATCCCCCCATACGAGAGTATTTAGTAGCATGGACTAGCTGTCCACTCATAGAAACTACTTGGGAATCAGAAGCTTTGATTCACAAAATTTCCTTCCTTAATCACTGAGGAGAGTGATCTCTAGAAGGGGGAGAGATTGTTAGATTTATTTAGACCTCCATGGTCTACCATTGGTCTACTAGCATTTGGTTGAGGACCCTAGCCGGGTCAAGGACCAGAGCTCGGGGGAGCCAAGGCTCTAGCATGAATCTTTGAGGTTATTCCATTTCCTCAGAGTGGCCGTATGAGGAGCATTTGGACCTTAGAGAAGATTCTAGATGTTCCAAGGGCAAGGGCTATTTAAGGTTGGGAGGAAAGTGGCATGTAGCTAATTGGGATCTTTCAAATTTCTTCAATTTACGCATAGTTTGTGTGTGTTTTTTAGTCCAAATAAATTTTCGTTTCTTGCTCAACAAGTCATAGAGACAATCAGCAACATGAGGAAAGTGTGGGATCCAAATAACATAAAAGATGCAAGCACCAAGAAATCTGCATACCTCACTCACATTGTTACACATTTTAGAAATCTTGCTAATGGCATCAACTTTTTGTGGGTACGACGTTCGACCATAATAATCTCATAAATGTCCAACAATAAGAACCTCGTTGACACCAAAAATAGATTTTTCTATGGAAAATGGGAGACCTACCTCTTCAAATCATTGAAATATTCGTTCACAATTAGAGATATGATCAAGAACAAATTTATGACATCTAGATGAATCTAAAGTAGTGTCCTTTACATGTTCCTCACTCCCTTTAATTGGAATATCATCAATGAATGGAATCGTTATATGAGGGATAAAAACATGTAAGACCATAGTCATAGCACTCATCATATGAGCCACATAATTAGTTGCTCCTTGAGGTAAAGTACACATTTGCATTAAGCCTAAAGGAATTTTCATAGTGGTTATGTCATGACTATCAATTGCTAATTGGAATTGTTCATACCTAGAATATAAATCACCTATTGAATAGATAGAATGTCCTGAAAATGATTCAGCAAACTCATGCACAATGGTTCATGTTCCTATAAGCCTTATGGTGACTTAATTGATGGGTTGAAGATATTGAATAAAATGTAGTTTCCTATTCTTTTTAGGCCCAATGAACCATCTATTTGAGTAAGGTGCAAAATATAGCTCTAAAATTCTCATGTTTATCTTCTCCTTAAGTAGTTTCATTAACTCACGTAAGTGAGCCTTTGGAATTGATATAGGGCGAAGATTCAAGATTATCATGGGTGCAACTAGCTTAGGATCTGTGCAACCAATCTCATGAGAATACATAGTAAAGGCTTTTCCATGGCTACATATGACTCTCTCAAATGTATCTCCCTCTGCTTGCAAAAGAAAGTCATCATCTCTACCAATTTTCACCTATTTGATTGTCTCATCAGTGAATGTATGTCGTATGTGTTGGGTGTGTGTAGAAGTGCGAGAGACACACAAGAAGCACACACAAGGAGCACAAACGCAGCAAGACACACGGAGAAGACGATGGCTGGAATAGCTCTCTCTATTGATCGATGAACTGAACGGAAGTAAGAGCTGAATAATATCCCTAAGTACAAAGTACCACCACATATGAGAGTATCAAGTATGTGGTAACATGGGGAAAAAACCTCTAGCCAGCACTAGAGTAAAAAGTGCCCATGTATAGGGAAAAGGTTCACATCAAAGCTACTCGAGGAACCCATAAGTGTAACAAACCCCCCTGGAGCGAATGATGTGAACACATACAGGGAGTGACAGATCAGCCCCCACAAGGTAACAAGCCTAAAGCTTTGCAAAATGCTTCAAACTTTTCCCGTGGAAGAGCTTTGGTGAATATGTCTGCCACATTATCTTGTGTAGAAACATATGTTGGTGCAGAGCAATCAACAATTGAAGTTTTGGAAGTCAAAGAATGAAGATAATATCAAGTTTTGAAGCATAAAGGAGGTTTACATTCAGGATTTGAAAGAAATGTACACATATGTACATTAGTTCAGATATAGGTCACTTATACTTTTGATTAGTCATAAGTTTGTAAATATTTGCCTATAAATACTATGGAAAATGTCGGGACAAGTATGAGAGAGCATGAGAATAGAGTAATTGAGAGTTGTAAGAGTCATTAGACATCTTAGAAGTTAGTTGAATCCTCTCTCATCATTCAGTTGTAAACTCCTTCAGAAATGGAAGAAATTTGTGCCCGATGTTTCTGAGTTTTCTCCTTCTGTGTTAGATCTTTTGTGAAATGCTTTTGTACAAGTCTAAGTCTATAGGTGATTGACCTCTGTATGAATTCTTAGCTTCCAATTGTGATCATGCTGAGAGAATTATGTGTAGGAACATTTGTATGTGAAGAAGTGTTTACTGGTTCCTGAAACGGGCGCAAAATTCGAAGTCAATGTTTTGATCAGTTCCCCTTCCACAGTTTAAAGTTTTGAGCAAGTAAGCACTTAATCTTTAAGTTGGAAGGTAAGATACTTGTGGCTAAAAGCATTTGCTTAAACGGGTTCTATTCTTGGAGAACCATGTCTTAGAAGTTATAGGTGTCTAAATCAACTTCTCATAAGTACAGTTTTAGACATAGGTCACTTGTCAAGTTGATTTCTCAAAATCTACTGAATCTTTTGGAGTGATTCGACTTGGAGGAGGTGCACAATCTTTAGGCGACACCTTGTGCAAAGTTTTATAAAAAACTTTACACATTTGATAAGTCAATGAGAAAGATATGTGCAACAGACTTTCTGTAGAGTCATCATCTTCACAGATTTTCCAAAATCCTTATAATTGAGTATTGATCCTCCATATTGGTGAAGGTTTTGACTTACTCTTGATATAGAGGTGTTATAATTTCAAGAGTAGGTTGTTCTTTTGGAGATTAACACTCCCCATCAATGGTATCAGAGCAGGAAGCATCAGAATTGAAGGAAGGAGGATCCCGACTGCTGCAGATGCAAAGAATTCAACATTTAAAGGTTCAAAAGGTGAAAGTTTGAGGATAAAGCTTGAGAAGGAGATCATACGACATCAAGGAAGTCAAAAGGAGTGTCATTCGAAGTAAAGGTAACCTTATACTTTATAAAGATTGAAGAATTCAATACACAGGTGAAGAAAGGATGGGAGATTCTCTTCAAATAGAGAAATTGGATAGAGAGAACTATCCAGCATGGTCAATGAGGATGGAAGCTCATCTAATGAGCAAAGGTGTGATAGGATATATTACACGTGAAGAAGAAAAGCCTCAATTCAGAGATCCTGGTGTTCCAACTAGGGAGGAATTGTCAGATTTGAAGAATTGGATGAAGAGAGATGCTCAAGCTAGGAGCATTATCTATATGGCAGTCAATGACTACTTGCTACCTCACATTAGAGGTCTTGAAAGTGCAAGTGATATATGGAATGCTTTGGAGGAGCATTTCCAAAACACTACAAAGTCAAGGAAGGCATCCTTATGGGTAGAATTTACTACATTCAAGAAGAAGGCCTCTCAATCCATCTCAGATTATGTAACCAGAATGAAGGACATTGCAGATGCATTAGGAGCTGTTGATGAACATTGAGGAGGATAAATTGGTAAGGCAAATCCTTACAGGTTTGAGAGGTGATGACAAATGGAAGCCATTCATTTTGTCCACTGAATTATCACTTGATCATTTTACTCCTGACTTAAATTAGTTGCTAGGACATATGTTGACCTTTGAACAGGATGTCAAAGGTGAAGGTGACAAGAGTACAGGTCATGCAATGTACTCAAAGGATAAGAAGAAAATTAGCAAAGGGAAGCAACAAGTAAATGAAGATGAAGGCACAACTAGTCAAGCCAACTTCCTAAGAGGAAGAGGAGGTGGCAAAGGTAGAGGAAGAGGCAGGAATAACAAAGATGGAGTCAAAGCTTGCAGGATTTTTGGTAAGACAAATCATTGAGCTAATGATTGTTGGCATAATAATCAAAGTAATGGTGGATATAATTAGAACTTTAATTCAAGAGGAAGAGGTGGCAGAAATCAAAGAGGTAACTTCAGAGGAAGAGGTAGTAGGGGTTACTTTGGAAGAAATGTAGGTAGAGGATTCCAAAGTCAACAATACAATAATACCTACTACAATTATGCTTCAGATCAGAAGGAGGATTCAACATTGATAATGAATGCAACTTGTGAAAGGCAAAGTGAAGACCAAAGAGTCTTCTACATTGACTCAGGGTGTAGCAATCACCTAAGTGGTAACATAGCATTGATGACTGATTTGGAAAATAAGGTATCTAATCATGTTGTTCAAACATGTGACAATACAAAGCATAATGTGAAGTAAATTGGATCAGTGAAGGCTAAGGATGGTAGCACCCTCTTGAGTAAGGTATTGTATGTTCCTACAATTCCTAAGAATCTGATAAGTGTAGGACAAATAGTTGAAAAAGGTTATGAAGTGAGATTCACTAATGAAGGAGTATTTGTGGAAGACCCTAGCAATGGGTATAAACAAATTGTTTCAGGGAAGAAAGAAGGAAGATTGTTCACATTGAAGATTCAAGGTAATGTTGGTCATGCCTTGTTCACTTATGGAGGACATAAGATTTTTGAGTTAGATCTTTGGCACAAGAGGCTTGGACACTTCAATGAAAGAGGTATCAAAGATATGATTAACAGTGGTTCAGTGCTTGGATTGCCTAATGTTACAGGTCAACATATGACATACAGATGTGAGGCATGTCAATTAGGTAAGGCTCATAAGCAATCTTACTCCAAACATGGTTTTATGTATTCAGAGAAGCTTGAGTTGGTACATACAGATGTGTGGGGACCATCAAAGGATTTCAGTATCAATGGTTCAAGGTACTATGTGATTTATGTTGATGATGCTACCAGATGGATCACTATCTATGTGATCAAAGATAACTCAGAAGTGTTTAATACATTTAAACACTATCATGCATATGCAGAAAGAATTAGAGGTCATAAATTGAAGAGACTAAGGTCAGATGGAGGAGGAGAGTATTTCTCTAATGAGTTCAGTGATTACTTGTGGAATGCAGGTATAAAAAGGGAAATCACTTGCAGGTACTCCCCTCAACAAAATGGTGTTGCAGAGAGGAGGAATAGAACTCTTGTTGAGTTTGCAAGATCCATGATGAATGAGAAAAATTGCCCAAATTATTTGTGGGCTGAGGCTATAAATACAACTACTTATTTGGTCAATAGGTTGCCATGTAAAGCCTTGCAAGGTATGACACCATATGAGGCACGGTGGGGTAAGAGACCTACATTAGACCATTGCAAAGTATTTGGATGTTTGGCATATGCATATGTGCCATCACAATTAAGACACAAATTAGAACCTAAAGATGAAAAGTATGTATTCATTGGTTATGATGACAAGCAGATGGGTTATAGATTGTGGAGTCCATCGACAAAGAAATTTATTGTGTCTAAGGATGTTACATTTGATGAGCAAGGTACTTGGTATGCAGGTACTATCAATATTAATACAGATGATGAAGAAATTGTGAGTCAAAAGAAAGGTAAATCAAAGGTTCAGATATTTGATGAACAAGAGAATAATGAAGTGCAGGTTGAAGTTGAAGAAATGCCAAGATTTGATCCTGA
Source organism: Ceratopteris richardii (assembly GCA_020310875.1). NCBI lineage: Eukaryota > Viridiplantae > Streptophyta > Polypodiopsida > Polypodiales > Pteridaceae > Ceratopteris > Ceratopteris richardii. The sequence goes on along the minus strand of CM035442.1, from coordinate 65,615,282 downwards.
GTGTGAAGAACTAGAAACCTCAAGGAGTGGAGAACTCAAAAGGTCATCAAGACACAAGTGGCAACCTACAAGGTATAGCTATGACACTTCTTTATTGGCTACAAAAGATTATGCTTATATGATTAAAGCAGATGAAGACCCTTCTACATATGAAGAGGCAAAAGGTAAGGAAAATTGGGAGAAAGCTATGCAGGAAGAATATGATGCATTATTGGAGAATCAGACATGGGATTTGGTTCCTAAACCAAATAGCCAGAAGATAATTGGATGCAAGTGGGTTTACAAAACAAAGAGATATGCAGATGGAAGTGTGTCTAGGTATAAAGCTAGACTTGTTGTGAAAGGGTTTGCTCAAACATATGTACGACAACCATCAGGACACTCATAGCCATTGCTGCATATAAAGGTTGGAAATTATGTCAATTAGATGTGAAAAATGCTTTTTTAAATGGTTACATTTTAGATGATGTTTTCATGGAGCAACCTCAAGGATTCAGAGATGGAAGGTATCCAGATCATGTGTGTAAGCTCAAGAGAGCTTTGTATGGCTTGAAGCAGGCCCCAAGGGCTTGGAATTATAGACTTGTGAAGTTCTTGAAAGAACTTGGATTTCAAGTATCTAAGGCAGATAGTAGTTTGCTTGTAAAAGCAAGTGATGATGGGTTTATTTACATGTGCATATATGTTGATGATATAATTCTTACAGGTACAGATGAGAAAGGGATTCAAAGCCTAAAGAAGAAAATGGAGAAAGAATTCAAAATTAGTGATTTGGGAGATTTGTCATATTTCTTGGGCATGGAGATTTCATATACTCAACATGGAGTGTATGTGACTCAAGAAAGGTATTTGAAGAACTTGTTAATCAAGTTTAAAATGAATGATTGCAGGGTAGCACCTACTCCAAGGGAGGTGAATCACAAATTGAGCAGATATGGTGGAGAAGAATTTAAGGATATGAAGCTATATCAGAGTTTGGTTGGTAGTCTTATCTATGCTACATTAACTAGGCCTGATTTATCATATGCAGTTGGAGTTTTGTCTCAATTCATGCATTGTCCTAGGAAAGAACATTGGATTGCACGTCAAAGAGTGTTGAGGTACATTAAGGGTACACTCAAAGAGGGTTTGTATTATGGTTTTACATCAGATAGAAACATCAAAATATATAGTGATGCAGATTGGGCAGGTAATCTTGATGATAGAAGGTCAACCTATGGATACATGTGTTATGTGGGAGATAAGTTAATCTCTTGGTGTTCAAAGAAGCAACACACACTTGCTCTGTCATCTACAGAAGCAGAGTACAAAGGCATGGTTGAAGCTGCAAAGGAAGTGATATGGGTTAAGACTCTGATGAAGAGTTTTGACACTATACAGAGTACACCTATCATATATGGAGATAACATGAGTTCATTGTATTTAGCTGCTAACCCTGTTTTTCATGCTAGGACCAAACACATTGAGATTCAGTATCACTTTCTAAGAGAGAAGGTGATGGACAAAGAGATTGAAGTCATACATACTTCAACTAAAGATCAGATAGCTGATATGCTTACCAAAAGCTTGGATGGACCAAAGCTACAGAGATTCAAAGACATGGCAGGCATAAAGAAAATAGAGAAGACCTCAACTGATGATTGAGCGGGAGTTGTTGGTGCAGAGCAATCAACAATTGAAGTTTTTGAAGTCAAAGAATGAAGATAATATCAAGTTTTGAAGCATAGAAGAAGTTTACATTTAGGAGTTGAAAGAAATGTACACATATGTAGATTAGTTCAGATATAGGTCACTTATACTTTTGATTAGTCATAAGTTTGTAAATATTTGCCTATAAGTACTATGGAAAATGTCGGGACAAGTACGAGAGAGCATGAGAATAGAGTAATTGAGAGTTGTAAGAGTCATTAGACATCTTAGAAGTTAGTTGAATCCTCTCTCATCATTCAGTTGTAAACTCCTTCAAAAATGGAAGAAATTTGCACCCGATGTTTCTGAGTTTTCTCCTTCTGTGTTAGATCTTTTGTGAAATGCTTTTGTAAAAATCTAAGTCTATAGGTGATTGACCTCTGTACAAGTTTTTAGCTTCCAATTGGGATCAGGCTGAGAGAATTATGTGTAGGAACATTTGTATGTGAAGAAGTGTTTACTGGTTCCTGAAACAGGCGCAAAATTCGAAGTCAAACTTTTGATCAGTTCTCCTTCCACAGTTTAAAGTTTTGAGCAAGTAAGCACTTAATCTTTAAGTTGGAAGGTAAGCTACTTGTGGCTAAAAGCATTTGCTTAAACGGGTTCTATTCTTGGAGAACCATGTCTTATAAGTTATAGGTGTCTAAATCGACTTCTCAGAAGTACAATTTTAGACATAGGTGACTTGTCAAGTTGATTTCTCAAAATCCACTGAATCTTTTGGAGTGATTCGACTTGGAGGAGGTGTGCAATCTTTAGGCGACACCTTGTGCAAAGTTTTATAAAAAAATTTACACATTTGATAAGTCAATGAGAAAGATATGTGCAGCAGACTTTCTGTAGAGTCATCATCTTCACAGATTTTCCAAAATCCTTATAATTGAGTATTGATCCTCCAAATTGGTGAAGGTTTTGACTTACTCCTGATATAGAGGTGTTCTAATTTCAAGAGTAGGTTGTTCTTTTGGGATCAACACTCTCCATCAACATATACCAAATCAATATCTCCTACATGAAGGCGCTCTCTCACATAGTGATAATGCACCTCAATATGTTTGGTCCGTGCATGAAACACTGGGTTTCGTGCAATAGCCAAAGCACTCTGACTATCAGTGAGAATATGCGTAGCAGCATCAATCTCCATGCAAAGATCCATCAATAGGCATCTCAGCCATATACACTCCACTGTAGCTGTGAAAATTGCCCTGTACTCATCTTCACAACTCGATGTCGCCGCTGTAGGTTGCTTCTTACTCAACCAAGATATGCATGAGTCTCCAAGGAAAAAGCAATTACCACTAGTGGACACGTGAGTATCATAACAACCAGCCTAATCACTATCTGTAAAAGCATGCAAGCAAGGCTGAACATCTCTGCCATAAACAAGACCTAAGCTCAAAGTGCCTCAAAGATATTTAAACACACGTTTCACTGCTTGCCAATGCTTAGTGCCAGGGCTATGCATGAATCGATTCAACTGGGAAACTGCATACTGTATATCCGGCCTTGTGTTGCATGCATGTATAAGACATCCCACAACCTGCTGATAAAGAGAAGTGTCAAATGCATCACTGTAATCCTCAACTGAGAATCTAAATCCTGTCTCAACTGGTGTGGAAATTGGCTTGCAATCCTCAAAGTCAAAACGTTGAAGTAGTTTTTCAACATACTTTGCTTGATGTATAACAATTCCCCCCTCAACGGATACAAACTAGATGCCAAGATAGTAGCTCAAAAAACCAAGATAAGTGACATCAAAAGTATGCTGCAAATCAGCCATAAGAATGTCAAGTTTTGCATCACATGAACTAGTCAAGAGTATGTCATCGACATAAATAACAAGCACTATAAGATCAGCCCCATTTTTGCATACATAGAGCGTGCTTTCAATCGGACTACATGTGAAGCCAAGAGCAATCAAGTGCTTATGTATTTTATCATACCATGCACGTGGAGCTTGCTCTAGACCATACAAGGCTTTATGCAAGCGACAAACCATATGCTCTTTCCCTTTCATAGAAAATCCAGGAGGTTTCTTCACTTTCCAACCTCGATGGGCAGCCAATGCAACCACGGTACAAATGGTAGTCATGCATGAAGTAGGTGCAAAAGTTTCCTCATAGTCAATGCCATATTGTTGTGCATATCCTTTGGCAACCAATCTAGCTTTGTAGCGATCAATGCTACCATCAGATTTTCTCTTAATCTTGTAAACCCACTTTGTACCAATGGCATTCTTTCCTTTTGGCAATTCACATAACTCCCAAGTACCATTCCTATGTATGGAATCCATTTCTCATTGCATAGCACTCATCCATTGTGGATCGTCACATGCATCTTCAAAAGAAAGTGGCTCTTCATTACATGCTGTAGCAATAAGAGAATAATCCACAAAATTATTTGATGCATGGTGAGAGCTTGATCTTGTTCTACCGAGTAAAGGTGCACTCAATTTGCTGTCCTGCAAAGTTTGTTTCAGCCACTTTGGCATAGATTGTGCACTCTTGATAGAGATGCGTTCATTATGTAAAACATCTTCAATATGTACATCATTCGTGGGCTGAATTTCATGCTCATTTTCAGCCATATTTTGACGCAAATAGTTTTGACATTTTTTGGCTGAATTTTTTCAGCCATGTTTGGCTAGAAATTCTCTGCATTTTCAGCCCCATTTGGCTGGAATTTTTCAGCCCTTTGAGCCTCATTTGGCTGGTCTACATGGCCATAGTCAAGCGCACCATTTTAGAACAAAGGCATGAGTGTATCGAACACATCTTGTGAGCTAACTGTTGGCAGTTTTTTGCATTCAAGTAGAGGGAAAACTGAATTTTCAGCAAATACCACATCTCGACTCACAATAATTGTGTTTGTCAATGGATGGTACAACCGATATCCCTTACTTTCAGCACTATAACCAACAAATATACATTTCTTTGCCTTGTCATCAAGTTTGTGACGTTGTTGTGATGGCACAAGAGCATATGCCAAACAAGCAAACACACGCATATGACTAACCATAGGCTTATGACTATTCCAAGCCTCAGAAGGAGTGATGACTCTCAATGCTTTTGTAGGGCAGCGATTCAACACATAGTTTGCACACATGACCGCTTCCATCCAAAACTTATGAGGAAGATGCTTTCCTTTAACCATACATCGTGCCATTTCAAGTAAAGTTCTATTTTTACGCTCGGCAACACCATTTTGTTGAGGTGTATATGGCACCGTACATTGGTGTGAAATACCTCTTTCATGAAGAAAAGCATTAAACTCATGTGACATGTATTCACCACCACGATCCGTGCGTAAGAGTCAAAAGCTTTTGTGAAGAAAAATTTTCAGCCATAGCTAAAACTGCTTTGAAGCAAGAAAATACCTCATTCTTTGCTTTCATAGGATACACCCATGTATGGCGAGTAGCATCATCAATGAAGGTAACAAAATATACATGCTTCCCAAAAGATGGTGTCTTGACCGGACCACATACATCACTATGAACAAGTTGCAATTTTCTTGTAGTGTGTGTATGACTATCTTTTGGAAAAGAAGCACGATGCATTTTTCCAAGAATGCAACCTTCACATGCATGCTTTTCAATGGACTCAAGTGTAGGCAAGCCAATAACCATGTCCTTCTTTTGCAAGTAGAGCAAACTATTGAAGTTTAAATGACCAAAACGAGCATGCCAAAGCTCCATTTCAGCCATGGAAGAAGTATGAGCAACTAAGGCATTCGAGGAAGCCCTCTTGTATGTATCCATGCGATACAAACCATTACATAATGTACCGGACATCACGATAACATCGCCAGTGCTGAAATCATGAACCATACACTTTATCATCAATTAAGTGTACATGAAGTCCAGCTTTGGCAATCAACGGAACTGAAATTAAGTTCTTCTTGATACCGGGCACATACAATGCATTTTTCAAGAGAATCACACCTCCATTTGCAGCCATAAGCTCAATTTCTCCTACTCCAATGATAGGATAAGAGGCATTGTTTGCACATACCACATGTCCTCCTTTAGGTGCATCTTTCGAAGAGGCAAAAAATACTTTGCATGATGTTATGTGCTTTGAAGCACCACTATCAAAGAACCAATCGGAATCAGCCTCACTCACAACCATACATTTAGAATGTAAAGAAGCATCATAATGACATGTAACTACACATGCCCAAAAATCTTGAGCCATGTTAGCTTCATTGTTCTTTGCATTTGCTGAATTTTTAGCAATAGACATGCCGGATTCCTTCTTCTTTTCATTGCGTTTAGCAAGCTTTCTACACTCATCAATAGTATGACCAGCCTTCCGAAAATATTTGCATCTCTTCTTTTGCAAATCACCATCATTAGAGGAATGAGTGGAAGAGGAAGCTTGAGGCTTTGGTTTTGATGAACCCAAAGCTGAACCATACTTGCTTTTCCCCTTTTGTGAGATAGCAAGTGCTTGCGTTCCCTCAATCAAACCACTCCTATTCACTCTAGATTGCTCTTCTTGCAAAAGAAGAGACACAACCTCATCAAATGCATACATATTAGGATTTCCTTTTGCAACCAAGCGAAGTGTAGTAGCAAAGCTTTGAAAAGATTCCGGTAATCCTTTCAACAATGTAGAAATGAGTGATGCATCTGGAATGATCTCATCTATGTTTGCCAATTGCTCTTTCAAGTCCTTGATGCGTGTCACATACACATCCACTGACTCATTTTCAGCCATACATACATCTTCAAGTTGCTTCCTCAAGTATGCAACACGTGCTTCATTACGCACGGCATACAAAGAAGCAAGAGTGTCTCATGCCTGTCTCGATGTAGAACATGACCGAATGTGTGGAACTATATGCTGCTTCACTGAAAGCGCAATCAAAGCATGAGCTTGAGCATCTTTTCCATCCCATCTAAGCTGCTCCTGTGTAGGTGGAGAAGGAGAAACCACTGTACTCGAAGAAGAACCTCCATCTGTGACAGTAGACTGTGAAGTAGAAGCACCTGCCGGTCTTTGATCTACATCTGCCACTATGTTCCAAAGTTGTTTTGCAACAAGAACATGCTTCATCATGTAAGACCACATCAGATAGTTGGTCCCATCAAGCTTATCTTCAGCTTGAAGCATGCCAAACAAGTCATTATTGCCTGCCATTTCACTAAGGAACAAGAATGTGACAAAATCTTCACTTGGACGAAAACTGAAATGAGTGCTGAAATTTCAGCTCACAAACTGTCACTCTGATGGCGATTTTGACTGCACGAATGGCTTCGAAATGGGGGTAAAACCCTAGTGTACCTGGTGGAAATGTTTCCGGGCTGCTGAAATTCACAGTTCTATGCTCCGAATTCGATTTGCACTATTAAAGTGCACGCGTGCCGCGACGCGAAAAACCGAAACTTGAGAAGAAGCTGAACCTGCTCTAATACCACTGTTGGTTGTGTGTAGAAGTGCGAGAGACACACAAGAAGCACACACAAGGAGCACAAACGCAGCAAGACACACGGAGAAGACGATGGCTGGAATAGCTCTCTCTATTGATCGATGAACTGAACAGAAGTAAGAGCTGAATAATATCCCTAAGTACAAAGTACCACCACATATGAGAGTGTCAAGTATGTGGTAACATGGGGAAAAACCTCTAGCCAGCACTAGAGTAAAAAGTGCCCATGTATAGGGAAAAGGTTCACATCAAAGCTACTCGAGGAACACATAAGTGTAACACTATGTTTTTCTTATCCCAAAGAGTTGGATCATTTTTCACATCAATAATTTTTTCGTTACTTCCTTGGGGTAATGGTTGAGCTATGGGTTTGAACTTTTTCTCTATATTTTTGTACTTTGGTTCAACTAACGCATCATGGGTTCGGATCAATTTTGAGCACTTGTCAACATTGAGAACATAGTCTTGGATTAGAGTATAGTCATCAAGGCAAGAAAGAAGAATGATGTGGGAATTAGAATTTTGCTGAAGACATAACTCTAACTCCTGAAGAGTAGAGAAACAATGAGATGTCTCAATCACATGCTCAATGTTCTCATCATGTTTCATGGTTTTATTGGTTTTATATTTATTTTGGGTTTTTTTTAATAAAAGACTTGGAAAATTGACTCTTATGAAGAAAATCTAATCTAGAATATGGAAAACAAAGTGACAAACTATTGTAGATGTTGCTTGGTTGCGAGATGTCAAACCAATGTCCACTGTTGTCCCGCTGAACAATGGATTCTAACTGAAATTTTGATCATATGTAGCTCAAAACATGAATCGAGGTGCATAGTCACTACAAGCATGCTCATGACCCTGAGTAACAATAGGTTTCTTTCTAATTGACAATTTATTCCTAGGATGATTCACTTCTACCGTCATGACTTGAAGTGATTGCATTCCATCCTTAGACTTAATTCTAGCATAGGTAGATCCATCATCCATGCCTTTAGTTTCCATATGACTCTTACAAATAAAGGGCTGACCTAAGAGAACTTCATAGGAGCAATTATCTTGAATAAAAAAGTGAAATCTTCTATGATTCCTCCTATGGATATGGGCACACTAGCACAAGATCCATACAAGGTACCCACACCATTATCTACAGTTCTCATATGCCATCCACAATCTTTACCTATGGACCATCGAAATTTATCATAGACTTCTCTTGAAGTGACATTGAGTCAACTTCCTTTGTGGGTTTACTTGATTCTACTTCTTGTTCATCAAGAGCTTCTAGTTTCAACCCTCTAGTTCCTACATCCATTATGGCTATATTTTCATAGTGCTTTTTCGTTCCTCCCTTACCATAATTTCTTTGCAAAGGTAGCCTAGATCAATGGTCATAGATTTTCTTATCTATGTCTATTACTAGTTGTTGCTCCTTGGCAGCCTTCAATAGTTCACAATTTCTCAAAAAGTGCTCTAATGAATCACACCAAGGACACCTATGAGGACCACATACAAAACCATTTAGATTTTGAGGATTTTGATTAGCTTGTGGTGGGAAATTTCAAAATTGAGGATTTTGCTGGTAAGGTATTGCTTGAACATGATAATTAGGATTTTGATAAGGCAATTGATGTATTTGAGGAGCTTAGGGAGCAGCATGTGGTACTTGAGGTGCAAGAGGAGCTTCCATAGTATACGGTTGATGATTTTGAAAATTTTGATTTTGAGGATTTTGAAAAGCTATTTGAGCAGCTTGAGGATACATGTTCTGATACATTTGAGGATTCTGCACATGAGGATGAGGATTTCACATTGAAGGATTATGCATTGGAGGAAATTGATATGCTTGAGTAGGAGCTACTTGTGGATTTTGATTGGGAGTTGTAACATGTTGACTAGGATCTTGAAAAGACATTGGGTTCATTTGATTTTGCAAAGTTTTGGTGTAATTAGATTGTAAAGCATCTAAAATCTTGGCCAAATTGGATTTTGTAGCAATAAGAATTTCCATTTGCTTAGTGAGAATTTCCACTTGAGATTGTTCAACTACACTTTTATTTGGCTCTACTTTAAAACCTTAACTAGGATCCATCATTTGAGGAATAGGAGTAGAGTAAAAAAGCATAGCATGGGATTTCTCTTTAACTTGCTCCTTAGCTTGTGGAAGGCTAGCTTGAGGAAGACTAATTTGCTCATAAAGCATGGAATTTCTTTGATGTCTATAAGCTACAACTCTACTACTTTACACACTTTTTTCAAATTGTCAATAAAACCATAACATTTATTCAACTCTTCTAGTCATCATTCAACTTCCCTACGACTTTCGGGATGAAGAATTTTAAGAAAAAATTGATCACAAGATCAGGTTCTGAAGTTATCTTATCCTCATCAGGAAGTTTTTCATAGCATCTAATATACTCATTTTGTGAGTAATAGAGCTAGTAGGTTTTGGGGAATTGACCCATCATAAGAATCCATCTCGATTATGTTGGCTATAATCCTCAAGATAGAATTCTTTGAGCATCTCCTTTCTGAGATCACTCAAAGGAAGACTATCATATTTAGTGAAATAGTTTATGATAGAGCTATCAACAATTCGTTCAAAGAATGTTATCAAAGGATCTTTGGGAAGACAAAAAATCATAGCTTGCTCTTCAAACAAATCTAAGTAGCTTGTAATGTTGATGCCATTGAATTTTCCCTTCTCTCTTCAACATAGAAGAGACTATTCTTTGGCTTTGTTTCTCAACAATAAGGGATTTGAATCCTTCATCCATCTTACGTGAATATGCAAGTGATGCACGATGTTCTAGATCTCTCACAAATGCATTTACTTCACGATGAAGATGTGCATGATATTGTGCAAATCCAGTTCAACACTCAAGAAAGACGATGATGATATGATGAGGATGAAAAATATGCAACAAAGGATATGGATCACAACCTCCTTACAAGATCAGAAGCAAATTCCACGAAGTGCTTCACGTCGGGTTCAAATGTGGAGGTGATCGCTATCTTGGTGGATCCAATCACATCGCACGTAGAGTGTATGAGGCTAGTGAGTGTTGGAAGGTTTTTTATGATCAAAATATGAAGGTGAAAGTGAATTTTGGTATTTAGAGGAGAGATTTCATGATTTGATTATGGGAAGGGGAACATATAAATTCAAGATAAATGCATGAACATGAATGAGGAGGACAAAAGAAAACCATTCACATGAAACAATTTGGAAAGGAAGAATGGTCCAAAAAGATGAAGCTTCTTATACACTTTCAAAGGTTAATTCATATGCATGGGTCTTTTGGATGGTATGTATGCATGATGAGAAAAAATGAAAACCATACACATGCATCGATTTCGAAAGGAAGAATGGTCCAAGAAGGGAGCTTCTTATACACTTTCAAAGCAGAAACATATTCATGGGTGTTTGTGGATGGCATGAATGCACGTGGGTAATGATTTACAAATAAATATAAACTTTACCTCACAAATCTCAGTGGATAATCCTTCCTTCAATGCATGACTACGGAGCCTTCTCACACATAGAAAGAGATAGAAGGAACATGTAAAAACACACAAAAGACTAAGAGAGAAGAGACAATAGACATGCATTAAACAATATTTTAATGGCATACATGTACATGACTGTTGTGATATGTCAAGCTAAGCATTCTACTAGTCAAAGGTGGTCCGCACAACCCTCTCACCATGACAGTTCAACCAAATGTCACACGTAAGAGGATAGGTTTCACTTCATTGACCCTATGTCTTTCTAGGAATGTAATGTGTATCTAAAGAATTCTAAGAGTCACAAAAGCAACTCTAACTCACTCACATGCTCCACTAAGGGTGAGCAAAGAAAGAGAAGCCATTGGGTTTATCAACATATCCTAGATTGGAAGTCTATCTTAAAATTGATTCTAGGAACTATGCTCTTACTAGCCCACCTTGGACCTCACACGCTCAACTGACAATGATCATCTCAAGGAAACCATGTGCTAGCAAGGGCCCTATGGATGCCTAACAATGATGTTCTATGAGTTTGGAGGGGGCTTTTTATAGTTTTTTGAATGAATTTGGGCCCTTGGATATAGAGAAATCAACTCTCAACTCTAGGATCAACTATTTTTCATTACAACCATTGGATTATCAAATGGATGGCTAGGATTGGTTCCTTATATGAGATCTAGCAAAAAGGGGAGAAAAATAGGCATATTCATTCTCCAACATTGGATCTAGGCAAGATCTGGATCATCAGATCAGTGTTGACATCAATTCACATAAAATAAGTTGCTGTTTTTGGAAGAACTTTTCATTATTGATCTTCGACCATAAAAAAAGGCTTATCCAATGAAAAAAACTCGTGGATCCTCCTTTCTTTAAGCTAGTGCATCTCCACCCTTGAATGTGAGCTCATCATGACCGTACAACATGGTTCCATCATCATTTTCCATGTGGCAGTCCTTCAAGCCTTCAATTTGCTTATTCTAGGAAACTCTGGTGACCTTGAAAATTGGATTTTGTGCTCTTTGACCCTCCAAATATTGTTTGATGAAGATGAAAATTTGTAGGGATATATTTCGAAAGGTCTCTTTTAAGAAAATGCAGAAAAAACTCCATCTAAATCTCCCTTATACAAGTTTGACTACATTTGGAAGTTTGCAAGGTGGCATTAAGGTGTCTAGGAAGCTCTGATAGCTTTGAAAATTTGTACAAATATGTAGCCACATATGATCTTTATAGATACCAAACCATATGGCTAAGAAAAATTCCTATACAAGATTTTGTAGGGTCTAAGTGGAAAAATTATATTTTTATAAAAATGCACATGGCATATCAATGTGCTAGAAAATCCATTTATATGTCAAATTCGGGCTATAGACTGACTTCGATAGGCTTTACAAGTATATGAATTGTCATGTGATTTGGTGACATTGAAACTTTTGCCCTAATTTCCAAAATTTGACCAGCTTTGACCGCTACCTTGGATTTCATTAATTTCTTCCAAAGTTTGCATGTGAAATCCTTTTGGCATCTTTGATGCATCTTGGAATTCTCAGGGAATTTCGGCTACCTTCACTGAATGTGTTTCTTGTAGGCCTTCATGAATGAGAGAGGAGAGAAAATCTCAATGACAATGTAGGTAAGCAACAAATGGCTTATGACCATGAAAATCCTCATATGAAGTGTTAGACTACAATGCTTTAATGGGAAACCTGTGAGGTACATATGTTTCACACATAACACCCTCAAACCTCAAACTATGTGGTAAAGCCTGACTCTTGACCATACACATCGCCATCTCCATGAGTGACCTAGTCTTCCTTTCAGCAACTCCAATCTGTTGAGGTATATATGGCACTATACATTGATGTTCTATCCCATGTTCAACAAAAAATGCATTAAAGTCAGAAGCATATATTCCCTCCCCCCAATCAAAATGGAGGGTGCCTATTTACAAGATGACATAACAAAAAACTGTTTGAAGAACATAAACAGTCCAGACTTTGCTTTCAATGGATATACCCATGAAAGCCTATAAAAATCAACAATGAAAGTCACAAAATAAAGATAGTTCCCATGAGAAGGTGTTTGCATAGGACCATAGACATCACTGTTAGCAAGCTGCAATTTTTGAGTAGCTTGAACTAAACCATCTTTTGGGAAGGAGGAATGCTGCATTTTGCCCAAAATATAGCCTTGGCATATATGTTTACTAGGTGCCCCAAGTTTTGGCAAAGAGGACACCATTTCAGTTTTCTATGGTTGTAGCAAACTAGCAAATTTCAGATGAGCAAAGGGTGCATGCCAAAGCTTTACATTTGACATAGCGTGAAAATCATGTATTGCACATGTTGAATCATTCATATATTTTTCATAGTCTATGAGCTTATATAGCACACGACATAAAATGCGAGAAGCAATAATGACATCGCCATTTGACAGATCATGAACTCTACATCTATCATCAACAAATTTCATAGCCAAGCCAATCATGGCTAAAGCTCAAATTGATAACAAATTCTTCTTGATCTGTGGCTTCAATAAAGGATCCGATAATATAAAAGAACTACCATCAGTAGTAGTCAGAATGATCTTACCAACCCCCATGATAGGATAATAGGAGTTGTTGGCGCATGTGCCAGTATTCCATGTAGGGGCAGGCTCGAGTAAAGTGAAGAAACTACACTTCAAGGTAATATGTTTGGCTGCCCCACTATCAAAGTACCAAACATGTGAGTTTACTACAGACATACATTGTTCATGTGAAGATGGCTCAGAACTACAAACAGAGGTAAATGTGCCCATTCTTTATTCTACACAAGATTACCAGACTCTCTTTTGGGTGTAGGGGCTTCTACAACAACCATTCCAGCCTCTTTCTTCCTTGCCTCTTTAGCAGCCAATTGGACAACTCTTTATAACATTAACATTTTCTTTATAGTATTTGCAAAGCAATTTTTGTTTTTCTATTTTCTTCTCGTCCCTTTCATCCTTCTTTGATTGTGCAAAATTAGCAGATTTTTGCTTACTAGTAGAAGAGCTCTATTTACCTTTTTTCTTATCAATGGCCAGGAAAGCTTGATCTGCAACATGCATAATGGACATGTTTTGCCTAGACTCATCTCCTTGCAACAAAACAGAGACTAACTCCTCAAATGTTAAGGCATTTGGATTGCCCTCCATCATTAAACAAAGACTAGAAGGAAAACTCCAATATGAATCAGGAAGACCATTTAGAAGAGTCGCACAAGTGAACTATTAGGCAAGACTTCATCAGGAGAAATCAACTATTCCTTCCAATCTTTGATTTTTGTTAGAAAACTATCCATGGAATCTCCTTCATTCATGTGCTCACTCTGCAACTATTTTCAGAGGTAAATAACACGAGCCTCGTTCCTTTCCTGATATAAAGTGGTAAGTGTATTGCAAGCATCCTTAGCTATTTTGCAAGATTGAATATGAGGAATAATGCCATGTTTGATAGATAAGATTATCAATGCATGTGCCTAAGCATCTCTACCATCTCGATCAGTTTGCTCTATAGTAGGTGCAATAGGAGTCATAACACAAACAAAAACATGGATACTATCACCCTCTTCAATGCCATTTGCATTACCTTCAACTATTGTGTTTGCAAGTATAATAGGATGTTTTTCAACACCCTACATAATATACCACATTCCTTTTGTAACCAATGCATGGGTAATTGGTACTGTCCAACTTATCATCAACAACCAACATATAGAACAAATCATTGGGTTTAGCCATGGCCATTAACTAAAATACCCTGATGTAGAAAAATGATTGTATCTTAAAAACTTGAACAGGACTACACTATCGATTTTTGCTAAACCTGTAGCAAAACTTGGAGATGCTTATACCGGCAAACCAAAACTTGTATATATATTTGGCATAGAAAGACAAAATTGCTTGCACAAGTGCTGCGATAATGTGTTCGGAGTATGCCCACCAATTTTCTTGCGATTCTTAGATTGTAACTGGAGGCGTGTTGGGGGCACGTTAGGTGAAGTGATGACCTACTCTGATACCAATTGTTGGAGTTCGAGGTCTATGAAAGCAGCCGAACAGCGCAATGAATAAGAAGAAGAAGCTTGAAACAGAACACACATGAATGTATTACCAAGAAAATGTACAAAGACAAGTATCCCATTAGGGTAATAGGCATATATACAAGGGGGGAAGAAAACCTCCTAAAGAGGGAAGAAAGTGCCCCAGTGGTCCTAGTATGTTCACACAAATCACTACCTAAATATATTAACACTCATGAGATGAAGCTCAAATTGTTTTGGTTGGGCCACAATAATTATGTTATGAGCTTGTAAGAAAGAGAAAAGAGGGCCTAGATTTCTTCTCAAGCGTTTCCCAAAGGAGAGGAGGAAAAATGGACTATCAAATCCACAATTATAGGAATTCATGCAGGTCGTGTCAGTACCATCAACCACGTTCCTCACCAAGAGTGAGTATGAAAGTGATTAAATTCGTTCTCACCGCGATGGGAGCAGCAGGGAAACAAGTTGCTATTTTTTGGAGTAAAGGAGTTGCAAGAGCTCCATTGGTTAGTCCTACACTAGAGAAGGGTGGCGGACTATACAAGCTACTTCTGTACCTATGTCTTCCTATATCACTAGAAATTAATGATCTCTTATTTTGTCTAAATCGATCCTTACTATTCATATATCTTTTATAATGCCACGCATTTCAGCACAAGGTTGTATTAGACGTTTGGAGCACAAATTTCTATGGTGCCATTGTGTTCATTGACGCATTGCATTTCATAGCATCTTCATGTTGTCTATCTCATGGACTACGCTTGTCTCATGCCACGTGAAGGGCGCAAGGGATTGAAAAAGGAGCATATTGACTGAATACTTTCTATAGTAGCCAGAAAGCATAAGAATGAGCTGAGAAAATGGTCAAGTAGAGAATGAGAAGAAAATGGTAATGTGATATGTGGCATACGTGAGATTTGACGTGTACATCTATTTGATTGTCATAAAATATCAGAAACTACATTACAAATAGGACACATCAGATGCAACAAGCCCTCCTCATAGTTAGCTTTCTCAACAGTCGCAAATCAAGCAACTTCTTTATATTTCTCATCACCTCGACAACAATACGATGATGTGGCTCTTGTGGCTCACAACATTTCCGAATCATTTAGATCATATATGAAAGTTTTTTTGCTACAAAATTTGTTAACATAACTTAATAGTATTTAAAATGCTTCTGATGGAAAAAAATCTTTTCTCAATGGAAACTCGTACTTTATCAAAGACTTCTAAAGAGAGAAAAACAAATGCTCTTTAATAACTCCTATATGTCTAGGCTTGAGCATGTCATGTATAGATTCCTTTTTTTCTTTAATCTACCTAATGATGGGAATCCGAAATCCCCTTTATAGAAGGAACCACCTTTTCTAAAGTTTTCAACTTGTTTTTTTATCTAGAAGTTTTGCATAAACAAAAAAAATCTAGAATGTCAAAAATAAAGAAGAAAGAAAATCACGGAAAAGAGGGAGTTAAAAGGAAGGCACAACAATTAATACATCATCAACAAGAATGACAAAGCAATGTGACGATTTATCCTTCAATACTTTTGTACCATCCTCATATTTCTAAAGGGAAGGACTTGTACCACCCGTGAGTTTGTTGAAGGAATGATATAAACATTATACCACCTTCTTCGTACATGGGAAGGAAACATATATTTGTACTACCCTAGATTAGTTGTGAGGAAAGTAGTCCCTAGAGAGGTATGTATAATCAATGTCAAGGGGGTGATTGTTGGGTATGCCTTTCTTTTTTTGTTCATGTTCTTTCCTTTAGGTTTTCAATTGTGGCAATTATATTCATCAATCTTGAGCTTGATGTTCTTTATTATATATTGAACTTTGAAGTTCCTATTACAACCCTAAAAGTTCTACACCTATAAGGGCTACATGCTTAGTCTAGAATAAAATTGACCAAGGGGGTTTAGTATTTCTCACCTTAAGTCATGGGCTCTCCTAACTGTCCCCACACTCAGGATGACATCCCAAGCTTGCTTCAAAATTGGAACACTGCAAAATGAGGCCTTAGAGACACTTAAAGGCCTTGAAAGTAAGCTTGAACCTCAAAAGCCAACACAAGACATTAATTTTAGACCCAAAATTTATTTTCTATCTAAATAAAATAGTCCTATGTATCTATAATCTAAGTCTATGTGTTATAAAGTAAGTCTATAACATAAGTATCTGATTGGTTCAAACATGTCTGAATTTGGATGTTGATTTTCTCACTTAACTATTGGGCCAAAGATCTTGAGACTAGGCTTAAGCAAAGGTTTGTATACTCTCAAAGATAACCAATCCATCTAGCTTAGTGGATAACTCCTAATGGGTGCGAGGAGGCCTTGAGCTCAAGTCCTACAAGTAGCAAGGGTTTGCACAAGATCTCCTTGAGCAAGAGCATTGTGTACCGTACTTTCTATTTGGCACCTTTCTAGATAAAGGGTGGTGGACAATCAATCCACAAAAGAGTGGTGTGGATAGATAAAGAAAAGGATGACTCTCAAGCAATGCTAATTTTCTATAAGAATGGTTCTTAAGTAAATTATATTTACTAAAGAGTGGCACACATTCATTTGTGTGCTTGCTAGGTGGAAGGCCTATTGCATTGGTATCAAAGCTTTCATGGTTATCTTGATATGAGCATTGTCAACCTAGCGAAATATTTCCCAAGTCTAGCATTGTCCTAGCGATTTACATCTCTAAATATCTAGAGTTTGAACCAACAATCTCTAAACTCTTGTGAAAGACTTCCAACTCAAAAGATAAAGATCATTATTGATCAAAATTGGTCATATTCTAGTAAAAAATAGACAATGATAAAACACTATACTTATTATTTTAGTTTTTGAGAGTTTTAGACAAAGTCAATCATGGTCTAAATCAAGGATAAAAGTAGTCAAAATTTGGTCAAATATGAGCAGACATTTTATTGCACCATTGGAAATTACTCATTGAGAACTTTCCAACGATATATAACATTGTACCATTTCGTTCTAGAATGGGTCTCAATAGTCCAAGGTTGAAACAATACATTTTTATACTTGTATGCTTTGAAGTCAAGCAAAATCATGTGGCATCTATGGAAAAAAGCCTTAGATAAACTTCATCCAAATTCGTCCCGCTTGACACAATTGCAATACAATGGTAGCGATTCGAGTTTTTTATGAAAAGCAAGATAATTCTGACGAAGATAATTTCAATGGCATTTTTTTTGTGGTTGTTTTGCATAGCAATGTAGATTAATTTGCAGTCATTGCTTTCTAGAGCATGCTTTTCATGGATTCTAAAAAACTATATGATAGAGGTCTAGCCAGACTTCTAGGAATCATCTCTTATCATCTTATCATCTCAAGAGGAAGCACTTGATCAATTCAAGTGATCATCTTATCATCTCATGGATCCTCTCAAGGAGATAACTTAGCATTGAAGTTAAAGGACTTGAGGATGGAGGCTACACACTATGAAGAGGAGTTATCATCATTGAAGAAGGAAGAGCTATCATCATTGAAGGAAGCAGATGTTCATCTACTTGGAAGAGTTCAAGGCTATCTATATCTGATGGATGGAGGGCGAGTATATGTCATCTTGATGGTGATTCTTCTCTCATCTTGGAGGTGGCACTACACACATGATGAACCATTGATGAGCTTTATGAAGCAACATTATGTTCAATTATGAATCAGTGACATGTATTTTTCCATTATTTTCATTACAATTGTATGAACACTTATAATGAAACAATTTCCAATGTTCCCCTACCTCTTCTCTTCCAATTCCATCTACACTTATTTCCTTATATCACTTAAATCATGACGACGAATTGTGTAAGTGATCTTATCAATTGTTTTGAGTTTTGATATTCTCTTTGAGTCTCCATTCTACCACTTGAGCTTGCTTGAAGCTCCCTACATGCATTATCATTGGGACGTCTACTAGCAACATCATATACATGGTTCCAAGTTTCAGAATCATCACTATCAAGCCTACATGCATGTGTGTTTTGACTAGTAGAGCCTCATAGAACTTCTTCATACCCTTTTTAACAAGGTTCCTTTCCAAAGGTCTTTTGGTGACATAATCACAAATTTTTTGATCAATCTTAGTGACCCAATTTCCCTCTTTAACTTTCGTGAATAGATTACATGTACAATGTGGGTGATCAATCTCATCACACCAAAGGCATCTACAGGGCTGATTAGACACTCTTCTACCTTGCATTTGATTCATAGGGCCTTGTTCTAGCTCTTTTGGCCTCTCTTGTTCTCTTGGTCTAGATTCATGCATACTTCTCAAGGATGTCATCTCGATTACTAATGACTCGATATGTTTAGCCATTGAGTCCACTTGAGTTTTCGATATGGACTTTTTTGAGTCATCTCTTCCAACGCCTTGCCAACTATGGCCAATGTCTACTTTGGCTAGTGCACCTCTTTCATATAGCCTAGGAGTTTGAATTTGATTATGTTCTTGCCATTGAGCTATCCTATGAACAATTGCTCACACATTTTCACAAGCTTCAGTTAATCCACTAGCATTTGTTTCATCCTAAAGCATGTCTTGTAGCTCACATGAGAGAGATATGTCTAACATTCTTACGAAATTACATAATTTGTCTGGCTCTAGGGCTGTACAATCTGATTCATGCATTTGGTTAAACTTTACTTCAAATTTAATTAGACATTGGGTTATGTGTTTATCAGTTTTAGTAGTATCCACCCATCTCAAGAATGTGGCGCTATTGTTTTTGTTATAGTCCTCATGTGAGAACTCATCAAGAAGTTGAGTTTTAAAATTGCCCCAGGTCATGTTAGGTGTAAATACCCTAAGCTAAATCTATTCTCTAGTAAACCCATGTAAGATATGTATAAATGTATCTTTCTTATGTTCTTTGAGTAAACCGTACTATTCAGTGAGTGGCTCAAAATATCTGAGATATGTAGTAACATTAGACCCATTAAATTCTTCCCAATCCAAATTTTTTTAGTCTCTTACCTTCCATACTCTTTGTTCTTCAAACTTTGTAGACATATTGTTTATATCTAAAACTATTGAAAGAATTGATATGTACATATGTAACTCGCATAAAATTACGTCTATTTTCTCCTCTCGTATAGAATCTGTTGCACATGAAAAGATGATTTGAAGATATAAGTTGAAGAAAAATACTTGGGAAGGCTCATTGATTTGATAAGAAAGCCTAATACATGAGAGTTCTTGTGTATGAATGTGTGCAAACGTAGTTGCAATAGATGTTGATGAAAAAGGTGGCATGATGAGGATTGCTCACTTGCCAATCTCCATGGAGGAACTTCGATCAATATGATTAGCCCTCAACACCAAGGAGATTGCACACGTTTTATGAGTATGCTATCACTCCCAAGGATGAAGAAGAAACTACAACTCTGTAATTCACATATATGCAGTGTAAATAATGTAAATTCATGTATCTGAGATGTTGTGCAATTCTTCACATCAGGTTCACTTGTCAAAATGAACGGACATATTTCACATCAAGTTCAAATTTTATCATGATGGACATTTTTCACGTCAACTTCAAGTGTCAGAACCAACATATTTCATATCGGGTTCAAGTGTCGAGAAGATGAGGCAGGGTGGGTGGATTAAGCCAATTGCCGATGTTCCAATGACGGTGCACAGAGGGTGTTTATAGCAAGCTCAGTCAATAGAATGGAGACTCAAAGAAAATATAAAAACTCATAAAAAATGATAAGATCACTTACAAAATTCATCATCATGAGTTAAGTGAGATAAGAAAATAAGTGTAGAGGGAATTGGACGAGAAGAGGTAGGGGAACATTGGAAATTGATTCATAATAAGTGTTCATACAATTGTAATGAAAATAATGGAAAAACACATGTTTCCGATTCCTAATCGATCATAATGTTGCTTCATAAAGTTTATCAATGCTTCAATGTGTGTAGAGCCACCTCCAGATGAGAGAAAAATCACCATAAAGATGATAACATTACTAGAAATTGCATATTTTACATAGATTCTCCTTTTCATGTGTGTTTGCCCCAAGTTGGTCTTTAAGTTTCTTCATTTGCTACGAGTGGAGAGTGTAGCAGAGAAGGTTTAGTTCCAAAAAAAACATATTGGCTGTAATAGCCCCCCCCCCCCCCCCCCCCCCCCCCTCTCACCCATCGACTTCCATAGTGTGAAGAAGACTTTCCTGCACCCACACAAAAGGCTATCCCACTTTAGACATTCCTAAACTTCCAAGGCTAATATTTTCTTTTGTCAAGTTTCTCAATTTGAGTGTTTAATACAATCATATATTTCTTTCCCAATTCTTTAAAACTCTCTTCCTAACTCCTTCAACTGCTATTGCTGCAAAATTAAACTCATTTTATCTCCTATATTAGATATCCTTTGATAAACAAGTATGCATGACTTGATGATGCTTGAGTGCTCCCCCTTGATGAAAAGCAATGTCCAAATATCTTTGATAAAGAAACCTTTGAGGGACCAACTATAGTAGCTCCTCGTGTTTGTAATTAATGTCCCCCCAAACACTTGAAGATGCTCTCATACAATTGCTAGGATATTTGGCATTTCCCTATGCAAGTAGAAATGTAACGTGACCTCCTAAGGTACACTCAAATAGAGAGTGCTCTAAATCTTTAGGGATCTCCCAAAGTTGGTGAAGATATATCCCGAGATGGTTTGACCACTAAAGGAAGAGTAAAATATATTTCAAATCAAACAAATCTCATCCCAAGTTGATGATCACACATAAAAAGGAAATTTCTACAAAACAGGCTACTTGGCTTAGACTTTCACACAAGTGGAGAGACACACTTTCAGTCAAGATGCAACAACTCATAAAATATGTAAAGATGGATCGGGAGATTAAACCCAACTTTACGAGATTATATTACATTTTTAACAAGAGTAAAATCATAGAAAGCATATTCCTACAATACGAGAAAGAAAATAGAACCTAGTCAATGCATACATAGGGAGTGAGATATCCCAACCTAAACTTGGAATGGAAGCAAGTAGGGGCTTGCATAAGCTAGGGCCTTGGCTGCTACAGTATAGCACTACAAGGACACACTAATACACAAAGGAAACACACCGCAACACACAGAAATTCGTGATCCAAACCTAATATATAGAAAGCAAGTAGGCACCTATAATTTAGGAACCACTTCTAAAACGCCTTCGCATAAATCGGAGGACTTAATGGGAATAGTTGGCTATGAGCTTTGAGATTTCATTTCGTGTGAAACCTCTTCATCTAAGAGGATAATCTAATCGTCTCCTTATCTGCACTTGATTGGCGGAAAGCTTCTCCATATTTGTATAAAAAGGACATCTTTGGTATGGAAATGATAAGGCACATTTCAATGTGATATTTGTGTGTGTATACGTGTATTGAGGGAAACTCTTCTTTATGTGTCTCTCTCTACCTTATCACAGTTTTTTTTCTCTCTCTGATCTCATTATAACCAACTATAGATCACTTTGATGCTATGCCTCTCTTCAAGTGCTACACTTGTTGAGCTCCACCATTGTCTGGTTGTTGCGTTGGATAGGTAACACTGGTATTAGAGATTCACATGGCACTTGCGGTCACGGGGGTGACTCTCCACTGATTATGATGCCTACATTGATTCTCAACTATCTGTTGAGATGGAGATCTATTATTTTGGTTGAGCCACAGTATTTATGTTTTGAGTTTGTAAGAAAGAGAAAAGAGGGCCCAGATTTCTTCTCAAGTGTTTCCCAAAGGAGAAGAGGAAATATTGGACTATTAAATTCACAATAAAAGGAATTGATGCAGGCCATGCCATCACCATCAACCATGTTTCTCACAAGAGCGAGTATGAAAGAGATTAAATTCTTTCTCACCACGATGGGAGCAACAAGAGAAGAAGTTCGTTCTCACCACGATGGGAGCAACAAGGGAGCACAACTATTGGAGTAAGCAAATTCTGGTTTGGTAGACTCGTCAACTTCAATGAGGATCAGAAACATCATTGGATAGCTGCCTCCTTTGCAGACCCTATCCAATTCACTATGGTCTCCATGTATGCCCCAAATAGGGAGTCGAAGCAGATTGACACTTGGACCTCTTTGGACTTTAACATAGTGGAAGACCCTTCAGATAGGTGGGACAACAAGGAGCATACCATTGATGGTCAAGAGAAAGATATCTGGGATAAAATTAAGCTCCACCTAGACCTAGTGGAAATTAAAGATACAAATGGTTTCTCTTGGTCAAACCTCCAATCAGGGAATGACTTGAGGAAAGGAAGACTCGACAGAAGCTACATGGCTCAGAAAATTTTCAGTCTGGGGGGTCAGCCCAACATCTTGCAACACATTGACCTCACCATTTTGAACCATTACTCGATTACTCTCACTTTCAAGCGGATTCCCAAATTCAAAAAAGCTATTTGGTTTCATGCTTGCCATATGTTTTTTTACCTTTCCTCTATCCATCAGGAAATTCTTTGGTATGGAACATAGCTTTTGCCAATGGTGCCTCGTCGGCAAAATGTTGGAGGTCTACGGTTGCGATGACTCGCCAAATTTTGGTCACGACCCACGAGATGCTTCGCGATGTCCGATGGAGGTGAAGCGCTATGGTGACTTGAGGAGGAAGTGAAGAAAGGGAATTAACAATACTAGACGAGACTACAAAAAATTAGAGGCATGTTAAGATACGCGGAAGAAACTCAAAGGAAAAACCTACAAGTATACTTTAAAGATTGGTAGGCGGGCAAGGCTGACAAACCGACAAAAGAGATGTGTGGCATCCTCAAGAGGAAGCAATCTAGAGACTCGGTTCCTTTCTTGATTGGTAGTGATGGGGTCAAATGCAGAATGGAAGAAGAAAACAATACCATTATTGTCGACCATTTTACTCAGCTCCTTGGGGTTTCGACGCCTCTGTCTTCCTACAGGAGGGACTGCATGGTGACCATCTCGAGAGTATCTCCCTCGAGAATACCACAAAATGTGAAGTCTCTTCTTGAGGCACCCATCTCAGATAATGAGATTCTCGAAGTAATAGATTTGCTCCCAACGGGAAAAGCCTGGGTCTTGACGGCCTCACAAATGAATTTTTCAAGTCTTTTAGACAGATGATGGCCACCCCATTGCGCTTGGTTTGGCAAGAGGCTTTGGCTTTTGGTGCCCTCCCCGAATGTCTTAACAATGGTGTCATCAAGCTTATCCATAAAAAAGGTAACAAGAATAGGATTGAAAACTGGCGCCCAATCATGATGCTACAAACAGGACACAAGATCCTTGCAAAAGTTATTACCAAAAAAACTTCCTATCACTTGAAGAGTTGGCTTTGCAAGGATAAAAAAGGATTCATCAAGGGCAAATCCATACTAGAAGCTATTATTGATATTTGGGAAGGTCTCAGTTATGCCAAAAAGTCTGAACAAGACATACTATTCCTTAAAATCAACTTCGACAAAGCCTACGATAGACTAGATGGGACTTTGTTCTCCAATTTGTTAAAGACCTTCGTTGTAGTAAAAAATTCACAAAGATGATTGCTACTTTCCTCAGGAACACATTGATGCGAATAAACATCAACGGCCAACTATTGAAGGATATCAGATTAAAATGATCTATTAAGTAAGGTTGCCCATTGGCCCCTCTACTCTTCACTATCTCCACGGAAGGGCTCAGTCGTCTAGCGTAGTGCCACATAGAGGTGGGCATATTAAAGGTCTCTCTCTACGTCTCAACCATGGCTAGATGATCATGAGATGTTTTGCGGACGACACAAACACAATTCTGCATAATGATGCGACCAACATTGAGGCCTTTTGGGGGTTCCTTGACACTTTCTCTGTGGCATTTCGCTCTAGAATCAACCATTCCAAAACCACATTCTAGGCAATCATCAGTCTGCCTCCCCAACCTCTGGTCGACCACGATTTCCAAATTATCCCTAGGGGTCATCTTCTGCCTACTCGGTATTCCGATGGGATTTTGTGTCTCGATGGTTCAACGACGGGAATGGGTCCTTTCTAAACTTGATTGCAAGTTAGCATACTAGAAGGGCATGCAAATCAACCTTGCAGGACATGCCATGGTAATACATACCTTTCTCATCTCCTTAACCATTTACTTTCTCTCTTGCTAGAGACCGAGAGATCAAGAGCTTAGCAAATTGGAAAGAATCTACTAAAATTTTCTTTGGACTGGGGACCACAATAGGAGAGAGGTTCCCAAAATTAAATGGGCTACATGCATAAGCCAAAAGGATTGTGGGGGCTTGGGCATTATGGATATTGAGAACATGGTTGACAAGTTGGCAGCAAAATGGATCATCAAGGCTTGGTGTAACTCTGCTATCTCCTACGCCAAGCTCATTTTTAGGAGCAAGAACTTACCTACGTTGGTAGGCCTCCCTAGCTGGAAGGATTTGGACCTCCTTATGCTTTTATTCTCTCCAATTCTGATGTCCCTAAAGGCTTGAATATCATTCGTTCCCTATGGAAGAGTTGGAATAAGTTCAAACAATTTGTGAGCATTAGCAAAGATTGGAAGTGGGTAGCCGGGATTAGACAAAATGGATCAATTTGGTTCCTGATTGTGGGCATCAGAGGTGTGGCCTCCTAGAACCTCCATAATGCTAAGAGGCTCTAGAACAAGGGGTTCAGACTTCGGAAACACCTCTAGAAACACGAAATTTAGTGAGTGCTTAAAGCATGCATGGAATTCTTGCTTAGAACTCCATTTAATGCATGAATACATGTTTGTGCTTTCCAATCGTATTCATGCCATGCTATGATGAACCTGTTATATTCAGTTTCTAATAATTTCCATGTGGTGAGTCCATTTTAGGCTAAATGAAAATACTTTTTTTCTATTTGATTATGGCGTTAATGCATCATTTAAATGCATCATTCTGTCAGAGAGAACTTTGAGCTCATGGATGAGCACTTAATCTTTCACATTCGATTGCGGCACCCATCTTAGCTTTGTCTGCCCATCCATGGGTTGTGTGGGAGTGCCGATAGCATGGAGGCCTTGTTGATTCCTCACCATAGCAGGGGGTCACATGATCGTTCTTTTGCAACTCACCACAAAGGTAGAAGCTCTTGTGGTGTTCTCTCGGTCTTTGAATTCTTGTCTAGAGAAGAAGATGAATGGCGCCTGCATGTAAATGAGAATGAGTCCTAAATCTAAGAAAAAGCCTAGCTCTTGATACCAATGTTATGAAATCAATATATCATATGAAATAACTGCCTAAGAATTGAACTAGCAAGACCACCACATGAAGAGAGAGCATGCACCCATCCATCCAACTCCACCCATATATATACCTCTATGCCAAGGGGGTGCATGTCCTTGGGTTTGGCCAAGTGTCTAGCCAAGTGGCCCTTATGTGGACACTTTCTTAGAAGTGATGACACGCCTTCAAATTTCCCGAGGTCTATCACATGCCGTTCCAACCATTCAATTGGGAGCTCATATGGATAAATACCCCAAGGATTCAAACCAAGGGTTTCACCCAAAGGTTCAAGGCATGTTCGAAGGGTAATTCAAGGGCTAAAACAAGGAAAAGTACATCATATTCTAATCTTAAGAACCCATATATTTAAACTTCTGGACCCATGAATCATATAATATTCCCCTTCCTCAAACACCACAAGCATGTAGGTTGGTAGCAAGAGATTGTTGGTTAAGCAGAGCTCTGATGAAAATATAATTGGGATGGGTGATCTCCTAGGAAGTACCAGGAACCTCCGTCTTCCTTGATCCTTGAGGTCCTCCCTTGCACTCAACCAACGATGCCAATGGTAACTTAGGTGACTAAGATGACAAGGTATTTTAAGGTCAATTCCTTGGTCATCATATGTGTTGTAAGCGTTGGAGAAAGCGTCGGGTGGAAGCTTTCGATTTCCTTTCATCATCAATTAAAGAGTAGAAGAAAAACCCTAATATGAGTTTGGAACTCTATGAAGAACAGTGTGCACAAGTGAACTTTTGGCAAGATTTCATCGGTAGAAATCAATTGCTCCTTAGAAAATTTGATCTTTCTCAAAAACCTCTCCATTGAATCTCATCCATTCATGTGCTCAATATGGAACTACTTTCAAAGGAGATAAGTAACAAGAGCCTCATTTCTTGCCTAGTATAATATTGTAAGAATATCCCAAACATCTTTCGTTATCTTTTAGGATAAATATGAGGGATAATGGCACGTTTGACCAACAAATTTGTGAATGGATATGCCTGTGCTGCTCTACCATCCCAATGAAGTGACTCTACATTAGGTGCGATGGGAACTCCAACAAGACCAGGAAATTGTAGTTAGTCATCTTCAACACCATCTACATCATCTTCAATCATATTATTTGTAGGTGTATAAGGGTGCCTTTTCATTACCTTGCAAAATATTCCATAACCCTTTTGCTGCTAGTACATGATGCATCACTTATACATCATTTCTTCTAGCCATGGTAATGAGTAAATACCTTGATGCAAAAAAAATGATTATATCTCAAAAACTTGAATTAAAACACCTTGTCGAGCTCTACTTAAATTGTAGGAAACTTTGAGGTGCATATATGGGCGAACCAACATGTGTATATATGTTGGCCACAAAAGGACAACATTACCAACATAGACACTATGATAGTGTGTTCAAAGGTCAAAACAAGCTCAGATCAAAATTTTGATGTCAAAGAACAAAATAGTTTTGAACTCCTGATCACCCTGAGTGTGCTCACAAATTTTCATGTGATTCTGAGACTCTCTTTAGGAGGGATGTCAAGGGTGCCCTAGATGAAGTGGCATTCTTCTTTGATACCAACTTTCAGAGTTGGTCTTCCAAATCACATGAAAACATAGGGAATAAGAAGAAGCTTGGAGCACAACACAACACAAAATGCATTGCCAAGTGAAGATACAAAGATAAGTGACCCATTAGGGTTATAGTTGTATATACAATCCCATGGAAAGAAAAAACTCTTAAAGAGGGAAAAGAGTGCCTAGTATTCCTAAGTGTATTCACAGACATCACTACCAAAATATATCAATAGTTTGAGCTTTGGATTTTCATGTTGAGCTTTGGTTGTTACTTCTTTGGTTGCTCCCTTGATAGCAATCCATTGCATAATGTCCATGTTCTCCACGTGTGGCATCCTTCACCATTTAAGCCTCTTGAATATTGATGTCTTGCTCCTCTTCCTCTTGTCCTTCCTCTTCCTCTATGTGAATATGCTTCTTAGTCATGTCCTTGATTGGTTTGTCTTCCTCCAAACCTTCCTCTACCCTTACATTGGTTCCCTCTTCATCCTCTTCCCGTAGAGTTGCATGCACAAAACATTGGGGTATCCTTGCCCTCTAATGAGCATCGTCGATTTCATATGTTATCGTAAGAGAAAAAATTGGTCAAGATCTCTAAGTGTGTCCCTTACATAAACTAAATTGGTGAATGGTTTTCACTTCTCATCATTCCTCAAACCATTGAGGACATAATCCACTAGATCATCATCATATATGTGGTGGCGAATAGATGACAATGCATCTGAAAGATCCTTCACTTTGAAAACGAAGTCATTGATGCTACTCCCTAGGGTCTTCTTTAGATTTTTTCACATGTGTTTGAATTCAATCTTACTTTCTTTAGTACTAGTAGAGTAGATCCTCTCTAAGGTTTCCCAAACTAGCATGCTTGAGTTTAGGTCTTGAATGTGTCATATCATACTATTGCTAATGTGTTGTGAAAGAATGAAAATAACTTCTTTGTCATGCTCCTTCCATTACCTAAATGATTTGAGTTGACCATTGGTTAGCACTTCTTTTGTAAATCACCATTCACAAATGTAGTTTTAATGTCCATTTGATGTACATTCCAACCATGACGAGCTTGAAGTGCACTTTGGAAATAAGTTGAATGTTATAGCTATCAATTATTGCATCAAGCTTACATTTCAGCTTGTATACCCATTTAGTGTCAAATGCCTTTTTCTTGGAGGAAAATCACATAAAGAACAAGTAAAATTCTTCATAACAACATCATATTCGAACTGCGTAGTAGCCATCCAATTTTTTGAAATCTTCATCAAAATAAATAGGCTCATTCTCATCACAAAGAGTTGAGGCACCCATTGCATAGAAATCCAATCCATATGAAGAACAATGAGGGCTTGAATGAGTATGATATCACAAAGGTGCATCTAATTTTATGTCTCTCAAAGTCTGCACAAGCCATTTAGGCATAGTTGTTGCCTCTTCTATGTCAGCCCTATCATCAACACGTGCAGCATGTAAATATACATAATAAATAGATTGATTTGCATCATCATTTGGAAACTATAAAGTCTAAAACATTTCCTTGTTTGGACTAACACTTGACTATCCGCCTATAAAGAGACATAGCAAGGTGTCATAAACATCCTTTGAACTAATTGATGTCACCTTGATACATGAAAGTAAAGAATGAATTGCATCTTCCCAAAAAAATCATCATAGCTAACCAAAATGCATTTAGTTTGTATATGTTTGGTTGCCCCACTATCAAAGTACCTAAGATTTGAGTCTACTCTAGACATAATATTCATGAGAAGATTGGTCATAACTACAAATAGTAGTAAATGGCCACTCTTCATTCTACATAAGATTAGCAGACTCTATTTTCGGTGTAGAGGCCTCTGCAACAACAATTGCAGACTCTTTCTTCTTTGCCTCTTTTACAACCAATTTTGGACAACTCTTTATGACATGATGTCACTCTAGCACAATGGCAAGTACCAATGTGTGGAGATCCACCTCATAATTGTCAATCCGTGGAGACGTGAGGACTAGAATGATGACTATGAGCAAGTGATGGCACAAGTGTGTAAGTGAGAAGCACACTAGCATGCACACACATACACACATATGCGCACACAAGGCAACAAAAAAGAGAGGAACAATGGAATTCTTTGTATTACTCAAAAAGTTTCTTACAATAGCTCAAAACACTAACAAGCTAACCTCCAAAATGAGCTCTCTATAGTTTTCTACTAGCTTTTGGCCCTATCCAGACCTAGCGTCACACAAGGCAACAACAAAGAGAGGAATAATGGAATTCTTTGTATTACTCAAAAAGTCTCTTACAATAGGTCAAAACACTAAAAGCTAACCTCCAAAATGAGCTCTCTATAGTTTTCTACTAGCTTTTGGCCCTATCCAGAGCATAGTTAAAAATTAGGTTCCAGGCCTTATTTGAGGGCTCAAACGGAGTCTAAAAATTATGAAAATTGGTTCATGACTACTTCTAATACTCCTCAAGCACGAGGACTCTTGAGCTTGCACAAAATGTAGTAGGAACAATTGAAAATGGTATTTACAATTTTATGAAGTGACTAAAATCACTATTTGGGAAAAATTTCTTCATGAAAAACTACATGGCCTACTTGCCAGATCTACATTGAGTGCTTTGCCTACTTAATCCTTCTCTCTAATCTGATTCCCTTCCTTGACTTCCCTGTCTTGTAAGTCCTTGACCTCCTTGACTACTGCCAACACCTCCCCCTCTCTCGCATCTCTCATCCCTGACAGAGCCTTGTTGGTGGTAGTGCTTGATGTAATACTCGACGATGTTTCTGGCTAGGTGATGTTCTTGAATGCATAATCCTTGAGCCAAATCTATCATGAGCTTATCCCAATCCATTGGACTTGGAAGGTCTGGAGATGGCAAGCGTAGCTGGTTGGCATGTATGGCTTGTTCCATCACAAAGCGATGTAGCAAATGTGTTGGTCGAGGAATGAAAATTTCCAAATGATATTCCTAGAACCTGGTAAAGAACATTTCCTCAAAGGTCTACTTGTAATAACTAGGTAAATACTTTATGCATGCATGCCACACATAGATTGTGTTGATGGAGGGGGTCTGGCTCATGTCATAGAACAAATCTCTATTACCTTTAGAAAAGCCGGGGGCGGAGATGTATGGAGCTTCAACCTTTTGAAAAGTCTTGAAGATGACTATCATGAGCTCAAATATTTTCATACACATCATAGCGGAAATGTCCAGTACATTCTTTAACCGTGTACATCCATGGCCTATTGTGGACATCATGTAGGCAACAGTGGGTTACCCTCTAGGCAGAGCAAAATATGGATAATTAACCGAGTTGGAGCAGCCATTATTATTGGAGACTTTTATGGCAGAAGCTTTCCATGATCTACGATGGACTACTGGACAATAACATGGGTTATATTTAATGTATAATGGCATTGTTGCCCATGTGCACACCATTTCTAGATAGTATGTGAGTAGTCGCTCACGCTAGTTGGGTTGAAAAATGGAGCTTGCACGGGCATCTACTAGTAGATCATCAAGCTCAAACTAGGTGCGAATGTTAGATCTATTCCTTTTTGCCTTTTAATCTTTGCATTATAGTCAGCTAATAATATGAAGTAGGGCTTATACTATGATTCTAATGTGGTAATCAGGCATTGATAGGAGAGGTTCCAAAAGTAAGTGGACCTGAGAACTATTTCTTCTAAATTGGAAAGGGATTTTATGTACACGAACACTCTATCATCATGTGTTTGAACAATTTGTTTGACTCTCTTGAGCTAGTATAGGACTTCTATATCAAAAGTGTCTTGTCCCTCTTCCGTGACATGTCCACCAGGTACCAACATTGGGTCATAAGGCTCTTCAAAACTCTCCTTGATCGGGATCTCCACCATGGTTTCAAGTTATACTTCATCAATAGGAGAGGTTGGCCTCTCATATGGTAGGAGTCTGGCTTTTAGATCTTTGACTTGCTTTCTTAAGGCCTCTAGTTCTTTAGTGGATGGTTGAGGAATGGAAGGTTTAGTTGAGATGTGCTGACATTGGCCAACTGCTTCCATAGATCTACACATTCTATTTCCATCTTTTCATAGGACTCTAGAAAGTTGGCATGATCCTCAAGTAAGATTGTATGTCTTATGAGGGGAACACTGTATAATTTGTAGGGGCTAATTTTTGTTTCCAAGGTCCCTTCCATAGCTGCTTCAAAATTGTCTTAGTTTTGTTGCTAAAGTTGCTTGTTCTCCTATAAGGCCGCAACCATGTGCTTTTGTAGTAGCCCTAGATAACGTTTGAGTGTAGCATCATTGAGCATATGTCCTTGGAGCACATTTTCCAAATCTTTGACTGCTTTATCATCCATGGTAGACATCTTGGACTCCAATTCAGTATGGGGATGTTGTAAGGTGGTATACAGTGGCAGAAGTCTTTGATGGTCAGCTTTAAGTGTAGTGACTGTGACTTGTGGCCTCTGTGTTTCTGCCTGGAAGGTAGCATTGCGCTCTTCCAATCATTGATATTATTGTTGTAATTGAGATGCACACTGAATTAACATATTGAATGAATTATTTAGATTATGAGATGCGAGGGGAGGAGTTTGGAATGCAAAGGGAATGGGAGTGCGAATGGGAGTTTTGGATGCTGTGTCTATGAATGACGTGGTGAGTGGTGTTGTGAGGGATAGGGAGTTGGTGATGGTGGAATTGTAGGGAGAGGAGGGGGTGATGTGGGTCATGAAATGTCCATGGGGTCATACAGTGCGGTGCACGCAGGGTCTACCATGTACGTGGGTATGTTTGGTGAAGTGAGTGTAGTCTATGTGTAGAGTGACGTAGTTGTGAGTATCTGTGAACCTAGCATATAAGGAGTAGGGGCACGAATGAGTTGTTCCATGAAGGATACGTAATGAGGTGACACAATTGGGGCGAGTGAGGTATAGAGGGTGGATGGGAAGTATGGATCCCTCGAAAGGGGAATGTGTGAATATGGGTAAGCATGACAACCTAGACTACCTTCTCTGGGCCATGGGTCTCCCTCTATGCTAGGTATTATTGGATGTCCAATGATGGGTTCAATAGGCAAGAATGGTGAAGTGATAAAAGGGTTCATAACGGAAGAAAAAAGGTTGGCCTAGGATATTGGCTCAGAAAAAGAAAAGGATGTTGATGGGATGGTGGTTTGAGTGATGGTGGTTATTACAACAGGGGTTTCTACAATGGTTGATGGTGGGGTGGGGAAGACGGAGGAGATGGAGGGTGTTGGGGTGAGATTGGTGATGTCTATAAAAAGGTTTTTGTAGCAAGATTGATGGTGGGTGTTGGGGTA
Source organism: Ceratopteris richardii (assembly GCA_020310875.1). NCBI lineage: Eukaryota > Viridiplantae > Streptophyta > Polypodiopsida > Polypodiales > Pteridaceae > Ceratopteris > Ceratopteris richardii. The sequence goes on along the minus strand of CM035442.1, from coordinate 65,582,465 downwards.
GTTGTCGGCTCTATGGTAGCTACAGGTTCAGTTACTAGTATTCGTATAATTTTTCCTATTCGTGGTCATGTATCCACTCTATGCTGCTCATATGGGATAGATTTTCAAATGGCTATGTAGAGAGCCTCCTAAAATCCCAAGGATTCAGATAATAGTTGGAAGGAACTCATGAATTGACGATCCACTCCTTCATCAGCTAACATTTGTTCTAGTGCTTGGCTTGATGCAAAGGAAAGTTTTTGCCTCTCTTGCAATGCTCTGATCATGTCATATAACCTTTGTAATTCGGTTGTGTATGCAGGAGCTCCTATGAGTTCTAGTACTCCTTGCTGCTCATGTTAGTATCTTTCTTCATGCCCTTCCTCACCTTCTTTAGATTCTTCATCTTTTGCATCATCTTCTCCCTCCACATCAATAGTGGTAACTTGTACTTGTGATGATGTTCCTTGCAGTTGAGCTCCTTCCACTTGTTCTTCTTGTGCTTCAAGATTCACTTCCTTTAAAATCTGCACAAAGTCTTCATTGGTGAGCACTTGAAGGGTGCTTCTCCTAGGAATTCTAGATTCGTGGGAATGGGCAAAAATATTAGATTGGGACCTTCAGAGCTTTACCATGGTAGTCATAATGTGAATGGCCTGATCCTTCAAGGTGGTGGGGTGACATTGGGAGTTAGTGTTGCTCCATGGGGTTGAGCACAAGGTACTTGTACAACCCCTCGCATCCTCTTGGAGAGGGGTCCACTTGATGTTCGGCCTCTGAACTGTTGCACACTGTTCCACATTAGGGCCCTTTGAATAAGAATGTCATAAGCTAAACATCTATAAATGATTCTTGTCAAAGCAAGACATTCATACAAGACTGATTTGTGGCCATCTCTTGTGAGCCAAGTGTATCTGGTCGATGATCCAGTGATGTAGGTTGATGGTGAGGTTTTGTGTCTCTGCAGGGTGTAAGCTAAACCAAATTTGCTTAGGTGGCATGGTGAAGCGATCTTGTGCTGGAAATGCAAAATTCTGCATGCACATTCTCAAGTAAACTGCAATGTTCGGTGTCATGGCCACCATGTCCTTGAGCTTGGTGAGGCTTCTATTCTTCATGTTATCTGGCACTAGGATCTCCTTCTCTATAGGTATATGCATTCCTCTCATGTCTAGGGCCTCTCGCACTAAGTTGTTGGATAACGTAAACCTCTTTAGCTCATTTCACCTTGTTAGAGATGGGAGCACAATTTACTTGTATCTTTGGGGTGCTTTCTTGGAGTCAAGGTGTAGATAAGATAGTAGCATCTTATGAAGTTAGGCTTTGGGGGCTGAGCACCGAAGTATGCATCCAATTCAGCTTTCTGCCATATAGGGTGTAGTGCTTCTGCATTTTGTAACTTTTCAAATTCCTGTGTAAAGAAGTGATATTTGCCCCACTTGCCATTGTGTTCTAGCTATGCTTCCCAAAGGTATGATCCTTTGCCCAATGGACTTGCTACTTTGCTAAACTAATGAGGTGTCTTGCCCATAGGTGTGGTATGGCCACTTGGGGGGGGGGTGATATTGGTATGATTTGTATGGTGTGCAACTCTTTTGGTCTTTCATTTGGTTCCAACATAATTGTTAAGCTCTCTAGATCAACCACTTGCTGGCTAAGGCCTGCTTGAGAGTTGGTTCCTGCTTCATCATCCATGATATCAATGGGAGCATCTGATGATCTTATTTATTGGAAGAAGAAAATCATATTAGCATTGCATAGGAAACATGATACTACCATGTTCCCTTTACAATACCATGTCATTCTTTGGGTTAGAAGTTAGTTGAGTGGATTATTGTGTGTGTGTGTGTTATAGTTAAGAGCTCAGTGATGTCCCTATATGCATACTCGGTTGTGCAATGTACTCAAATGCATCTAAGTCTATGCACAATGCTTTACATGGTGGGATCAAGTGGTTTATCATAGATTTTAACTCTCCATACTTTATGTGCAAGGTGGTTTCTTTGGGCTGCAATAATCTTCTCATGTTTTTGAATCATGTTGTCTTGGTTTTGGAGCTTTTTGGGTACCCATTATCGAGTAGTTCTAGGTGTGGTCACATGTGTGGAATGTTGGAATGTAGATGTGTGCCTTGAAGTGTGTGATGTGAATAACTGTGAGTGCCATTCTAGGCTCGTGAGCTTGTGTGAAACTATTTGGGCATGTAAGTAGGTCTTAGGCACCCAAATTTGTTGTGCATTGGGGGGTCGACCTTCATTGACCGCTTTGGGACCCAAATAGAAATGGTACATTTTGGGAAATTCCTCGAATACTCACTCTTTCTAGACCTTGTTCAAGTAGATCGATCTGTGCATTGTTGGGGATCCTTCATAAGAGTAGAGAATTGTTCACCCTTGCATACCCAGATTTTCCTCACATTTTGAGTCCTCTTGTTTCGTGCTCTCTAGTGATTATGAGCATAGACCATTTGCTTCCTCTCCTTCTTGTACTCCTTTGGTTGCTAGGTCTCGATCAATTTTGGAAAAGAATGGATTTCCATCAAATCCTTGGCTTCTTTGCTGAGAACATCATCCTTCTGCATCACAGAGTATTGGACAAGAACAACATCTTTATCTTCATGTGTACTCTTGGAAGGACGAGGAGTTCGTGCCTTTCCTATTTCTTTGAGTGCTTTATTTTCTAACTCAATGGTAATGCGATTTTGATTTACCCAAACCTGAAGAAGTCCACTTCTTAGGTTGAGGTTCACTACATGATTGTAGATCCAATCTTGACCCAAGACAAGAGGCTTAGTGAGATCCTCGTATTGACACACTAGCACCTTCACTGTCATAAGAACATCTTGAATGTAGATGGGAAGATCCACCTCACCCATGCAAGGGGTTTCCACACCTCCCAATCCTATGAGATATGCTTCTATAGGATTTATGTTTAATTGCAATTCTTGATAGTAAGAAAGTGGAACTGCATTAGTGGATATGGATAATCTCACATACTTCATAAGTTTTTTATTTCTTTGAGGTTGAGCCTCTACTTCGTAGAAATATTCCTCTTCTTATGTGAAAAGGCGGTCCATAATGATTGATTCCAGATCAGAGTCACTTGCTTCCTCAAGTACATTAGTGTTGGGTTCACACTCTTCAGTAACTGAATCACACATAAGTGGTTCTATAGTGAAGACTAAAATGTCATAGCCACCCTCATCATAGCGTGGTGTTTATTGCTTTTCATTGATGGCTACATCCATTGTTGCTAGAATTTCTACCCAATCATGAGGTTCAAATTCTTCATCTGGAAATACTACATGCTCATAGGCTGGGCCTTGAATTGATCTATGAGTTTCCTTTGCATCTACCTCTCTGGATTTTTCTCTCTTCTCTTCTTCTACTACTACTTTGCACATCCTTTAGTGGGTGTCTTCATGCATCCATGAGGATCTTGATCATATGGAGTGCACTCACTTCGTATCATCTATCGCTCTATGGATGAGATTCCATTATATGGGGGGTACGTCTCCATGAGAGTAATCCTTGAGATTGACTTTGGTTGTAACACCTAAGTGTTGCAAATACAAGGAATTGGTTCCCCAGTCCTGTACTACTTGTAATCGTCTCATAAACAGTCTTCCCAAAATTATCACATAGGCCTCATTTTTGCTAAAGTCACATATAGCAAAAGTATGCTCAATCTCTACACCACAAGTAGTGAGAGTTATCCCTTCAAGCAATCCTAAAGGTCTCTATATGTGACCATCGTCCATTTGTAGTTTTGTTCTTCTCACCCTGAGTGCTGGTTTGCCCCAACACTTCCATAGGGAAGTGGTAGCAATTGCAACTTCCACACGTCAGTCCAAATAGCCTTGGTTATGTAACATTGATGAGTGATTGGAAGATAGGTGTTTCCTTCTTCTCCTATGCTCATGTATCCTATCTTGTCAAAGGGTATTTCAGGCACTGTTCTATAAGATCCTACTTGAGAATGAGGTTTAACTATTTTTGTCACTTGATTGGCTACATGTTTCCACAATTTTGGCTTAACCTTCAGTAGCTCTTCGAAAGTGAGGTTGCACTGCACTTTAGTGTTCTTCACTACCTCTGTGTTCCTAGGTATGAGTGAGTCTTTGTTTTTTATCATGACCATGGGCGCTCTCATATAGGGAGACTTTGCTTCCCATGGGCTTGTGAAATGGGGTAGTTCTTGCAAGGATTTAGACTCGAAGTCTAATGTCTCACTAGATTGGGCATCCTCCTGCTCTCCATAGATGGAAGGAATGTCTAGTGGGAATTGGTCATGTAAGTCATCCACAATTTCAATGGGACGAGGATTTTCGCTTTCTTTATCCCATTTCTCTTCTTGAATCTCTCTCAGAAAAGATTTTGCAATTAGGCTCTCCAATCTTTCTAAGAGTCCATCAAAATGCAACTTTGTCTTAGCTGAACTAGAGTAGTTGAAAAGGCGACTAGCTTCAAACATGGTTTGAGCCAATTCTACCATCTTACCACAAAGCTTTGTTCTCTCTATCTCTAGATCAGCTCTATGGTAACATTTTTTATGATCTATCACATTTGGCCCTTCTTGGATTCCAGCTTGATATGCTTTAAGCATCATGTCTAGGTCCTTGGGAGTGGGATATGCTAAGAATGATCCTAATCTAAGTGATGGGTGGGTTACATGTGGTGGATTAGAAGGTGATAGGGATGTTGATGGTGGTGGTGGTGTGTAAGAGTGTGTTTGAGAGGCAATGTCAACTATCTTGGCTTTTGTTTCCTTAAGCTTTCGTTTGATAGTCGAGAGAGAATGGAAAGACAATGAAAAGACCACTGCCTTTTCATTCTCCCTTGGCTATCTTTCCAAGCTCTCATCATTTTTGTTGTTATACTCTTGTTCTCACTAACCTCTGAACTCTTTTCCTGACCTAAGCCTTGGTTTTGTTGTAATGCCTGAGCTCTAGTGATCACTTGCACTAGGGTAGTGGAAGTTACACTTCGTGTAGAGTCTACTACTAACCCAATCACATTAAAGCGAGTGAGCTTTGTCACATTATGTGGGTTCTTTGGGAAATCTTGTAAAAGGTGCTCTTTCCCATAATTGTTATAATATCTTTGAATTGTCACTGATTGGGGTTGTGTCAGAGCAAGTAAAGGACAATCACAAATGAAGTGATCTCTCTAGCATCTGTAACATGGGCATCTAGGTGCTTCAGGTCTCATCTATCTAGGTTGAGGCCTAGAATTAGGAGTTGCATACATGACATTGGCATATTCAAACTCTCCACTAGACTCACTAGGGCTTCGTAATAGTAAATTTCGTTATGATCAGGTGATTGCATATCCTAAGCCTGTGGGCTATCCATATGACTACCTCATTTGGGTCACTTTCTCAAAGCAATGCTATCACTGGCACTAAGGCTCTATTTAGATTTTCTTTAGTAGCTCCATAGTTCACTAGGATCACATTGGCTAGAGTTGGAGGTTGTTGAGCTAACACAGGTTGAGGCCTTTGTTGGGCCTGGTAAGGTTGTTGATAGGGTTATTGTGGCCTACCATACTACTATGGGTAGTGATTCTGATATCTCCCTTGTTGTGGATATGGTTGTGGATAATTTTGTCTAATACCTTGCTTGTTATAAGGGTATTCTTGTGCGATGTGGTTAGTGTACCTCCTTTCTATGGTGTAATATTGGTTGTTTGGGTTTGCTTGGGGTTGAGCCATGATTGGACACATGCTAGCCATATGGTTTCCTCCGCAGGTGTAGCATCTTTTCACTAGGGCAAATCTAGGTATCTATTTGCTAGAGACTCCTAATTTATGAGCTACCTTCTCTACAAGTTCCTCGATAGATGTGGATTTTTTGGAAGTGTAGGTAGTTGAGCTATCTGAATCTTTATAGAGTTTTTAAAGCTCCAATTCTTCCCCTACATTATCCTCGATGTCTATGCACATGCGCACACACTCTTCTATGGTTCTAGGGTCCTTCAAGTACACATATGATCTCAATTTGGTACTTAACAATCCATCTAGGAATAAAGACAATTGTTTGGCTGGGGTGGGTAACTTTGGCACTCTGCATCTCTCTAGGTATTGCCTAAATCATCTTCCTACAAGTGTGACTATCCCATGAGGTGTTTGTTTAAAGCTATGAATCAATAAGGAAGTGTTGTGTCTTATGCCACTCTTAGAAAATTCCAGGATGAAGGCTTCTAGAAGTTGGTCTATGTTCTTGAATTGTCTCTCATGTAGTGGTTGAAACCATGTAAGCATTGTGTTCTTGAAAATTAGGCCAAATGCATTGTATTGCGTGAACAGGTGATCAACTTGCTCAGCTCTCAATCCTTGCGTAAATTCGGCCGCATGATCATATGGGTCCCCTGTACCATGAAAATAATTCCTCATGGACTTGACGAGTTGTGGGGATCTCAAGGTCCTAGTGTGTTCTCTAGGCCTTGGAAAAGGGAATTCTTTTGCATTTCTTTGATTCCTTGGGTTTCTAGGTCTCTTGTTTTCCATTCTATCCGTCTCAGTTCTTGTTCATTCTCTTCCTATTAGGCTAGCAAAGCTTACCTCAAGTCTATCTCTACTCCTATCCCTTTGAGTTCCATGAGCTTAAGATGTTCTAGCTCCTTGATGACCATAAGATACATTGGATCTTGGTTGAAGAAAAATAAATTCACCCTTCCAAGTGTAGGCATGCCTACCATGCTCCAAGACAACAAAGACTCTCTCTAAAGTATTGTCTAAATAGGTCACTTTTCCTGGGCTATCAGGATCTTTAAATTCATAGATGGCGATGTTGGAACAACAATCTTACACTATGCTTGAGGTGGATTTTATCTACATCAAAGGCTATCATGTCGAAAGAATATCCGTTGGAGAGTTCTTTTTCTTATGCTCACTTATTGTATTAAAAAAATACATTTTTCATGGATCTTTTAGCATTGTAAAAGATTTGAGCTTTAAACATTTAAAATTAGAAAGATAGAGCCCCAATCCCCCAAATTGGTGGTCGTTGAGTTGCATTCAATCAAGCAATCAATCACCTAAAAGTATATCAAACTAGATCTTCACTTTCCCTAAATTGTAGGAAAGTGAATTGATTCCCTCCAACAACCATTCCCACATTCATTTGAATTCAAAATCCACTTGTAGAACTCATGGAGCACTTTTAGAGTATATACAAAGACTTGAAATCATTTGTACAATACATGGAAGCAATATACATACTCTTGTGACCATCATTGTCTTGCTCCTTCAATTTTCTGCATCGTCTTCTTCGCCAATAGAAATCTTGCAGAGGCTGTTGCTCTCTCTCTAGAGCTCAAAATGTGATTAAACATGACTCATTTTTTTAAGGTCTATTTGAGTTTCCATAAGGTCAAGGGATAGTCTTTTGCTGGTTGGTTGGACGAAACTTCATCATTTTGAAACGCACTTTTCTACCTTCTATAAGCTTCTTCAAGTCCTTTTTGTGGTATCAAAGCTGGATCAAGATGGGTGACGGATTTCCCTCAATGATCAAGAAGCTTGATCGTCACAACTAGGTGGCTTGGCAAATCAAAATGGAGGCCTATTTGCAAGGTAGAAATATTTAAGAAATTGTAGCAGGTGATGAGGCTATGCCTATTCCAAGTTCCAAAGGAAGACCTACACAAGAGGAGACAAATAAGCTCACACTTTGGTGCGCAAGGGATGCTCAAGCAAGGTCATACATACTAAAATCTATCTCCGACTTTCTATTACCAAATATTAGAGGATGCAAGACATCTCAAAAGACTTGGGATGCCCTTGAGACTTTCTTTTCTACTACTACCGAAGCAAAAAAGAATCATCTTTGGAATGAGTTCAACCAAATGAAGAAGACACCTAAACAAACCATCACAGAGTTTGTTACCAAGGTCAAAGAGGTTGTGGATCAATTAGCATCCATTGGAGAGCTGATTGAAGAAGAGGCTATCATGAGGCAAATTCTCAATGGGATTTGAAGTGATAAGCAATGGAAATCTTTCACCAAGGCTTACGATCTCATCATGGATGTGCAAACTCTAGACTTCAACATCTTTCTTGGAAAACTTTTCAATCAAGAGGCTGACAATAGCATAAAGGAAGGTAACTCCTATTATGGTAATTCAACTAGTAAGCTCTACATGCAGATTAGAAGGACAAGAAGTTGAAAGGCAAGAAGAAGAAAGAAGATGAAGAAGAGACTTCCTAGGCCAACTTTACAAGCAAATGCAAGTGGAAATGCAAGAAGAAAGGACCAAAGCAAGAGAAATCCAAAGGTTAGAATGTTCAACCTTGTGTCATCTACAATAGGACCAACCACACCACTCAGAATTGCTGGTTCAATGGGAAGACCCAAAAAGGAATTGGAAGATGTGGATATGGCAGCAATAGAGGTAGAGGTGGACACAACTTCAACAATAACAATAGTGGCTATAATAGAAGGGACGACAACAATTATTCAGAAGATCAACCACATGAAGACTCATTGCTTCTCATGAGTCTAAGCCACAAAAAAGGTAAAGAAGATGATCATTTGTTCTACATAGATTCAAGATGTTTGAATCATGTTGCAGGCAACATTGCTCTTCTTTTTTATTTGGAAAGTCCAAAGCATAGACATGAAGTGCAAATAGGGGATGATACAAAGCACAATGTGGAGAAGATTGGTAATTTCAAAGATTCCAATGGCAGGACAAATTTTTTGAGTATGGTTCTCTATGTACCCACTATCACTAAAAACCTAATAAGTGTAGGCTAAATAGTTGAAGAAGGATTGCAAGTTAAGTTCACCCAACATGGAGCTTCTGTGGAAGATCCATGTCAAGGCTTCAAGAAGATAGCCAGAGGTGAGAAGCATGGTAGGCTCTTTACTTTTGAAGTAAGAGAAACTAGGAACATAGCTCTATTCACTTTTGGATCTCAAACCCTAAGTGAGCTTGAAGTGTGACATAAGAGACTTGCTCATCTGCATGAAAGAACCTTGAAGGATATATGCAAGGATCAAAGTGTTCTAAGACTGTTGAACATATCAAAGCAACACATGATCAACAGGTGTGGTGCATGTCAAATTGGGAAGGCACAAAGACAACCATTCAACTACAAAGGCTACATCCACAAAAACTTATTGGAATTAGTACATACAGATGTATGGGGACCAAGTCAAGAACCTTCATTGGTAGGATCAAGGTATTATGTCTCATTTATTGACAATCATAGTAGATGGACCGTTCTATACTTTATTAAGATTAAGAATGAAGTGTTTGATGGCTTCAAAAAGTACATGTGGAGAATCATACAGGTAGATTAGTCAAGAAGCTCAAATCTGATGGAGGGGAAGAATACTTCTCCAAAGAGTTTGATGAGTTCTTTCAGGAAAAAGGTATCAAAAGGGAAGTGACAACTAGGTACTCTCCTCAACTAAATGGAATTGCAGAGAGGAGAAACAAGACATTGGTTGGATCAACCATAACAATGCTTGAAGAGAAGAAGTTGCCACATTATCTATGGGCAAAGGCTATTTCAACTCTTGTGTACCTTGTCAATAGACCACCATCCAAATCACTTCAAGGTATGACTCCTTATGAAGCATGGCATGGAAGAAGTCTTAGTCTTGGACATTGCAAGGTTTTTGATTGTTTAAATTATGTTCATGTACCATCACAAATAAGAGGTAAGCTGGATGAAAGAGCAAAAAAGGTAGTGTTTATTGGATATGATTCAACTCACATGGGTTACAGGCTCTATAATCCTTCAACCAAGCAATTCACTACAAGTAGGGATGTTGTGTTTGAAGAACATAGGTCTTGGTATGATGAAGACAAAAAAAGGTAACTCTAGCATATGATCTTGATTCTCGTTCCCATCAATTAGGAAGCAAGCATTATACATAGGTCCAGGATCCAAGAAGTGATACAGATGATGACCAAGATCAAAGGGAAAAGCATTATAAGCTATGGAAGTCCAAAGGCAGATGCATGTGGTTGGAGAATGCTCCAAACAAGCACCTAGAAGATCAGCAAGAGAGAAGAAACAACTAGAAAGGTATGGATATGATTTCACATTTGTTACAAAACATTCAATCTACTTGGAAAAAGATTCAATTTCAAAAGAACCATCAACCTATGAAGATGCAAAGGGAAACTCTAATTTGGAGAAGGCCATGAAAGAAGAAATAGACGAATTGAAGGAGATGGGTACTTGGGATTTGGTTCCAATGTCACCAAATCAAAAGGTAATTGGTTGCAGATGGGTATATAAAGTTAAAAGAAATTTAGATGGATTAGTTTGCAGGTACAAGGCAAGATTAGATGCCAAAGGATGCTCACAAACTCATGGTATAGACTATGAGAAAACATTCTCAACAGTTGCAAAGATGACTACAATCAAAACATTGATAAGTGTAGCTACTACAAGGAATTGGAGACTCCTCCATCTTGATGTGAAAAATGCATTCTTAAATGGTTGGATAAGTGAAAAGGTAAACATGTCACAACAACTAAGTTTTGAAAACCCTAATCATCCATCTCATGTTTGTAGACTTAAGAAAGCATTGTATGGATTGAAACAAGCTCCTAGATATGGGAATTATAGGTTGGTTACATACCTTCAAGATCAAGGGTTCAAAGCTAGTGGCTTAGATTCTTCTCTATTCATCAATTGAATCAAGATGAGGTTATCTATCTATGTGTATATGTAGATTATATTCTTGTGACAGGTGATGATCTAAATGGCATTCAAAGGATCAAGAGACACATGCAAGAGGAGGTGATATACAGAGATGAAGGAATGTATTTGACTCAGAGAAGATACATTCAAGATCTTCTTATCAAGTTCAAAATGGAGAACACAAAACCTAAAGGTACACCTTTGGAGATGAATTATAAACTTAGTGTTTATGAAGGTGAGAAAATTGAAGAAATTAAAGAATGTCAAAGCTTAGTATGTAACTTGATATATGCTACTCATAGAACGGTCGACATCTCATATAGTGTAGAATTGCTTAGCAATTTCATGCACTCATCGAGAAGATCACACATGGAGGCAACTAACAGAGTACTTAAGTATCTCAAAGGTAGAATCAATGAAGGTATATTCTATCCTTACTCCTCAGATTTGGATATCAAAATCTATCTAGATGCAGATTGGGCATGATCTAAGGATGATAGAAGAAGTACTTCTGGTTACTTAGCATTTGCAGGTTCAAAGCTAGTGTCATGGAGTTCCAAGAAGCGACCAATAGTTGCTTTATCCTCAACTGAAGCAGGGTACAAAGGCTTGAACATAGCAACTCAAGAGGCAATATGGTTAAACGCATTGTATATAGATGTGTGAATTGTAAGTTCCAAACCTCACATATTTGGAGATAATGTAAGTTCCATGCATCTAGCGGCAAACCCTATTTTCCATGCAAGAACCAAACACATAGAGGTTCATTACCACTTCATCAGAGATAAGCTCATGGCAAAGGAGATTGACGTTTCTTTTGTTCCAATTGAAAAGCAAGTAGCAGATATGATGAGGAAGGCACTTGATGGAATGAAGCTTTGTGGATTCAAAGCTATGGTAGGTATTCAACCTATTAGAGAATGAAGACTCGAGCATAATTTAGCTTGAGGGGGAGCTGTTGGAACATCAAGATTACACTATGCTTGAGGTTGATTTGATCTACATCAAACGCTATCGCATCAAAAGAATATCCATTGGAGAGTTCTTTTTCTTATGCTCGCTTATTATATTTTCTAAACCAGTTTTTCATGGATCTTCTACCATTGTAAAACCTTTGAGCTTTACACATGTAAAAGTAGAAAGATAGATCCCAAATCCCACGAATTTGTGGTGGTTGAGTTGCATTCAATCAAGTAATCAAACACTTGAAAGTAGATCAAACTACATCTTCACTTTTCCTAGATTGTAGGAAAGTGAATTGATTCCCTTCAACAACCATTCCCACCTTCAAATAATAAAAACTTTAAATCACTTGTACAATAGATGGAAGCAATATACATACGCTTATGACCACAATTGTCTTGCTCCTTCAATTTTCTACATCATCTTCTTTGCAAACAGTAATAGTGTAGTGGCTGGTGCTCTCTCTTCAGAGCTCCAAATTTGATGAGATATGGCTCATTTGAAAGATAGCAGTGTCTAGTTTATTCTTGTACATTTTCATATCATTTAGTTTAGTAGATTGGGAGAAATCTTAGTTTTTCTATCTAAGGTTCAATCTCTATGTATTCCTAAAAAATAGGAGGCACCATCATTCAGTGTCTGATTCATTCCTATAGCATATTTTTCTTATTCCTTATACTTTTGTACATTATATAAACTCAACCCTATGTGTAGAATCCCATAAAAGGATTCTTTCTAATTGTAATCAAGCTGGTCACTATGGGCATTTGAAGTTCATTGTCTCTTCGATAGATAGTAAGTTTTTTGAGCTAGTCGCGACCTAATAGATTGTAGAAGAGTGAATATGAGTGACAAAAAGAGGAAGGATCAGTCTAAAATTGATAATCAACAAACCCTCATCTAACCTTAGGTTATGGAAGTCCCTAAGTCAGATACATGTGTGAAAAATCACATACTTACAAAACTAGCAAAGAATGCTAACAAGTTTGCTGCCAGAAATCCTCAAACTCATATGACCATATCTTCTCTAACACCTCATCCAAATATGCATAAAGCATACACATGCTCATTCTCTTGTACCTATGCCGAATAGGACTCCTCCTGATATGGATGTTACTGCCTCCATAAACTCCAAGTAGTACTTGTGTGCATAAAGAGAATATGTACCTGAATACTTAACATAAGATGAAAATCTTATGTTAACCACCATCCAATGTCTTTGAAGTAATCCGAAATCTTCATGTAGAGGAAAATCTTCAAGTACACCATGTGAATGACCGATCCACACCATCAAGCTGCTACGTGGTAAATACTCTCCATAAGCAAGAGTGTGAGCACACTCTTCATCTCCAACAAAAACTCCATAGCCGCTCCTCAACATGCTCCAAGAGTGCAACATGGCTGCCCCATGTGCTAGAAGCACCACCTCTATTGAGGTACCAAAGCTCCAAAGCTTGGTGTTGAACTAGGTGAAGGAATACTTCAACAATGGGCCAAGCATACTCTTTTATAGTATTCTTTGTGCCTTGAAAAGCTTCTCCAAAAACTATTGTTTAAATAAAGCAAAACAAAAAAAAACATGCGATCGTTTCCTCCAAAAGAAAAAGCATTCACTATTTTCTCACACTATGCCATAGTTGTTCATCGATATCATCACCGATTTGAGATTTACAAAAAAAAACTTTGTGCACGTTGCTATTGTCACCAGAAGGATTCGACCCCAGGTGGGTAATTTGAGAGGATATTAGAGTAACCAGCACGCCGCACACTGTTGTTGTACAAAGGACTAAACAGAGCATCTAGTTATGTTATAAACTATGGAGAATCTTGACCAATTGGGACATTGGTTCCAACAATCCCCCCTAAAATGTCATATTGGTACAATCTGGACAGGATCTGCAAATTGAACTTGCTGAATATAAACGCTAATACTTGAGAAAATATGCAAACTAGATATCCAATAATGCTCTCATCAAGCAATCACTGCTTGACAACAAATGTAGCAAGTACTGACTCTGAACCTACTATCTCCTATCTTCATAAACCTGAAAACATACACTAGGATCCACATATTTGCATTTACCTTCTAAAAATTTTCTCAACGTACTTCTAATGTGTCATGTAGATACACTAAACAAAATTAAGAACTGAATCCTAGAACCTGTGACTGACAACTCACAAATTAGTGTATTATGAACACTAGCTGGTTCATCTCTGACTATACTCAAGTCAAGTCAAGTCAACTCAACTGAAATCAACTAAAATCAACTGAAATCAACTCATGAGTCTCATCAAAATATCATATCTATGATGTCATCATCTCTTCATCCTTGTTCTAACTGTAAGTCTTTCATACCTTTTCTTCAGAATCTCGTATAAACAAAAATGTGTGCACCTCTCAAACATACCTCTCTGAAACATCAAGCTTCTCATTAGAATTCTGGAACCTTCTCCTGAATAGGAACATCCTAATAGGAACTTTCTCCAGACATTCTTCTTCTTCCTTCTTCTTTAAAAGATGGAACATAAAGAGAAGTTGACAAAGGAAATATAGGAATACCTGTAGGTATGACTCTGCATTCTTTCACATATGGCTGAAAATAAGTCTTCATGTTTCATCACCCCCTGGATGATTTAACACTAGTATCCAGAATTCTTCAAAGTATATCAGACTTTATGAAATGTGCAACGTCTTCCTTCTTTCAATAAATCTCATCTTCAGTGATCAATACCTATATCTGAAACAAAATCTCTGAACCCTTTTTATTAGCATTGTGCACATGCCAATAGATTTCCCTATCATTCCTTAGCTTCCCAAAATCTAGAATAAGGTTAGCAGATCTATCATAAAAACCTTGCTGAAAGCATTTTAGGATTCATAACCTTCTGCAACATAATAAGTATCTTCTTCTATTCCTCTACAACACATCTGATAGAACCTGAATCTTTGACTTACTTTCTCCAATGCTAAGAACCTTATAAACAAAGGATAGACAACTGACTCATAAATACTCAAGATCTTCAAGATCATTCAACAAAATACCTGTGTAGAATCTTCTCTCATCAAACCTTCATGAGTGAATTTTTTATTTGTCACCTGAATGTCTCTAAGTGTCCATGCTTCTCACAAAGTTGTAAAACTTCTATTCAACCAAATCCTTCCCAAGAATCTGCAACTCCTACTTGAAACATAAGTGGACAAACTTCTCACCTTGAGAACTCCAAAAGCTTGCAAGTTGATACTTCATCTTTTTATATTTTACCTAGGTGAAATCTGATAGTACCTGCTTGATTTTCTTTTGGCTAACTCCACTTCTCAATCAAGCTCTAGGATTTTATGGAACACCTTTTCGAATACAAGCATGTATCCAAAAATCAAGACAATCATAGAAAGTAGATTCTCCAACTGACTAGTACATCAAAAAACTGAATTTTCTGAAGTTTTCTAAAAATACTGAATATGAGGTAAGCTTTCCAAACATAAAACCTCAACCCAAGTCTTCAACATCTACTACAAATACTCTTTTACCTGAAGAGTTAGATAAAGAAGAAATATACTTCTCTGCAAATTGTCATATACTAAGTAGCTCTGTATTGACACTCCAAGAATTCTTTGAGGAAACATATAAGCTGCTTGCTTGAAATCTTCAACTTATATATAACTCATACATATGAGTCAAAACATATAAGTTCCTTTTCTTTCTCTCAATACAATTCTTTGTCAAAACTTACTAAAACATGCAAAACAAGAAACTCTTTCTTCTTTACACTATCTTCACACAAGATGTTCTAGTAGACTTGTCTTTGGATGTAGAGGATAAAGTAAGAAAATTATATGGAAAATATGTGAGAAAAGGAAGTCTTACTTTTCTTTTGGAAATATTGGACTTTCTTCTTCTGCATCTTTCTTCCACCTAATCATGTTAACATCTTTATACTTCTCTTCCATACCTTTTGTTCTCTTCATCTTTAAGTAGCAAGCACTCTTAACTTCAAATGAATTTTTCTCTTTCTCTAGTGCTAAGAGTAAGAGACAAAACAAACATAGTATACAAATGGAAGTGAACATAGAATCATGTTTTATCATCTCCTCACACACACATAAACACATAAACACTCATAGACACATACACATACACATAGACACACACACACATACACACACATATACACACACATAGACACACACACACATAGACACACACACACATAATGATGCATACACACACATACACATGCATACACACATACATACACATATACACACACACATACACACACATATATGCATACACACACATAGAGAGACATACATACACATACACATACATTTATACATATGCGTACATAATGCATATGCATATGCATACATACATACACATACATAATGCATACACACACATATGCATACATAATGCATAAAGATAGATACACACACATATGTATACATACATGCATACACATACACACATAGACACATACACACATAGACACATAGACACACATAAACACATACACACTCATAGACGCACACACATACACACATACACATGCATACACACATACATACACACACACACATACACACACACATACACACATACACACATACACACACATATATGCATACACACACATAGAGAGACATACACACACATACACATACATGCATACATAATGCATATGCATATGCATACACACACATATGCATACATAATGCACATGCATACATAATGCACATACATACATAATGCACATGCATACATAATGCACATGCATACATACACATACTTAATGCATACACACATATGCATACATAACGCATACATAATGCATACACACACATACACACACATATGCATATATAATGCACATGCATATGCATACATAGATGCATACACATACACAAATTGACACATACACACGAATAAACACATACACACTCATAGCCGCACACACATACACATAGAGGCACACACATACACACACATATACATAATGCACATAGAGGCACACACATACACACACATATACACACTCATAACCGCACACACATACACATAGAGGCACACACATACACACACATACACAAATTGACACATACACACGAATAAACACATACACACACTCATAGCCGCACACACATACACATAGAGGCACACACATACACACACATATACATAATGCACATGCATATGCATACATAGATGCATACACATACACAAATTGACACATACACACGAATAAACACATACACACTCATAGCCGCACACACATACACATAGAGGCACACACATAGACACACATAATTGACACATACACACATAATGATGCATACACACACATACACATGCATACACACATACACACACATACACGCACACACATATACACATACACGCACATACATACACACACATAGACACACATACTTAATGCATACACACACATATGCATACATAATGCATACACACATACACACACATATGCATACATAATGCACATGCATATGCATACATACATGCATACACATACACACATAGACACATACACACACATAGACACATACACACGCATAAATACATACACACTCATAGATGCACATACATACACATAGACACACACACATAGACATACACATATACACACACACATACACACATAGACACATACACACATAATGATGCATACACACACATACACATGCATACACACATACACACACATACACGCACATACATACACACACATGCATACATACACATTCTTAATGCATACACACATACATATGTACACGTATATATATTGATTTCTAACCCATTTTGTTTTATATGATAGGTATTATGGATCCTAGTAGAGAGAGAAGGGCGAAACTCACTCTCATAAAAAGTCCTATGAGAACACGAGTTCTGTCTGATACTCTATGGGCCATCATGCATGATTACTCAGATATGTCTGATGATGAGCTGGACTATACGATCTAGATCCTTACCCAGTGATCAAAGGAGGGCTCTTCTCCGGCTCCACATGCAGGAAGACAGCTATCTGCTCATAGGTATGTTTTATATAATAAACTTTTTTAATGAAATTATAACACATATTTTTATTTATTTTTATCTATCTATCTTGAGGACACCTATACCACCTCCAGATCATGATATTAGAGTAGAGTTGTCTATGAGGACATGCGTAGGCACCTTAGAACTAGAGTGCGATATAGAGCCAGAGGGGAACATTGTGTACATAGGGAATGGATTGGAGTTCAAGAGAAGAATGTGGGCATTATGTGACTCTTACCTGCACCTTGTTCACTTACTGTGGAAATAAGTATAAATTTTACATCTAAATTGAAATAAATATCTTATGTTTTATTTAGATTATTTTTTTATTTTTGTAGTGAGCATGACGAGAGGGATTAAAAATATGTACTTAGTTCACTTATGACAGAGCTTGGGACAAGATGGTCGCATAAGTGGTGTCTAAAAGAGATGCGGACACTTATGGCTCACCGTCGCAATAATGCACGGTATGCACTGCTTTTATGTATATATATGTGGATATGAGTATATGTGTTTATGTATGTATGTATGTATATGAGAGAGAGAAAAGAGTGAGACTAGAGGTACAAATACACACATATGCATCATACACACACATATACATCATACATGCACATTTACACACATATACACATACATGCACATTTATAGATACACACATATACATGCACATTTTTACACACACATACACATGCATGCAGTTACACACATATAATGAATACACATAGGCACATACACATACTCACATACACATACTCACATACATGTACACATACTCACATACACATACACATGCATAATCATATGTACACACACATAGACCCATATAATCATAATTACATGCATATATACATATACACATGCATATATACACATACACAACACATGCATATGCACATATAGATACACATACATAAACAACACATGCATATGCATAAATAATTAAATAAATAAATAAATAACTCCTATTTCAAAAATCCTGAATTGAAAACGCTAATTTTGATATTAGGGTTTTAAAACCCCTAATTTAAAAACTCTAATTCAACCTTTTAGCCATATGATTGAAATATATGTACACATTGCATCTATTCCTTCGACGTCCTACTAGAGATATGTCTCTCATCCCAACCTTATGCCTCTATATATAGCTACTCGAGTTAACGAGGATTATAATATATATGAAGATATATACACATCATGTAGATACACATACATAAATATAAAATGGAGTAGATATATTATGCATCACACATACATGCCTAAATGCACACATTAATATATATATATACATGTATGCATATTTACATGTACACATTTACACATAGACACATATACATATATACATGTACACATCACATATACATGCCTACATGCACACATAAACATATATATACATGCATACATATTTACATGTACATATTTACATGCATATGCATATATACACATATGCATACTAACACATGTATACATATATCACACACATGAAAACACATACATATACATGAAATACATATATATGCATACTAACATATGTATACATATAATACACATGAATACACACACATATGCATACATACATGATAAAACTTTACTCCTCGAAGATAAAGCTATATATAAAATAATTAGGCATACCCCCGAGCTTCATGTTCTAACTGAAAAGAACATGATTTCATCTCTCTAGTAGGATTCATCTTTATTCAAGTTAATAAAAAAATATATTATCTGATATCCATTCAGAAGCTTCAAGTTATTGATCGATAACTAGAGTAGAATTTATTATCTAATCTTCTCATATGTTTTCATTATTGCCATCATTTTGGTAAGACATCAATATAGTCTAATCTTCATTATCCTTATTGATTTCATTTATTTCTTCTATTGTTAAATCAATGTTCTCATAAATCACATCATCTATTGATGGATTAATATCTATTTCTGGTAATTCCTCTTCCTCATCAGTAGAATGAGCATGCAGATAATTATCCTCTTCATCAAAAAGATTAGTATCATCATCACGTATAATGATTCTAATTTCTCTTTTAGATGTTGATGTATCAATATCTGATGATGAATCATCAAGAGGACTTTCTTCGATCTCTCTAACAATAAACTGTTCAAACAATGACCTACCTCTAGGTTGCACATGAATGACTTGCCATGAAGGATGAGCATTTGGGTTTTTATAAAAAAATTCTTGTTCAATATGCCTAGGAAGAATATATGGTTCTTTAGTAGATCGCATTACCTTGAAAGAATCAATTACCGAAAACCCACATAATTCCTTTCTTAATGTGGAATTACTACCTTTATACTCGGCTCGAAACTAGTCAACCTTCAAAATGACCTATCAAAATATATAACAACAAAATCCCATTATTAGGTGCTTAAAAAAAAACTAACTCTATTATTAAAAAATATAAACTTTTTTCTACCTGTTTGAATATACGATATGAAATTTTGTAGATACCAACAATAGTTCCTACGTAACCAAGTTCGCCATCTATAAGGTTCGTGTCTTTTGAGCTAGCACGTGATAGTTTCTTGAAAGAAGCAACAATACTAGAATCCTCTGTTTAACGTAAAAAATCAATGGCTTTGATTATAATTTGTTGTCCAAAAGCCCACATATTATTGAACATTCGAGCCTGCAAAAGAAATTCAATTAGTAAATAGAAACTAATATACATATATGAAAAAATTAAAATATTATTTTAATAAAATTACCTTTTGTTCACAACCTATCATTAACTCTCTTTGATCATCTGAGATTTCTTCATTATTTGCGTTGGGGCATCACAAATGACTATATAGCCAATCCGTGAAAGAAGATATATCTGTAATCTCATTATTATCGAGATTACGTCTATATCTTTTGTTTTTTGGCCTTTTACTTTATAGATTTTGAAGTTCCTCGTACTCGCTAAGGAATGCTTGCATGCGTTCGCTATTATATGCTACAAAAGTAGGAACACCATTTTTTTCTTGAAATGTAAATAAGAATGGAACTCTCTTACTTGATAATACCTCATCTGTTATTTTGGAAGAAGACTCATTGGTCCATGCATGTGGAGCTTCTTCATGAACTCTTTCAAGGTACTCACTAACGTAATACATGCACTCTTCAAGCATCTAACCCTTTGCCATGGATCCCTCTGGTTTTGCTCTTTGTCGCACATAACCTTTTAATATTACCATAAATCGCTCGACCCAAAACATCCATCGAGTGTTGACAACACCTGCAATCTCTATTTCATCAACAAGATGGACTAATATATGAACATGAATATCAAAAAACTAAATAGTAAGTTCTTTCTCCATCAAACATAGTAGCTCTTTGCATTCACATTTTTTTTCTCGGATCGAGTTTTTGTCAATCTCTTTGGATGTAATCCACGTATACATATCATAAAAACCATTATAAAGAAGTTAATTAAAAAATAGAAGATATCAAATATTCATACATATTAAATATAAAAGTATAATAATTACCTTATAAGTGAACGAAGATGATAGATCACATCTTGTACTCCTTTCGTTGTACATCCATCGATAACCGAAGGTAAAATATGTTTCAAAAAGTTATGCCAGTCATGGGTCTTTAACCCAGATAAGCTCTTATCATCCATAGTATACATGTTTTGAAAAGATCCTCCATATCCTGTAGGAGTCTTAATCAATTGAATTCTATTGTTGATAGTTTGTATCTCTTTTGTTGTAAGTACCCAAGGAACATGTGCATAAGTCGTTTCTTGTTGATGTCTATCAAAAACTAGCCTTAACTTTGGTTTGAATTTTTGATCTTTCAAATCATTCCTTGATGCTATTTAGTCTAAGAAGATGTTGTCATAGTGAATAACAAATATTTTTGAATATATGCATAGGATTAAGAAGATGACATACTTTTAACTCTTTTCAATACTCTAAAGAATACCATATTGATATGTTCCCTGCGAGTGCCAATTTTTCTTTACCTCTCTTCACATACTCAGATTTCAGAATAATCACTGAAGATTTTTTATTCTGGATGCATCAGAGGTCCATCTGTCCATTTTTTATACCAATCCATAGGCATCACAAGTTTTGGACACTCACTTGTTTCAAGCTTTCCATTAAAATGTATCGCTTCTCTTTTAGATCTTAAGAATCATCGATGTTGAAGATAAATATTTTTGTTGAGATTCTTACTACAGATTGATCTCAACCAATCACCACAATATGGACAAGCTTTATAACCCTTAGTAGATATTCCTGCATCATGAAAATGATAAAAATATAATTGGATTAAATCATATTTATTTATATGCATATTGAATAAAAAAATGACATCAATACCTGAACAAACACCATATCGTGGAAAATCCTGAATAGTCCAAGCCACAATACCACGGACCGTAATATGTCTTTCATTGATGCTTTTCGATACATCAATGACATTAATACCTCTCCATACCTCTTGGAGATCGTCAATGAGAGGAGCAAGATATATATTCATATCTTTAACTTGTCTTTTGCCTGGGATTAAAAGTGAAAGCATTAAATGGTCCTTTTTAATGTTAAGATATGGTGGAAGATTGTAGTTTATGACTACCACTGGCCATGTTGACCATTTATTGGATTTCATGGAGAATGGATTAACCCCATCTAATGCAACTCCTAACTTTAGACTCTATGGATTTTGTGCAAATTCAGGCCATGTAGAATCAATATGCTGAAAAGCAACACTATCATGAGGAATTCTGATTATTCCATCAGTACTTTTATGATCATGTCCCCAAGTCAAAATCTTTGATTATTCGGGGCTTTGAAACATATGTCTAATCCGTGGAGCCAATGGAAAATGTCTCAATACCTTTTTTGGGATTTTACCTTCTTTGCCTTTATATCGAGGAGATTGACATTTGGGACATGTCAAAGAGTCTGTATATTCACCTCTATATAAAATACAATCGTTAGGACATGCATGTATACATTGATAATCTATACCAAGATTGTTGATTATCTTCTTCATTTCATCATATGAGGTAGGAAGAATATTCACACATAGACACATACACACATAATGATGCATACACACACATACACACACATACACACACATATGCATACATACATGCATACACATACACATAGACACATACACACATAGACACATACACACACATAAACACATACACACTCACACATACACATAGACACACACACACACATACACACACATATACACACATACATAATGATGCATACACACACATATGCATACACACATACAGACACATATACACACACAAACATACACACACAAACATACACACACAAACATACACACACATATATGCATACACACATATAGAGAGACATACACACACATACACATACATGCATACATACTGCATATGCATATGCATACATACATACTTACATGCATACATACACATACATAATGCATACACACACATATGCATACATAATGCATAAAGATAGATACACACACATATGCATACATACATGCATACACATACACACATAGACACATACACACATATAAACACATACACACTCATAGATGCACATACATACACATAGACACACATACATACACACACACATACACACACATATACACACACATACACACATAATGATGCATACACACACATACACATGCATACACACATACATACACGCACACACATACACACACACACACATACACACACATATATGCATACACACACATAGAGAGAAATACACACACATACACATACATGCATACATATACATACATAATGCATATGCATATGCATACACACATATATGCATACATAATGCACATGCATATATAAACATACTTAATGCATACACACATATGCATACATAATGCATACAGAATGCATACACACACATATGCATACATAATGCACATGCATATGCATACATAGATGCATACACATACACACATAGACACATACACACACATAGACACATACACACACATAAACACATACACACTCATAGACGCACACACATACACATAGAGACACACACATACACACACATACACACACACATAGACACATACACACATACACACATAATGATGCATACACACACATACACATGCATACACAAATACACACACATACACGCACACACATACACACATACATGCACATACATACACACACACATACACACATACTTAATGCATACACACACATATGCATACATAATGCATACACACATAAACACACATATGCATACATAATGCATACTAGGCATATGCATACATACATACATACATACATACATACACATACACACATAGACACATACACACACATAGACACATTCACACGCATAAACACATACACACTCATAGACGCACATAAATACACATAGACACACACATAGACACACACATAGACACACACATATACAGACACATACACACATAGACACATACACACATAATGATGCATACACACACTTACACATGTATACACACATACACACACATACATGCACATACATACACACACATGCATACATACACATACTTAATGCATACACACATACATATGTACACGCATATAAATTGATTTCTAACCCACTTTGTTTTATATGTTAGGTATTATGGATCCTAGTAGAGAGAGAAAGACGAAACTCACTCTCATAAAAAGTCTTATGAGAGCAAGAGTTCCGTGTGATACTCTAGGGGCCATCATGCATGATTACTCAGACATGTCTGATGATGAGTTGGACTATACGATCTAGATGCTTACCCAGTGATCAGAGGAGGGCTCTTCTGCAGCTCCACATGCACGAAGACAGCTATCTGCTCATAGGTATGTTTTTTTTATCATAAACTTTTTCAATGATATTATAACACATATTTTTATTTATTTTTATCTATCTATTTTAAGGAAACCTATACCACCTCCAGATCATGATAGCAGAGCAGATTTTCCTATGAGGACATGCGTAGGCACCTTAGGACTAGAGTGCGATATAGAGCCAGAGGGGAACATTGTGTACATAGGGATTAGATTGGAGTTCAAGAGAAGAATGTGGGCATTATGTGACTCTTACCTGCACCTTGTCCACTTCCTGTGGAAGTAAGTATAAATTTTACATCTGAATTGAACTAAATATTTTATGTTTTATTTACATTATTTTTTTATTTTTGTAGTGAGCATGATGAGAGGGATAAAAAATATGTACTTAGTTCACTTATGACAGAGTTTGGGACACGATGGTCGCATAAGTGGTGTCTAAAAGAGATGCGGAAACTTATAGCTCATCGTCGCGATAATGCACGGTATGCACTGCTTTTATGTATATATATGTGGATATGAATATGTGTGTTTATGTATGTATGTATGTATATGTGTGTGAAAGAGAGAAAAGAGTGAGACTAGAGGTACAAATACACACATACACACACATCTACATCATACATGCACATTTACACACATATACACATACATGCACATTTATACATACACACATATACATGCACATTTTTACACACACATACACATGCATGCAGTTACACACATATAATGAATACACATAGACACATACACATACTCACATACAC
Source organism: Ceratopteris richardii (assembly GCA_020310875.1). NCBI lineage: Eukaryota > Viridiplantae > Streptophyta > Polypodiopsida > Polypodiales > Pteridaceae > Ceratopteris > Ceratopteris richardii. The sequence goes on along the minus strand of CM035442.1, from coordinate 65,557,199 downwards.
GTACACATACTCACATACACGTACACATACTCACATACAGATACACATGCATAATCATATGTACACACACATAGACTCATATAATCATATTTACATGCATATATACATATACACATGCATATATACATATACACATGCATATATACACATACGCAACACATGCATATGCGCATATAGATACACATACATACACAACACATGCATATGTAGAATTAAATAAATAAAGAAATAAATCCTATTTCAAAAATCCTAAATTGAAAACACTAATTTTGATATTAGGGTTTTAAAACCCCTAATTTAAAAACTCTAATTCAACCTTTTAGCCATATGATTGAAATATATGTACACATTGCATCTATTCCTTCGAGAGAGATGTCTCTCCTCCCAACCTTATGCCTCTATATATAGCTATTCCAATCAACGAGGATCATAATATATATAAAGATATATACACATCATGTAGATACACATACATAAATATAAAATTGAGTAGATATATTATGCATCACACATACATGCCTAAATGCACACATTAATATATATATATATATATATATATATATATATATATATATATATATATATATATATATATATATATATATATATATATATATATATATACATGCATACATATTTACATGTACACATTTACGCATAGACACATATACATATATACATGGACAAATCACATATACATGCCTACATGCACACATAAACATATATATACATGCATACATATTTACATGTACATATTTACACATAGACACATATACATATATACATGTACACAATTATAAACATTTGCATATACTACATGAATACATGAATATTTTACATAAATGCATATGCATATATACAGATATGCATACTAACACATGTATACATATATCACACATATGCAAACACATAATATACATGAAATACATATATATGCATACTAACATATGTATACATATAATACACATGAATACAGACACATATGCATACATACAGGATAAAAATTTTCTCCTCGAAGATAAAGATATATATATATAATAATTAGGCATACCCCCGAGCTTCATGTTCTAACTTAAAAGAACATGATTTCATCTCTCTAGTAGGATTCATCTTATTTAAGTTAATAAAAAAATCTATTATCTGATATCCATTCAGAAGCTTCAAGTTATTGATCAATAACTAGAGTAGAATTTACTATCTAATCTTCTCATATGTTTTTATTATTGCCATCATTTTGGTAAGACATCAATATAGTCTCATCTTCATTATCCTTATTGATTTCATTTATTTCTTCTATTGTTAAATCTATGTTCTCATGAATCACATCATCTATTGATGGATTAATATCTATTTCTGGTAATTCCTCTTCCTCATTAGTAGAATGAGCATGTAGAGAATTATCCTCTTCATCAAAAAGATTAGTATCATTATCACGTATAATGATTCTAATTTCTCTTTCAGATGTTGATGTATCAGTATCTAATGATGAATCATGAAGAGGATTTTCTTCGATCTCTCTAATAATAAACTGTTCAAATAATGACCAATCTCTAGGTTGCACATGAATGACTTGCCACGAAGGATGACCATTTGGGTTTTTATAAAAAAATGCTTGTTCAATATGCCTAGGAATAATATATGGTTCTTTAGTAGATCGCATTACCTTGAAAGAATCAATTGCCCAAAACTCAGATAATTCCTTTCTTAATGTGGAAGTACTACCTTTATACTCGGCTCGAAACTAGTCAACCTTCAAAATGACCTATCAAAATATCTAACAACAAAAACCCATTATTAGGTGCTTTAAAAAATAACTAAATCTATCATAAAAAATATAAACTTTTTTCTACCTGTTTGAATATACGAAATGAAATTTCGTGGATACCAACAATAGTTCCTACGTAACCAAGTTCCCCATCTATAAGGTTCATGTCTTTTGAGCTAGCACGTGGTAGTTGCTTGAAAGAAGCAACAATACTAGAATCCTCTGTTTTACATACAGAATCAATGGCTTTGATTCTAATATGTTGTCCAAAAGCCCACTTATTAGTGAACATTTGAGCCTGCAAAAGAAATTCAATTAGTAAATGGAAACTAATATACATATATGAAAAAAATAAAATATTATTTTAATAAAATTACCTTTCGTTCACAACCTATCGTTAGCTCTCTCTGATCATCTGAGATTTCTTCATTATTTGCGTTGGCGCATTGCAAATGACTATATAGCCAATCCATGAAAGAGGATATATCTATAATCTCATTATTATCGAGATTACATCTATATCTTTTTTTTTTCACCTTTTACTTCGGAGATTTTGAAGTTCCTCATACTCGCTAAGGAATGCTTGCATGCATTCGCTATTATATGCTACAAAAGTAGGAACATCATTTTTTTTCTTGAAATGTAAATAAGAATGGAACTCCCTTACCTGATAATACCTCATCTGTTATTTTGGAAAAAGACTCGTTGGTCCATGCACGTGGAGCTTCTTCATGAACTCTTTCAAGGTACTCACTAACATAATACATGCACTCTTCAAGCATCCAACCCTTTGCCATGGATCCTTCTAGTTTTGCTCTTTGTCGCACATAACCTTTTAATATTCCCATAAATCGCTCGACCCAAAACATCCATCGAGGGTTGACAACACCTGCAATCTCTATTTCATCTACAACATGGACTAATAAATGAACATGAATATCAAAACATGAAGTAGGAAGTTCTTTCTCCATCAAACATAGTAGCTCTTTGCATTCATGTTTTTTTGTGGGATCGAGTTTTTGTCAATCTCTTTGGATGTAATCCACCTATACATATCATAAAAACCATTATAAAGAAGTTAATTAAAAAATAAAAGATATCCAATATTCATACATATTAAATATAGAAGTATCATAATTACCTTATAAGTGAACCAAGACGATAGATCACATCTCGTACTCCTTTCGTTGTACATCCATCAATAACCAAAGGTAAAATATGTTTCAAAAACTTATGCCAGTCATGGGTCTTTAACCCAGATAAGCTCTTATCATCCATAGTAAACATGCTTTGAAAAGATCCTCCATATCATGTAGGAGTCTTAATCAATTGAATTCTATTCTTGATAGTCTGTATCTCTTTTGTTGTAAGTACCCAAGGAGCCTGTGCATAAGTTTTTTCTTGTCGATGTCTATCAAAAACTAGCTATAACTTTGGTTTGGATTTTTATCTTTCAAATCATTCCTTGATGCTATTTATTCTAAGAAGATGCTGCCATAGTGAACAACCAATATTTTTTAATATATGCATAGGATCAAGAAGATGACATACTTTTAATTCTTTTCAATACTCCAAAGAATACCATATTGATATGTTCTCTGCGAGTTCCAATTGTTCTTCACCTCTCTTCACATACTCATTTTTCTGAATCATCACTGAAAATTTTTTATTCTGGATCCATCAGAGGTCCATCTGTCCATTTTTTATACCAATCCATAGGCTTCATAGGTTTTGGACACTGACATGTTTCAAGCTTTCCATTAAAATGTATCGCTTCTCTTTTAGATATTAATGGATGGTCATCAAGCAAGAATCATCGATGTCGAAGATAAATATTTTTGTTGAGATTCTTATTATAGATTGATCTCAACCAATCACCACAATATGGACAAGCTTTATAACCCTTAGTAGATATTCCTGCATCATGAAAATGATAAAAATATAATTAGATTAAATCATATTTATTTACATGCATATTGAATAAGAAAATTACATCAATACTTGAACAAACACCATATCGTGGAAAATCGTGAATAGTCCAAGCCACAATACCACAAATCGTAATATGTCTTTCATTGATGCTTTTTGATACATCAATGACATTAATACCTCTCCATAAATCTTGGAGATCGTCAATGAGAGGAGCAAGATATATATTCATATATTTAACTTGTCTTTTGCCTGGGATTAAAAGTGAAAGCATTAAATGTTCCTTTTTAATGCTAAGATATGGTAGAAGATTGTAGTTTATGACTCCACTGGCCATGTTGACCATTTATTGGATTTCATGGAGAATGGATTAACCCCATCTAATGCAACTCCTAACTTTAGATTCTGTGGATTTTGTGCAAATTCAGGCCATGTAGAATCAATATGCTGAAAAGCAACACTATCATGAGGAATTCTGATTATTCCATCAGTACTTTTATGATCATGTCCCCAAGTCAAAATCTTTCATAATTCGGGGCTTTGAAACATATGTCCAATCCGTGGAGCCAATGGAAATGTCTCAATACCTTTTAGGGATTCTACCTTCTTTGCCCTTATATCGAGGAGATTGACATTTGGGACATGTCAAAAAGTCTACATATTCACCTCTATATAGAATACAATCGTTAGGACATGCATGTATACATTGATAATCTATACCAGGATTGTTGATTATCTTCTTCATTTCATCATGTGAGGTAGGAAGAATATTCTGACTTGGTAAAAACGTTTCAGATAATAACCTATAAGGTCATTAAAAAAAAGTAAATAAATTAATATACATATATATATATATATGCATATAATTTTATATATATGTATGCTTATGTGTATGTGGATGTGGATGTGAATATGCATGTGCATGGGTATACATTTGTGTATGTGTACATGTATATATGTATGCATATATGCTTTATAGGTGTCTATGTATGTATATATATGTATGCGTATATGTATGCATATATGTATATGTATGTATGTATACATGTGTATGTATGTATGTGTATGTATGAATGTGTATGTATGTATGTATGCATGTGTAGCTGTGTATATTTGATTTCGTTTTGTATTTTTTTTTTATATTGTGGTTTGCCGATTTTCATATCTAAACCATTGAATCGTCTAGTAGTTTCCCATTTTATAGTCAATCTATTACCTGTCTTGCTAAGCTCTTTATAGATATTAAATAGCGGTTACCAAGGAAGGTATTTAGTCATATGTAAAATGGGAGGATCAAATTTTTTGTGAATATTTTGAAAGATGCATTAATTGTTTTAAAAGATGGGCAAACAAAAAGTGTTCATTCAATTCAAGTTCTTGTTCTTACCTTATCTAAAGTAAGAATAAAAACCTGCATTGAATGGACACTTTTTGTTCGCCCATCCTTTAAAATTATTTTTCCATCCTTCAAAACTTCAAGATAAATTTGCTCCTCCCATTTTACATGTGGCTTAATACCTTCCTTGGTAATTGCTATTTAATATTTGTATAATTAGCAGCACATGTATTAGGTCGACTAAAATAGGAGAAACATATGTGTCAAGAAGATTCTAAAGGTTGGGTGGACAATTCTAAAGTCTAGATGGAAAAAACATCTTCATTCGATACAGGTATGTATAATTTGACCTTACTCTCATAACGTGTGTATGAGTGTATATGTGTATGTATCTCTATATGTGTGTGTATGTTTATATGTGTGTATGCATTCATGTATATTATGTGTATGTTTATATATGCATATATATATATATATATATATATATATATATATATATATATATATATATATATATATATATATATATATATATATATATATATATATATATATATAGAGAGAGAGAGAGAGAGAGAGAGAGAGAGAGAGATATGTATATATATACATATATATATATATATATATATATATATATATATATATATATATATATATATATATATATATATATATATAGAGAGAGAGAGAGAGAGAGAGATATGTATATATATATATATATATATATATATATATATATATATATATATGCATATATATAAATAGATAGAAAATTGAAAATTATACCTTAATAGTGTCGAAACAAATACATTACTCCATCCAAAACGATTTTGAAGATTGAGAATAAGTAAGCTCGCACTTAGTCATGTCAAACAACTTCCTTCATATACATGCTTTAGACATTCCTCTCAAAGGTATTTCTAATTTTTAGAAATATCAATGCTCTCACTTTCATTTTGATACCAATCCTCAATAAAATCTGCCATGCCATCATCTTCATCATTGTCACACAAATCTTGTGCTTTATTGTCTTTTGAATATAGATCTTTCAACCTTGCATATTCCACAGGATTACTTTTGCATAGCCTCCTCATAGAAGCTTCTAATAAATGAGGTCTTACTGGCAATTGTGAATGGTCTGGAGGAATATCATAAACATCATACGTTGGAATCTACACATATAAATAAAATTGATTAGTATTCCATAAATGATTAAAAAGTAAACTTTAAATATAAAATTAAGTATATAAGTTATTAAATATAGATAGAAATTTTTTATTCTCTTGATTTAGGGCAAAATACTAAAGAAATTTCATAAAATTCATTAAAAAATTCAAACAAATTTCCTTTTTTCTTAGAAAATTGGACTGGAAAATTCTTGTTGAAAGTAGAGGAGAAAAAATTAAAAAAAAAATGAAAATTGAAAGAAAAAAATATATAAACTGGAAGTTGTTGCTTCAATTTGTCAAAAAAAGAAAACTTTTAAAAGAGTTTGATGGTGCACAATTGCAGGTGACAAGTGATTTGGAGTTGGTAAAGAACATTGAAGGGGACCAAGTGGAAAGAAAAGTCAAAAACTGCAAAAACAGGAAGTTCAAAAAAAACACGATTCTCTTCACAGGATCACGATTTTCTGTAAGAAGAAGAATTTGAATTATTTTGCACATTTGGGTATTGAGGTAAGTGATTGTAAGAGGTTTCATAAAGTTGAGTGAGTTAAGAAAATCAAATTTCAAAATATCAGTAAGAATTGGACATCAAGTGATTAAATCAAGAATTGGGTACAGAATCGCGATTTTCATCAGGAGGATAAAGAATGGGTAAAAATTTGGAAGAAGAGACTATAGAATAATCAAACAATAGTCCACCTCAGAATACACAAACCCAGCAAGAGACAAAAAATTCACAAAGTTCGAAAACCTTGATAAGAGCATACAAGGGAAGAATTCAAGAGGGACCAAATCCTACAGACCATGTAATGGCTTATCCTATGCCAGATATAGAGCACGAAAGGATGCAAAGATGCAAACAAATCATACAAGAAGCACAACTCAAAATGGGGGAACTAGACAATTATCAAACAACAGCTGGGGAAACAAATGCAGCAGAAATAAGGGAAGTTATTGATTAAGAAGATAACTCACAAATAACATTCCAAATAAATATAGACAAAGAATGTACAATTTTATACCACACCACAATGGAGGAATTGGTAAAACAAAATCCTCACCTACAACACAAAATGAAAAAGTGGGAAGCAATGCCAAAAAATTTTGATCCACAGCAATAAGGATTGGAAGAGTTGTTGTACATTCCTATTGATAAAATAGGAGGATATTGTGAAGAAGAAGAAGAAGGGAACTCAACTCTGAGAATACAATTTGGTAAAAATCATGCCAAGGCTATATTAGATAGTGGATCCGGTGTGGCTATCATGACTAAACAGACTTGGGAAAGATGGGGAAAAAATGAATTAGTACCCACTAAAATGAGATTACAACTTGTAGATGGACACATAGAAAAACCCCTAGGAATCTGGGAAAAGGTGATTGTGGAAATATGTGGAATAGAAATAGAGCATACTTTGCTATAGTTAAATTCCCACAATCCACTTCATATGAAATCATCCTAGGAAGACCATTTATGAGACAAATGCAAATTGTGCAAGATTGGGGTAATGATTGCCTATATCTTCAAAGCAAAGGAAGGATAACAAGAGTGAATTTAAGAAATGGTCAATATTGTGACATGTCTCCTCAAGAATGGTTCAAAATACATCAAAATTAGGAATTAAGTGAAGAATCAGAGATTGAAGATCTAAATGAAGTAGAATCCTCAATATGGAAATGCAATGTGATGAGGAACCTCACAAATAGAAAAAGAAGGTTAAGAAAAGAAGATTGTGTAGAAGAAAGGAAATCACAGGATGAGAGCTATATACCACAAAAATGCAAAGATGAAGAATTTGAGCCTTATGGTTGGAATCAGATTTTGACCACCATGGATCTAGCCAATGATGAGTATGTGGGAGTGGAATTCCAAAATGAAGGAGGATATGATATCTTTCACATAGGAATACAAATGATAAAAGTGTCAGAAACAGAAGAGGACCAGGAGGAAGGAATAATATTGAAAAACGGTAAAACACAATATTTGGAAGAATTAGAAGCTACAGATGCAATAAAAGACAAAATTTCAGGCAAATATAGAAAAAACAAACACAAGGAAATAGAAAAAGATCAAGAGGTTGAAAGAAATAAGAAAATAACAAACAAAGATCAATAGTTTGATGTATCTTCAAATTTCAAAAATTATGAAGTAGAAGACAGACTACTTCTAAAAATGAAACCAAAGAGAGAAAAGAAAAAAGGAGAGGCATATGACAATGAGCAACAAACTAAGAAGGTGATGATCACACAGGAAGAGGGGGAAGAAAAACATATTGTAATAGCTGATGACATGACAAATCAAGAGGAGGAAGCATTAAGGAATTTTGGCCAGAAACTATAGGGATGTGCTTGTTTACAGTTACAAGGATTTGAAAGGAATTGACCCTAAAATCTGTGAGCATAAGATTCCTATTACACCTGATGCAAAACCTAGCAAACAAAGACACTACACATTCCATGACAAATACTCTGCCAAAATAAAGGAAGAAATTGACAAGCTACTGGCTGCCAATTTCATCTATGGGATTGAGTATACAGAGTGGATATCTCCTATAGTTGTAGTACCAAAAAAGAACGGGAAACTCAGGGTATGCATTAACTTGAAAAAGGTGAATGATGCAACTATAAGGGATAGCTATCCATTACCTATAACAGACCATCTTTTGTAAAGAGTTGCAGGTAAGGAGGTCTATACTTTTTTGGATGGTTTTTCAAGATATAATCAGGTACCCATAGCTTTGGAAGACCAACATAAAACTGCCTTCTCCATAGAATGGGGAATCTATGCTTTTAGGGTTATGCCTTTTGGTCTAACTAATGCCCCAGCAACTTTTCAAAGATTAATGTGTCACATATTCAAAGAATTCCTTAGAAATATCATGGAAATTTATGTGGATGATCTTTGCACTTTTTCATTAAAAAGACAAGATCATTTGAAGGATCTGGAAAATATATTCAAAAAATGTAGAACATACAGAGTATGTCTAAATCCAGAGAAATGTGTGTTCTTTGTGAGACAAGGGAGAATGTTGGGTCACATAGTCTCTAGAAATGGAATTTCAACTCATGAAAGAAAAATCAAGGCCATAGTGGAACTTCCAAGACCAACAAATGTAAAGGAACTTCAAACTTTCATGGGACATTGTGGTTATTACAGAAAATTTGTACACAAGTTTGCAGACATTGCAAAACCCTTGTATGCTTTAATCACAAGATTTGAGTGGACCAAAGAGTGTGACCAGGCTTTTGAGACTTTAAAAACTTGTTTGATAACAACACCAATTCTAAAGACCCCACAGTGGGATAAAATTTTTCATGTCCATGTGGATGCTTCAAACTATGCTTTGGGATGTGTGTTAGCACAACCAATAGAAGGGAGCAAACTAGACTTTCCAGTTGCTTATGCTAGTAGGCAATTGAATTCAGCAGAAAAAAAATATACAACCACTGAGAGGGAGGGGTTGGGGATGATATTTGCTATAAAAAGATATAGACATTATCTTTTGGCCAACAAGTTTAAATTCTTTGTGGGTGACCAAGCTCTACTCTACTTAGTAAACAAACCATGTCACACAGGTAGGATAGTCAGATGGTTTCTCCTACTGATGGAATTTGAGTTTGAGGTAGTGGTCAGACAAGGACAAACTCATTTGAGAGCAGACCATTTGTCCAGGATCCAAGCCAAAGAGTCAAGTTCACCTCTAGATGATGACTTACTAGATGCATATCTGTTCAAAATAGAATGTATTCCTGAATGGGCCATGACTTTAGTACCTTTGCTAACCATGGGACCATGTAGAACATTTGAAAACAACATACATCTGGTATTACAAAGTAAGAATTTTTTGCTGCTAGATGGACATTTGTATCATCTCAATCAGATGGGTATATTAGAATATTGTACTCTAGAAGAGGAGCAGCAGGAGTATTTAAGAAGAGCTCATTGTTGGAATCCCTGTATTCATGCTTCCATGATAGTCACCCTAAACAATCTCAATAGGATCAGAATACATTGGCCTAATAAAATACAAGATGTAAAAAAATATATTTCCAACTGTTGGGAATGCCAATCCTTGCAAAATTATGAAGTTATAACCTTATACTGGTTTCAAAAAAATCTAGATTGGAGTGAAAACATAATTGAGGAGTTGAAAAGAAACAAGAAAGGAAATCAAGTAGGAGCTAGTGCAAACTCAAAGAATCTACAAATGATTTCTGATGAGTATCAACTGATAGGAGATCAATTGTACAAGAAAGGGATGGATGGATATTTAAGAATTTGTGTTCCTAAAAATAAATATTTGGAAATGTTAGAGATGGCACATTCTAGAGTGGCAAGAGGACATTTTTCAAGTGAAAGAACCGCTAAACTCATATTATATTCTAGTTTTTGGTGGCCAACTCTATTTCCTCATGCAAGAACATATGTAAAAAGATGTGACATTTGTCAAAGAGTGAGTGAACCAAATAAAAGAAACAATATGCCATTAGTACCACTGATTTCAGCAAGAGCATTTACTAAATGGGGGTTGGATTTCATTGGACCCATACATCCTCCAGCAAAACAATCCCATGCTGAATATATACTAGTAGCCACATATTACCTGACTAAATGGGCAGAGGCTAGGGCTACAAAAAGGAATGATGCTCAGACCACTGCAAGATTTCTTTATGAAAATATAATCACCACATTTGGATTACCAATTGAGTTGGTAAGTGATAGGGGGACTCATACCAAATAATAGAAAACATAACTAAATATTTCATGATCAGTCATAGAAAGTCAGGCCCATATCACCCACAAGCCAATGGACTAGCAGAAAGTACTAATAAAGTACTTTGCACTGTATTGTCAAAATTGGTAAACAAAAATAGGAATGATTGGGATTTGCAACTTAATCATGTATTATGGGCCTAGAGAGTGGCATACAAAATTGCACTTGGAACCACACCATTTAATTTAGTATATGGACAAAATGCAGTACTACCTTTAGAATTCCTTATTCCAACACTAAAAGTGGGTAGTCAATACAAGTGGACAGGACATGAATTGTCTAAGAGAGTGGTGGAGTTGGAAAAGTTGGGAGCTTCTAGACTTCAAGCAATCATGAGTATATATACAGACAAGAGAAGGCAAAAAGCTTATTATGATAATCATATTAAAGAAAAGGAATTACAAGAAGGAGATCCAGTTTTGGCATACACAGTAAAAGAACATCATAAGAAATTCCAGAAAAAAGGACATGGGCCTTATATTATCAATCAAATAAGTAACAGTGGAGCTATCCAATTAGCTAATATAGATGGTGAAATCATGCCAAATTTCATAAGTGAATGTAGAGTAAAAAGGTATGATTTTCCATTAACTGTTTCTGAATGGAGAAGAATACATCAAACTCAAAATAGGAAAAAAGAAGAGGAAAAGATTAGAAAGGAGGCTCAACAAGAGGCAAAGGAAAAGATAAGAAAAATCAAGGAGCTTAGAGAAGTCCTTTTGTGTGAAACACCTCTAAGAGTAACGGAGCATTTGCGTGTTATAGCAATGAATTTTCATGATGAAAAAATCAAGGTTTTGATAGATTCAGGTGCACAAGTAAATTTGATCAGTTCAGTTTTGTTGGAAAAATTTAACCTAAAAAGGACTGAAAGTAAAACACTTATCAAAACCTTAGAAGGATAGATAATACAAAGCATGTCTTCACCATCTATTAAAGTTAAATTCAATGAAGAATATATGAAAATAGATTGTGAAGAATGTCCAGATCATATGATGACTGAGAAATTGATTTTGGGACAACCATGGCTCAAGCAAGGTAAAGTAATTTTGGATTTTGAAAATATGAAGCTTAAATTGACATTAAATGACAAAAGGTTTTTAATGTTTTTATTGAGTGATGAAGAACAGGAAGATAAACAGGATATTCATAACTCAGACCTGGAAGGATTTACTTTTTCATTAGAAACTACAAAGGCATTACAATTAGAACCACTTTATGATCAAATTTACTTCAATAAAAAACAGGAGAAAATTGAAGAAACAAAAGGTGTTGAAAAGACAGAAGAAAGGTGGCAAGTATGGAATGGTCAGAAGCATCAAGGCATCAAGACAAGAAGAATGTGGAAACAGAGTACATACAAGCACTGCTCATCAAAACAAATTCCCAAAACTAAATGGATATGGAAGCCAAAAACTTCCAAGTACAGCTTATCAAAAGAAGATGGTTTTATTCCTAGAATAAAGTCAAGAGGAATCAAGTGTTATTGGGTAAAAAAATCAGATCTGATTCAATGGAAAGGAAAAAAGCATGACAATACTTAAATAGCTCAAAAAGTATTAAGAGTTACAGGTGAAGGAAAAGACAAAATGGTTATCTGATGCACACATGGGATTCCTGATAAGGCCCATTCAGAAGTTTACCAAAAGGAAATGATCATATATTGGAAATTATTTTCACATTACTCTACCTTATCCTCTTTCTAAAAAAAAAGAAATAGGAGGGGAGACGTGGAAAAAAAAAAGGAAAAAAAAGAAAAAAGAAAAAGAAAGAAAAAAAAGAAAAAAAAAAGAAAAAAGGAAAAAAAGAGAGAGAAAAATTTTCAATTTTCTTTTGTAATTCTGTTTATATAAGTTATACAGCACAAGCAAGATATAGGTTGTATTATAGTAGATTTGTATTTTTTATTTATTTTTTATGTATTTTCCTTTCTTTATATTATTAAAAAATATATAAAAAGAGCTGTTAGAAGGAAAGAGACAAATAAGAAAGTCAGAATTTCTCTAAGGTTTTATGTTCATTTCTTTTTCATTTTATCTCAAGAACAAATGTGATTTTTATTTATGATCTTGTGACTCATGTGGGTGGAGTTTTCTCTCTTGTGTGATGTTATATTTTCTCTAGAATGGTGAATCCAAAGGAACTACCAATCCATGATTTCAAAGCAGACTCAATAACTTTGTCTAGAGGACATTGGTTCTTAGACAGTGAAGCAACAGTAGAACAAGTAGAGCTAGAGTCTGATGAAGAGCAAGAAATTCCAGAAGCAGAGAAGATAGTCAAAGAACTCAAAGAAACCCTTGGTATCATTGGTCAGCATATTTTTACTATGGGAGTTGGAGGTTACAAGTACACCATGCTGTGCCACGAATTTTACAAATTCCAAAAAATTGCAGTCAACTACAAAAGATGGAAAGCAGTAGGATTACACAGACTATTGGATGAACCTTTATTTTTCATAGACTTTGAAAGAGTCTCACAGGGGATGAATAGTCTGCTAGAGGTTGGAACATGCAATGAGGCACATTTCTGGTGTGCTGTCAAGGACAAAGAAAATAATGAAGTGAATATTACTATAAAGGTAGAGCATATTAGGGCAGCTCTCTAGTTCTATTCCATGGGAACCAAGTTGGACAACAGTTTTGCCAAGAAGAATAAAGCAACCTATGTAGGATATTCCAAATTCCCTGATTTTAAAGGAAAAGAGAATGAAGACTATGCTATCAAAATGTTTCTTCAATACTTCTGTTTTCCAAAACTACCTCGATACACCATGCCACATAAACCAGTGACATTGATCATGTTCAATAATAAGGACATAACCAAGCCTTTTGGAGTGATGGATGTAACTCCATACATACATGATCAATTGAGGGAAGCAGCCAAACACTGGGAGCAAAGGAAGTTCATGAATGGAGCTCAATTCTTAACAAGAATTATATATCATGTTCTAGGAATGGAGGATCAATTGAAATTGGCTCCAGAAGCTCAATACTTCAGAAGTTTGATGACAAGAATCAAAAGTCCCTCTAAAATGATGTCTGTAAGAGAAGAAAAAGCCCAACCAAGCATGAGGGGAGTAGAAAGGAAAAGAAGGGGAGTCTCAGAAGAAGTCATTCCAGTAAAGAAAAGAAGATTGGATCCCAGAAAAGTGGAATTGGTACAGTTGGAAGCAACTAAGGAAGAACATGAAGCTGCTCAGAAGGAAGTTCAGTCTTCAAATGAACCTCATCCACCTCAGACAAGCAAAGAGCAATTGTATACTTATTTGACTCAAGGAAAGAATAACAGGGCATCATATGAAGCCCAATATCAAAAAGTGTTGGAAGACTATTCCTGTAAAGCAACTGATTGGATACAGGAAGAAGTAGAACATTATGAAGAACTACATGACCAGATGATGGCAGCGGAGACTGAAGAGGTCTTTGTTAAAAATGAAGTGGAGTTGTTAGCTTATTTCGAGGAGTTACAAGGTCCTCCTGAAACCAGAACTACAATAGTAGTAAAGATAAAGGTTCAGAAGAAACCTGTGTAGAAAAGGAAGCTGACCAAGAAGAACAAGGGGAAAGTAGTAGAACCTGTACAAAGGATGGAGACAGGAAAATTATCAGTAGAAGAAAAGAAGCAAGAGGAATCCATTGTTATAGAAGAACAAAGAATGGATAAGTTAGAAATAGTTGGTCCTTCACATTTCTCTTCAGACTCAGATAGTGACATTGAAAACTTCTTGTTGAAAAGTTTGAATTTCTGAGTGCCTAGTACACCAAATGTGACAGTGCAAGCCTCTGAAAAATATAAAACACCATATGATTTGGGTGAAAAGCCACAAGGAAAACAGGTCCAAGAAGAAGTAGCAAAATAGGTTAGTCCTGGAGAAGAGAAAAGGATATTAAAAGGCAAAGCAGTGATGATGGAAGAAGAGGTTGAAATAAGGAAGGAGTTCAGTATATGAATTTCAAAGAAGGTAAAGAAGAAAATGCAGAAAAAGAAATAAATCAAAGCATACAAGATATACTTTATGACCTAAATCATAATGAGGAGTTCACAACCACAAAAGATCAGGAGAAAGAAGAAGATTTGGATTGTATGGATATAGATGAGTAGGAGGAGGGACGAAAGGAGAAGATAATCAATGATCAGATAAAGCTCTCTGTGGGGACTGATTTAACCTTAACTCTAGATAATAAAGCACAGAACAAAGAAGGATAGGTCCTTGAAGAGAAACAACAGGAAATGGGGAAAGAAAAGGTAGTAGAAATGGAGATAATAAATAAAATATCAGATCATGAGAAAGAAGAGGATCAGACATTAGAGTATGAGGAAGATGCTGTAGACAAAAAAGAAAGGAAAAAATAAAAGGGTTATGAAGAACAAAAGAACCAAGTTATAGAATATAAGGAAGAAGAGAATGAGTGCAAGGAAGAAAAGCAGATAGAAGTAAAGCAAATGGAACTAGAAGCTGGATTAGAAAGGATACCTAAAGATATCAGGTCTGCTTGTAAGGTAATCATGAGCAATATAGAGCAGTTCAGACCATCTAGTAGAAATATGATCATATCATGAATGGTGGCTGAATCAGAGTTTGTGAAAGGAAGTAGAATTATTAATGAGCAAAAGAAAGAAAAGGAGCAATTAAAGGAACAGCTGAAGATTGTCCAAGAAAGAAATGAGGATTTGACTAATAGGATAATTTCGTTAGAAGAATTGGAGGTTCAACAACAAAACAAAATTCATTTTCTTGAAGAGAAATGTGCAAAACAGATAGAGCATAGCAGCAAAACAGAACTGGAGCTGAAGAAAATGGAAGGAAGATACAGAACACTTCAAAGCTCATACCAGATTATGCTCAAAGCAAATGAAGAAATAAACAGGTTGTTGATGGAAGAAGGCCAATTAAAAGAAGAAAGCAAGATTGAACAGGTGACATAGGGTGAGAGGGAAGAATTGAATAAAGAAATTATAAGACTACAAGCAGAGTTGAAGGAGGCTAAGGAGTTGGAAAAGCAAGCCCGTGTACATGCTGCCAGTTCAATGAGGGGTTATAATAAATAACATTTGGATATAGCAAAAGAAAGGAATGATTGGCAGTTGAGTGTAGAAAAAGAAAGAAGTGAGTGGAAGTCAGAAAAAGAGTTGTGGACATCTCAAAATAGAAGCTTAATGTTGATGATAGAGGAGCTACATAACAAATTGGAAAATCCACAAAGCCAGGTTGAAGAGCAGGTAGAGACTACACAACCAAAAGAATATGAAGGGGGAGATGATAACAGAACCCAACAGTGTGATGAACAAGAAGACAAAGTAGCAGTTGAGGAGTACTCAGATGAGTTTGTTCAGAAGCTCTTAACAGATAGAGAATCTAGAATGGAATTTATCAGAAAAATGCATAACGAATATGAAGAACAAATTGTGAATTTTGCTCTCAACAAAGGAATAAATCCAGACCAACACCATTGGGCAGCAGATGGTCTAGGTATACCTTTTTGCATGATTATTGAAAGTATTAAAAATTACCAGCTTGCAAGGGTAGGATTGTCATCTAACAAGTACCTGGAATATGAAGAGAATATCTATGTAACTAAGGAATTATTTGAAAAAGCCAATCTCAAATGGAGGAACAGGTGGTTAGATGCTAATAAAGAATGTAGGAAAATCTGGAAAGAGGCACCTATTCAACTAAAGATAAATCCAGCCTATTGTCCAGTAGAAAGAAGATGGGAATGGACAGTATTTTGGGAAAGAAGAAATGTAGGATAGATTCCAGCAAAATGGCTGAACTTTCCAAAGATAGCAAGACCTAAAGCAGGAACATGGCCAACAAAGAAATATATGGTTGACACAGTAGAGTCTGTCATATCTACATATAAAGATGTCAATGATCCAGCATGTATATTACTAATCAGAATAATGCAACTTATACTGGCATGTATAGAAACGTTTATAGATACGGATGTTAGAACCCTCAACTATATTGGTTTCAATTCACCAACTGATGCTTTAATTTTTGAGTTAAGTGAAACACCCGACATAATTTTTTTAATGGCCTATTATAGCAGGACAATATTTTTGGGTAGTCACAATGTTCAGATTTTTGAGGATGCTTTTGACTATGGATTTTTTGAGAGGGAATCAGAAATCTTTGGAAATTTATCAGTAGTCAAAAAATCTAGACTCACAGCCTATGAAGCAACATATACAGAATACTTAAAGAAAGATGTAATAGACAAACTAGAGGCAGCTGTACAGTGGAGAAAAGCATTATTTGAAATGGTGAATAACTTGAACATGACAGAGAGAAAAAGTCATGATCTACTGTCACAGGTTTATCAAAGAAAGAAGAAGTGAAGGAAGCACTCATTATGTACCAGCAAGAATTTTTTGTCAGGAGCCAAAAAATCTAGGAGGGGAAGAATGTTGGAAGAAGCACTTTTTGAAGAGGAATATTTGTAAAATGTCAAAAAATTGTAAAAATATTTATGCAAATATGTAAAAATGAGGAAGAGTCTTCGTCATGTAAATTAGAATCATATATATTTTTTCTAGAATTTTTAGAAGCTCTTTGATAGCATATTTTTAGATTAGAAGGGAAAAGGACCAAATCAAGTGTGAAAGAGGACACTTGAAAATGTATAAAAGATAATTTCCTCTATTTTGAGAGGAGGTTGTATTATTTTTTCTATCCAAGTAATGTGAAGAGCTCTCCTGCAAGAAATCCTGTTTTCTACTTCTACGTGATTTTCTTTGATTTGTTGAGTCTGTTCTTTGTGTGATCCATGGAATTTGCAAGCTTCAGTTGTGTATTTCTGAGTAATGAGTATGAAGAGATGTGATTCTTGATGAATTGAGTGAGAAAGTTTAGAAGAACAAAGCTGGAAATGGAAATCTTTAGTTTTCACAGAATCACGATTGTCTCATCTGAGGGGTACACGTATCATTTTTGAGATTTGACTTCATAATTGTCTTCTACTGAGAAAATAACATACTTTAGGCACCAAGATCATTGAAAATAATGTAGTATAGCTCAAGATAATCAAAACCCTAGAAATTTCTCTTCATCTTCACCATTTCTCAGAAAAACAGTCATTTTCCTCTTATTCTTGGATTCCATTAACTAGAAGGGGCTGTGGCCTTTGTATACTTCCGGGATTGACAAATGTAAGATGTATTGTGGATCCTTATTGCTAAAATGATTGGAGAGGACAACTCCAAAGGGTAACAACAAACAATGGTAAATATTGATAAAAGTTGAGGGAGTTAGGTTGCCTTTGTAGAGTGTGTATGCCAAAATTTTTCCATTAGAATGCCAGCTGTTAATGGAATATGTATATAGGAGTTGTTTCTTTCTCAGTCCTTTATAAAATTAATCTAAAATCACAACCATGCTCTCCCGATTCAAGGTTCAAGGAGGAAAGCACCATCTTTTCCTATATGCACGCATGTTTGTATCTATTTATGCATACATGTATGTATGTAATAATGTATCAATGTGTGCATGTATTTCTCTATGTATGTACATATGTAAGAAAAGCTGAAGCCTGAATGTTAGTAAAAGGCTTCATGAGAAGCTCAACTCTAGACACCCAGGCTTCATGGGCATTTTCATGAAGCCCAAGCTTGGGTGTCAAATTTAAGCCCTGGTTGCACGTAGCTGCCAATTCCTTGGAATCATGAGGGATGAAAAGCAACCAGAGCGCAAGAGTAATGCTTGTGGTAGCCCAAAGGAATCAAATCCCCTCTCACATGTCCCATGTGGCAAGCGCAACACCAAATGTGTCACCAAGCGGACGAGCACCCCGAGACAATACACCAAATAAATGATACAGCCAAGTAGGTATCGCCAATTAAATGATACCGCCAGGCAGGTATCACCAGACAAACGATACCGCCAAGAAGATATCTCCAGACAAACAATACCACCAGGTAGGTATCATGACTCTAAACCCAAGGAAGTGTTGACAGGGGGGTATGGCACAACCTACAACCTGAGGAAGAAACACGCAAGAGATACAACCATCTTTTGCTACTATCAAAGAGTTGCTCTGTCAAACCGAAATCTCCACCTCTTCCAAATACGGAAGTCGCTCTGTCAAACCGAAGTCGCCCTTCAATCTCAAGCAGACAACGTCTCTATTGATTTTCCCTTCTCACAAAGGAGGTCTGCTTTATTTCTATTGATTATCATCTCCATTGAACGAAGCTCCACTCGATCATATTTGGATTCTCACACACTTGACGACAGTGCTCTGACGAGTAATGATGTTATGCTACGATTACACTTTCCAGTAAGACGTTTTTGGTTTCTCGAACTCAGTGTACTTTAAAGGATGAGGCTTTTCTAATTTTTGAGTAGAAGTTGCACCCACAAAATTACTCTTTTGTCTAGGTCCTTGACGCTTAATTTGACCGAATAGTATCTAACACTGAGTCACAACAAAGGAGAACAAAGACATGTTCTCTATTCCTTTTTACCTAAAGACCATGATATCAAGCAATAAAGTGGTCATTTCACAATATCTAGAAAGCATCACTTGTTCTGGCTTGTAAATATTGAGTAGAAGCTTGATCCTATAACCTAAGTAGTCAAGATAGATATGTTAAAATACTTGGTGCCATGAAAAGTAGTTGTTCAGCATGATCAAGAATCCCACATCATGATCTTTGACATAAGAGATTAGAGTTGAAGGTACAAGTAAGAATTGGCAAAATTCCTTCAGTACATCTAGAACCTCAACAAGCACAAACTAGAGCTAATTAAAAGCTACTCGAAAATCGTAGTACATGTGTTGCAAAAGTCCAACATTTTAACAAGACAATTAAGATCATCCCTTTGTATAGTTAAGATCCTCATTGAATGTTGGGCCATATTCATAGCATATGAAATAAATATCACAAAAGCATTCCCAAGAGAAGATTATAATCAACAAAATTATATTAAGAAACATTCACACATTCATCAGAGAAATGCTCAAGATAAGTCTAGCTTTGCGCAAAGTGGAATCAGAACTCGGTATTATATCTCTATTAAAATGATGTTTACATTTCATGTATGTTTTACAAGAATAATAAGACTCTACAATAGAATTTGATCATAGGTTTCCTTAGGCTTATGCATAATGGGATCCTCTGGAACATTAGAACACATCTCTTGCCTCTCTTGCTCCAAGATTGGGTCTTCAAGGTCAGCCATGTCTCCCAGTTCATCTGCAAGTGGGGGAACACGCTCCCTTGATGCCCGTTGGAATCTCTCCATGTCTACAATGTGCTTCCTTCCAACCTCTTGGTCTTCATTTGGGCATTCATTCAACCCATTGATTCTCATTCTAATGAAGCTCACTTGAGCATCATCCTTCTCCACAGCTATGCAGTGCCTGAACATCTTTAAGGAGCAAGCCACAGTCATTCGTGAAACAGAAGAAAACCACTTAGAGGCCAATCAACATCATAGCTAATGAGAAACGTTACAATTGAAATTACTTGTGCCCGAAAAAAGGTCTAGGACCCAGTCATCATCATTGGAGAATAGATGAATCAATCTCATTATGAGATTTTGTGGCTTCTGATAGGGGTTAACCAATGTCTTGTCCCCAGCTACATGACGAAGTTTCTTGGTAACGGCTGGGAACATGAGCACATTGGAGATCCCATTCTCATTGCAATGCTCCCTGACTCTCCTTTCGCTTACTTCATCATAATAGCCAACTGTAATGCATTCAGTGGAGCTCACAAACCTATGCAAAGGAGTATGATTGATGTTTGTCTTCACCCTGCCAACGAGAACTATAAGTGAGAGAGAGCATCATTACAGCCACGGAGATAGAAAGAAGATTACTTACCATGTGAGGCACTCCACATCATGACATCTTGACTTCATAGCAGTTGAAACAGAGAAAGATTGGTCTCTGCTATGGAAAATTACTATCCTCAAAAGAGGAGACATAAGCAAATCTGCAAAATCGGTGACCATCTTCCGAATCTGAGGGTGTCTGAAGGGCTCGTCGTCATTAACTGATCCCAACATTCTAAATCCATAAGGTATGTCTACTATAAGAAGGGAGAAATGCTTTCTAGGCACAACAGTACAAATATTATTTACATCACTACAAAATACATTGTAATATATAGGCCTAAGGGGGTCTAGGGGATTGGAGAAACATTTCAGATCAGGTTCATCATCAAAATCAATCTCCTTGGCTTTAAGTTTGGATTTCTCATGCCTTGCTCTTTGAATGTGAGCCATGAATGTAGTGGGCCAATCATCTACTACCTCTGCAGACTTACTTTTCTTTGGTTTCTGTAGAAACAAGCGGAAAGACAATTAAAATGAGCTCTTTGATATGCCAAAGGAAACATGAGGAATCAATGCTTGGCATTGATTTCATGTCTGGGTTGATGCTAGGCATCGACTTTCTACTGAAACTCGATGCCTGTCATTGATATCTCGCATACGTCGATGCATGGTATCGACTTATGCCATCAGATCGATGCCAGGCATCGAGTTATGCCACCAGGTCAATGCCTGGAATCGACTTATGCCACCAGGTCGATACCAGGCATCGACATTCAGCAGTAAGTCGATGCAAGGCATCGAGTTTCTACTAAAAGTCGATGCCTGGCATCGAATTGGTTAGGTTGAATCTAGGCATCGAGTCTAATAGCAAACCAGGCATGCTCTCTACCTACCCAATCATGAAACAGAATAAAAAGAACCTACCCAATCACGAAGAGGATAAAATATTCTGATAAAGCTTTGTATGATGAGGTGGTTGGATAGTCTGCTTGGACCTTATCCAAGAAAAGCAACCTAGCCTCTTCATCATCACCTCTTGAATCTTCATGTATACTTTATGACTACAGTCACAAAAATGAAAAGGAGACTAGGTTAGACCAGAAACATGGGAGGAGGGAAAAAGGATCTGAGAATAACATACATACTTATTTAGCTCACTCACCATCTCCTCCAGGCTTAACTCCTTGGAGATTACCCTTGACAAAGTTGATATAATCAATGTATCATCTTTGATTCCTTGAAGGGCTCTCCATGGTGTCAGCTTCATGTCCTCAGGAGCCTCTTCAATTGAAAGGTCAACTTTCCTTTCCTTTCCCTTCAGATCAACCTGTGGGTTTGGCGTCGACTTTTGTTGCTTCTGGCCCTTGACCTCCTTGTTCTCCCACATTGTGAAAACCTTATCCTGCAGATCCCAGATCTCCCCTTTTTTGAATGCAAGTTGAAACCATGGATCATATTTTCTCAAAGCATCAGACTTTCTATTTTCATCCAGTGCAATGCCAACCTCAATAAGGCATTGCTTTCGTAGATTGGGATGTATTCTTCCAGCTTCCTTCACGAGACAATCTTCGTATTCATGGTGGAAGAACCTAATTCTCTCTATGGAGGACATTTTTTGCCTGTAGTCATTGTCATTGTTGTCATCCCAAGCAAGAAGCTTGGCTTCCTCAGTTGTAAGACCAACATATATTTTGCACTCTGCATACCTAAAGAAGAATGTGGTGGGGTGCTCCTTCACTAGCTGTCTCTGGGCCTCTGCAAAGTGTGAACCACCAATCACATAATATGTATAATCCTCAAACAGACCCTCATTGAACTCCTCCACAGAGTTGCACTCATTCGGATCCACCATGATAAGGAAAGGCACAACAATAGCATGATGATTTATCTTCATTCTCTTCTTAAGATTCTGCACGTGCAAATTGTGTGGCTCCCTTATCTCAAGGGGCCTCCTCCCTGTGAATGGATCCATTGGTGGCCTATGGATGATACTGATTGGCAGGTGGAACAACTGCCCCTTCTTCACAACTTTTCTTCAAGCTATGTCCTCCCTCATCTTGTTCTGCTCAGTACCAAGAATACCCGAAGCAAGCTCCCCACCAAGTGCAACAATAATATCCTCAGAGCTAGAGCTTAACTCAGAAGACTCCTCATCAGCAATTCTCTTCTTTTTCTTCAATAGCTTCTTCTGCACGCACTAATTACCCTTTGCCTTTACAGGGGTTGTCATCTTCTATTATGTTGGCATAATGTTGCCCTGGATCCATGGCATCAATTCTTTAATAAGATTCAACGAGTCCCTGCATATCTCTACAAGCCTCTCTGGAACACAACACTTAGGGCACAAGAAATCCATCTTGCATATAACATTTCGTAACCCCTTCGATGTCTCTACCAGGACAAGGAGGTTGTCAGAATCCTCATCTTTATAGTCCAGTTTGAACACAAGGCCATACTGAAAAGCCTGTGTTGTCATGATCTTGCCTCTCCCGTACGCCCCTGCAAACACAAGAAGGACTGCATTCTTTTCTTCCACATATTGAAGGCACCACTCGAGGTTTGTCATGTCCCGGAGTGGACGATCTCTCCTTAAGACCTCTACGTCCCTCGACCTTTCCTTCCTAGTTGCATCATCCTCAAGTATTTTGATGCCACTCTATCCACCATATGACATTCCAACTGGATTGTTGGCCTTCTTAGAGGATAAGGATGCAATGTTTTTCTTTGATTTTGCTTGCTGACCAATGCCTCTATCATGTTGCTGATCCATAGAGCTCAATGTCACTTTGAGCCTCTTGAAGGACCTCTCACCTTTTGACTTAGCATCCCTGAAATGGCCTCAGAAATATTATCTCATACATTAATGTGTTTTCCAAGCTGCAAAGTCGATGACAGGCATCGAGTGTATGGGGCATGATCGATACTTCTGCCTAGGCAGAGCCTTTGTAAAAAGGTCTACAATATTCTCTTCCATGGGCACATATGCCAAGTTGATCTTTCCAACAGAGAACCTCTCCCTAACATAATGATAATGCACCTCAATGTGTTTAGTGTGAGCATGGAACATAGGGTAACTATCAATGAACATGGTGGTGGCAAAAGGCTCACCAACACCCAAATCAGCCATCAGGTATCTGAGCCACACACACTCAACAATCGGTGTGAAAGCTTCCCTATACTCAGACTCACAAGTGGAAGTGGCCAGAGTAGGTTGCTTCTGGTTCAACCAAGATATGCATGAGCTACCAAGCATGAAGCATAAACCACCAGTGGACACACGAGTGTCATAGCAAGGAGCCTAGTTAGAGTTAGAAAAAGCATGTACATCTGACGGTAGTGATCCCCCCTTGGAATAAAACAATCCAACTATCTAGATACCACTCAAGTAGCAAAAAATGCGCTTAACTGACTACCACTGCTTGACTCCTGGGCAATGCAAAAACTTGCTCATCTGTGAGACATCAAACTGAATACTTGGTCGAGTAATGCATAAGTAAATCAAGCATCCAAGTGCATGCTGATAGAGAACAACATCAAATGCTTCTCCAACATCATGAAGACTCAATCGTAAACCTCTCTCTATACGAGTGGTAATAGTTTTACACTCTTCAAGGCCAGAACACTACAATAATGTGTCAATATATTTCGTTTGACACAAAGTTATTTTGCCATCAACCTACATAAACTAAATGCCCAAATAATGATGCAAATGCCCCAGATCAGACATCTCAAATGAGGCATGTAAATCAGCCTCAAAATCAGCAATATGCTTCTCATGAGGACGAGTGAGTAGCATGTCATCAACATACATCATAATAATTAGAAGAAAATCATTTGCACGCTTAACATATAAGGTGCTTTCAATTGTATTGTTTTCCATTAGGCGAAAAAATGAACCCTGCATGGGCCTTGTAAGGATTCCTAATTTTTAGGGATTAAAATGCTTAATCTAGTGGTTTGAGGGATCATACAAAACCACTAGTGGTATTCTCAAATAAAATAGTATTTGATAGCTTTCATATTTAGATTACTAAATTGGAATATTTTGAGCCCTTGGATATTGGAATTCAATGGTTTAGATTAAGTTGAAGGGCCTATACAGAGAGAAGGCAAGAAAATTCGTGGGAGTTTTGTCCTTTTCAAGCAGGCTTTTTTGGGAAGTCTCTGCACAACTTTACGCCCTTGGATTGACGCAAATCCGACGGATTTCCGGATTTCGGGCTGATCTTCAAAGCGCAGGTCATAGGAGCCGTCGGATCAAGGTAATGATCTAAGGGGGGCGAACAAAAGGCGCCCATGATCATCATGGGCAGCCATCTCAGCCATTGGATCAAGGCTCAATCAAAAGGCTACAAATTTAGGCGCTCAAATCACAATACTTTCAATGAAAGCCCTCAGATCTAAGCCCCATCCAAGGGCCATAAATGAAAGGTTCCTTTTTGAAGCTTCATTTGATCTTAGCCAGAAGACCTAAAGCCAATCCAAGGGTCATAAAGCAAGGGTGCCTTGACTTTTGTCTTTCAAGCTCTACCTTTGGATTTTCAACCCAATCTAACGGCTGAAAATGAATTCCAAGAATTCGAAAACCATTCAAGTGGAGAAAACCATGAGGTTTAGGTGGTTTTTGCCCTTTGACCACACAAAAAAAAGGGAAGACTAGGCCTAGCCTATGTAATTTAGGGACTAGACTGTGGCCACCACCCTCTTCTGATTGGTCCATCACTAATCACTCCTTAATCTAAAAGGCCCATTCAGGGTTCATTTTTTCCCCTAATGCAAAACCATGCGCAATCAGATAAGCATGTACCTTTTCATACCAAGCATGTTGTGCTTGCATTAAACCATATAATGTCTTCTTTAACACACACACATAGTTTTCATGCCTTTTCTGCACAAAGCCAAGGGGCTGAAATACATACACTTCTTTATGCAAGTCACCATTCAGAAAAGTTGTTTTAATGTCGAACTGATTTACATTCCAAGCATGATGAGTTGCAAGTGCATAGATGCTATGAACAGTAGTCATTCGACATGTAGGTTAAAAAGTTCCATCAAAATCAGTGCCTCTTTCCTGCACGTAACCCTTTGCAAGAAGCCTAGTCTTGTACCTATCAACTGGTCCATCAGGTTTAGGCTTCAGCTTGTATACCCACTTAGTGCCAATGGCCTTCTTGTTAGGAGGCAAGTCACATAAATACCAGGTAGCATCTTTCATAATAACATCATATTCAGATTGCATTACAACAATTCAATCTTTAGAACTTTCTGCTTCATCAAACAAAATAGGCTCAGTCTCATCACAGAGACTAGAGGAAGACATAACATAGAAATCTAATGAAAAAGAGGAACTATGAGAGCCTCCACGATCATGATATGATAGAGGTGCATCTAATTTGCTTTCATGCAAAGTCTACACTAGTCATTTTCTTTACGTTTTTTCCTCCTCAATATTAGCTCTCTTATCAACAAGTGCATCATGCAAATCTACATTAGATATGGAATGATATGCATCATCACATGAAACCTGTAAAGGTTGAGAAGTTGCCTCAATAGGACTAGCACTAGATTTTCTACCTATTAAAAGAGGAAGCAAAGTATCATACACGTCTTTGGAGCTAACATATGTCTCCTTCGTACATGAAAGTAAAGGCTGAATAGCATCTTCCACATAAACATCAATGATAATTAAAATGTGTTTAGTTTGTAGATGATATAGACCATAGCCTTTGCTTTCAAAATTACACTCAACAAAAATACATTTTTACTCCTTTATCGTCCAATTTCGTGCAATGTTGTTTAGGCACTAATGCATATGCCAGACAACCAAAAACATGAAAATGAGCAATAGATGGCTTATGAACATGACAAGCCTCATATGGAGTGATAGAGTGCAATGCTTTAGTGAGATAGTTGTTAACTACATATGTTGCACACATGATAGCCTCAAGCCAGAAACTATGTGGTGAAGCCCAACTCTTGACCATACACCTCGCCATCTCCATGAGTGACCTTTTCTTTCTTTCAACAACTCCATTCTATTGAGGTGTATACAACATTTTGCATTAATGTTTTATCTCATGTTTAGCTAGAAATTCCTTAAAGTTAGAAGACATATATTCCCCCCCTCAATCAAAATGGAGGGTGCCCAGTTTACATGCTGATAGATTTCCAACCGAAACCATAAACTATTTGAAGCACATGAACACTTTGGACTTTGATTTTAATGGATATACCCATGCATGCCTTGAAAATTCATAAATGAAAGTCACAAAGTAAAGATATTTTCCAAAAGAGGGTGTCTACAT
Source organism: Ceratopteris richardii (assembly GCA_020310875.1). NCBI lineage: Eukaryota > Viridiplantae > Streptophyta > Polypodiopsida > Polypodiales > Pteridaceae > Ceratopteris > Ceratopteris richardii. The sequence goes on along the minus strand of CM035442.1, from coordinate 65,530,133 downwards.
AGGACCACAAACATCACTATTAACAAGCTACAATTTTTGAGTAGTTGGAAATGAACCATCTTTTGGAAATAAGGAATGCTGCATTCTGCCCAAAATAGAGCCTTGAAAGACATGTTTTTTGGGTGCCTCAAGTTTGGTTAAAGAGGACACCATTTTAGATTTTTGTAGGGGTAGCAAACTAGCAAAATTCAGATGACCAAAGCATGCACATCAAAGCTTCGCATCTGACAGAGCCTGAGAATCATGCATTGCACATGCTGAATCATTCATAGATTTTTCATAGTGTATGAGCTTATATAGGCCATGACATAAAATGCCAGAAGCAATAATCATGTCAGCATTGGACAGAACATGAACTGTACATTTGTCCTCAACAAATTTCACAACCAAGCCAATCTTGGCTAATGCAGAAATTGATAATAGATTTTTATTGATCCATGATACAAATAAAAAATCCAACAAAGTGCAAGAACTACCATTGGCAATAGTCAGAATGATCTTACCAACTCCCATGATAGGAGAAGAGGAGTTGTTGGCACATGTGATAATATTCCCTATAGGGGTAGGCTCAAGTGAAGTGAAGGAAACTGCACTATGAGGTATATATTTGGTCGATTCACTATCAAAATACCAAACATCTGAGTCTACTATAGACATACACTACTCATGAGAAGATGGGTCAAAACTACAAACAATAGTAAATGCCTGTTCTTTATTCTGCACAAGATTTGGAGACTCTCTTTTTGGTGTAGAGGCGTCTACAACAACAATTCTAGCCTCTTTTTTCTTTGCCTATTTTGCAGCCAATTCTAGACAGTTCTTTATGATATGATCATTTTCTTTAGAGTACTTACAAAAGAATTTTTGTGTTTATGATTTCTTCTCATCTTTGTATTCCTTCGTCAAATGTGCAGAACTTATAGATTTCTGCTTACTAGTAGATGGGCTCCATTTACCTTTGCCCTTCTCAGTAGGAAGAAAGCTTGATTTGCAACACAAATCATAGCACAAACACGAATCTAAAGAATATCAATATCTTCAATGCCATCTGCATCAGCTTCAATACATGTATTTGCAGGTGTAATAGGAAGTTTTTGAAGACCTTGCACAATGTTCCACATTCCTTTTGCAACCAATACATGTTGCATCATATGAGCCCACAATGGGTAATTGATATCGTCCAAATTATCCTCAATAGCCAACATACGGAATACATCACTACTTCTATCCATGACAATTGAATAAAATATCCTAATGCAAAAAATGATTGTATATGAAAAAGTTGAATAGAACTACCCTCATGAGTTTCGCTAAACCCATAGCAGACTTCCAGATGCTGATACTGGCGAACCAAAACCTATATATATCTTTGGCACAAAACAAAAAAGTAGCTTGCACAAGCAATGTGATAGTGTGTTTTGAGGTTGAAACAAGCTCAAATTGCAAGTTCGGCACCACAAGGCGAAGTTGTTTTGATCTCCTAACCATGCTAAGTATGCTCACCAAATTTCATGCGACTCTGAGACTGTGACAAGAGGGGTGTCAATGACTCCCTAGATGAAGTGACGACCTGCTCTGATATCAATTGTTGGAGTAAGACATCTATGGAAGCACGTGAACAACACAAGGAAGAAGAAGAAGCTTGGTGCACAACATGCAATACTGAATATATTACAAGTAAAATGTACAAAGATAAGTAACCCATAAGGGCTATATGCATATATACAAGTTGGGGGGAAAAAACCTCCTTAAGAGGGAAAACGTGCCCTGGTACCGGTCCTAGTGTGCTCACACACATCACTGCCTAAATATATTAAGAACGAAAAATCTCATGTCAACTTATGAGTATTTAGTAGCTAAATGAAATGTTCGTTGGAGTATATTATGAAAGATAAGAATGCAAGTTACGAGAAAATCTTGATATATTTTGGTAGTGATGTGTGAGAACACACTTAGGACCATTTGGGCACCTCTTTCTCTCTTTATGAACTTCTTATTCCCTTAGATTGTACATACAGATGTAACCCTATCGGGTCACAAATTTGTATATTCATTTGGTAATACACTCATATTTTTTTTTCTCCATTGTTGTTTGTGCACTTCTGTAGCCTTTGAACTCAAACAATTGGTATGAGATCAGGTCGCCACTTGCGTATTGTCAACACTCTTTTAATCATAGTTCACAATCACAAAAACCATTTTGTGAGCATGTTATCACTATCATTAGTATCATTTCCAAACACACTATAACAACTGTTGTGTAGGTAGTTTTTATCATTTTGTGCCACATATATATATATATATATATATATATATATATATATATATATATATATATATATATATATATATATATATATATATATATATATACATATATATATATATATATATGTGTGTGTGTATATATATATATAGAGAGAGAGAGAGAGATAGTTTTGGGTTAACTAGTACAAGTGTTTCAAAGTATACTACAAATCTAGTAAAGCATACATTTCAGATTATGCTTTCAACGGATAAACGTATGGATGCCTAGAAAATTCATCAATGAAATTCAAGAAAGAAAATTGATTAGTGAAATTCCAGAAATATTGGTAATTCCCAAATGAAGATGTCTACATAGGATACATGCATAACTAAGAAACGAGTTGCAATTTTTATATAGCTCTAACTGAACCATCTTTCGGGATGAAGGAATCATTCATTTTACCTAAAATATAGCGTCCACGAACATGCTTAGAAGTTGCCTCAGTTTGGGCAAAGAAGACTCCATTTGAGATTTCCATAGGCGAAGAAAAGCACCAAAATTTAGATGATCAAAGCATGCATGAAAAGTTTTGCATCTAAAGTAGCATGAGAATCATAAATCGCACCTGATGAATCATTGTTAAATTTTTCATAATCTATGAGTTTATATAGCCCATAAGATAAAATGTGAAAAGCAATGATATTATATAGCCCATAAAATATGAGTTTATACAGCCCAGAAAATGTCAGAAGCAATGATATTATTACATTTGAGAGATTATGGACTGTACACGCGTGATAAAAAAATCTAATAAGCAAACCAATTTTTCCTATTACGATAATTAATAAGAAGTTTTTCTTGGTCGCTAATGCATGTAAGGCATCCAAAAATATGAGAAATACTTTTTATCAACGATAGTGAGAATGATATTTCCAACTCCCATGATAGTATAGGAAGACTTGTTAGCCACATGTGTCAACATCCCCATAGAAGTAGGATCAAGTGAAGTGAAGAAACTATACTTCAATGTAACATGTTTGGTCTTATCACTATCGAAGTAACAAACATCTGACTCTACTGTAGTTATACACTACTAGCTTAAATGAGTAGTAAAGACCCATAATATAGTCATAAAGAGGATAGAAAACTTTATTTTAGTTAAAAAGGCCTCTACACCAACCATTCCATCCTCTTTCTTCTTTGCATCTTTTGCACTTAGTTTTGGACAACTCTTAATGATATGATCATTTGGCTTAGAATACTTGCAAAAATATTTTTCTTTTCTACTTTCTTGTATTCTTTATCTTCCTTCGTTTATTGCAAAGCATCAACATATTTCTGATTACTAGTAGACTAGCTCCATTTACCTTTTGCCCTTTTGTCTATCTAAGAAACCTTGATCTACAACATGCATAAATGACATGTTCTATGTGGATTGGTCTCCTTGCATAAAAACAAATAGTAACCCCTCAAACGTTAAGGAATTTGGATTTCCTTTTCTCATGAACCGAAAAGTAGAAGTGAACTCTGATAAGAATTTGGAAGATCACTAAGAACAATTCGCACAAATGAACTATCTAGTAATTTTTTGTTGGTAGAAATCAACAAATCTTTCAAATCCTTTATTATTAAAAAAAAAAAGAGTTTATTGAATCTTCTTCATTCCTATGCTCAGTGTCCAACCGTTTCCAAAAAATCCAACACAAACCTCATTTCCTTCCTAATATAGTGTTCTTGGAGCATTTCAAGCATCTTCTACCATTTTTCATGAGTGAATATAAGTGATGATGGCATGTTTGACATAGAAAGCTATCAATGCATATGGCTATACATCTCTCGCATCCGAACAAAGCTACTCTATAGTAGATATAATACAAATCACAATAGGTCTAAGAAATCAACGATCATCGTCTTCCACACCATGTGCATCATCTACTATCATTTTACTTGCAAGTATATAAGGTTGTATTTAAACACCCATATAATATTCCACAAGATGATTGCCATCAACACATATCACATCATGTATGCCATCACCAACTAATTAGAACAATCAAACTTATTCCCAACAACCAACATATAGAATACATCACTAATTTTAACCATGGCCAATGACCACACTCCATCATGCCAAAAATTTAATATATCTCAAAATAAGGTTTTGTTTATGGCGACAAATATATTAGGATGTAAGATGACATCCTTTGTTTTCATAGAGGTGGGGAGCATATGTCCTATCCGTTTAAGGGTTATACATCTCTGGCATCCCAACAAAGCTACTCTATCATAGTTCCAATACAAGTCACAACATGTCTAGGAAGTTGAAGATCATCATCTTCAACACCATGTGCAACATCTGCTGTCATTTTACTTGCAGCTATATGATGTTCAATTTGAACACCCTTAACACTTGTATAAATTTGAAATGGTTTCTCATTTGCCCAAACTTGAGGAACCTTATAAACATGTTTGTGAAGGCTATGTTTTTAGCAAAATGTAATGTTGCTCCTTCCCAAAAGATGGTTCAGTTTGAGGTACTCAAATGTTTGCAACTTGTTCACAGTGATGTTTATGGTCCTATGTACACAGGTTCTTTTGGCAACTACCTTTCGTTTGTGACTTTTATTAATGATTTTTCCCTGCATGCATCCACATATCCGCTCAAAGAAAACTATCATGTGTTTATGTGCTTCAAACAGTTTCTACTTTTAGCTGAAAAGATGTCAACATGTAGAATCGGCACCCTTCGTTCTAATCAAGGAGAGAATACATGTCTTTTGATTTTAATGCATTTTTGGTTGAATGTGGGATAAAACATCAATGTAAAGTGCCATATAAACCTAGACAAAGTGGAGATGTTGAAAGAAAGAACAAGTCACTCATGAAGATGGCAAGGTGTATGGTGAAAAGTTAGGCTTTACCACATACCTTCTGCCTTGAGGCTATTATGTGTATAGCATATGTACTTAACAAGTCTCCACCAAAGCACTACAATCTATCACTCCATAGGAGTCTTGACATGGTCGCAAGACATCTATTTCTAATCTACATGTTTTTGGTTGTCTAGCATATGCATTAATGCTTGAATAAGAACAAAAGAAATAGGATGATAAAGCATTGAAATGTATTTTTATTGTATATAGTTTCTAAAGTAAAGGCTATCCTCTCTATCATCCACATACTAAACACATTTTGCTTAGATGTGTTTTTTTTTTTGTGGAAGATGCAATTGAGACACTACGTTCATGTACCAAGGAGACATTAGTTAGATCCAAGAATTTGTATGACACTTTGCTGCCTCTTTTTATAGGTGGATAGTCAAGTAATATTCTAAATGAGGGAATTTCTTAGCCTTTACACATTTCACATGATGATCTAGATATCCATTTTTGATGCCGATTTATATGATGTACTTGTTGATGAGACAACTGATATAGAGGAGGCAAAAAATATGCCAAACTGGTTAGTGTAGACTCTAAAAGTTAGGAAATTAGATGTACCTTTGTCACATCAAACCCATTTACCTCTCCTAGTGCTTCTTTTGCATCAGATTGCTATGCACTGGCTTCCTCTAGTTTCTTCAATGAGAATGAGCCTATTATGTTTTATGAAACAAAAAAATTGAGAAAATTGGATGTCTACTATGCAATCAGAATATGATGCTATTTTGAATAATGGTACCTAGTCTTTATGCAATTTTCCTCCTAGCAAGAAGACCATTTGAACTAAGTGGGTACACAAGTTGAAGCATAAGCCTAATGGAAAAGTTGACAAGTATAAGGTAATGCTTGTTGCAAAAGGTTATGCTCAATAAAGAGGCATACTTTTCATGAGTTCTTTGCTCCCACATGTCAAATGGCAATGGGTTGTAGCATATGTGCACATCTAGCTCATCATGGTTGCAATGTAAATCATTTGGACATTATAACAACATTTTTGTATGGTGACCTAGATGAAGAGGTGTATGTACTTTAGCCCCGTGGTCTTGTGTAGAAAGGGCATGAAAAAAAGTATGCAGGTTGAAAAAGGCATTATATGGTTTAAAGCAAGAACCACATGCTTGGTATGGAAAGATACATGCCTACTTGATTGCCAATCGTTTTGAGAATAGCTCAACTTAGACCACCTTATATGTTAAGCGTGCAAATGACATGTTTTGATCATTGTTGTATATGTTGATAACATGCTAATCTTTTATCCAAATGAGAATCATATTGCTAATTTTAAGGCTGATTTGCATGCCTCTTCTGCGATGTCAGATTCAATGCGTTTGCAACATTATTTACCCATTCATTTTATGTAGGTTGATGGCAGAATAGCTTTGTGTCAAACATAATATATTGACACATTATTGCATTGTTTTGGCCTTGAAGACTACAAACTTTTTGCCACTCATATGGAAACATGTTTACGGTCGAGTCTTCAAGATGCAAAAGATGCATTTGATGTTGTTCTATATCAGTAACCTGTAGGATGCTTGATTTACTTATCCATTAGCTTACATGATAGTTAGTTTGTTCTCTCTCATATGAGGAGGTTTATGCATTTCCTTGGTATTAGGCATTGATAGGCCGTTTAGTGCATCGTTTTCTACTTGAGTGGTACCCAACTACTTGGATTGTTTTATCCCAAGGGAGGATCACTATCACCAGATTTACATGCTTTTTCTAACTCTAACTGGGCTAGTTGCTATGACACTCGTGTGTCCACCAATGGATTTTGCTTAAACTTTGGTAGCTCATACATATCTTGGTTGAGCAAGAAGCAACCTACTATGGCAACTATTGAGGCTGAGTATGGGGCACCTTCCACAGCCATTGTTGAGTGTGTGTGGCTTGGATGCCTTTTGGCTGATTTGGCTGTCCATTAGTCTTCTCCCACCACCATCTTCATCGACATTCAATGTGCATTGGTTGTTGTCAGGAACCCTATGTTCCATGATTGCACTAAGCACACTGAGTTGCACTATTATTATGTCAAGGAGAGTAGAGAGATCAATTTGGCATATCCGCCTACACACGAGAATGTTGCAAGCCTTTTGACAAAGGCTCTATCTAGGGAGAAGTTTGAATATTTTCACATAGCTTTGGGATTACCTCCTTTTTTGGATTGATTCGACATAGCTTGTTACTACCTTATACATAGGTGCCAGCTCCTTGTTCACGGCATCACTCGCAAGGGGGATTTGTTGATATATTTCTATAGTAATCTATGTGAACACACTTAGGACTACCAAGGCATTTTTTCCCTCTTTTGGATGTTTTTCCCCTAGCTTGTATATACTTATCTTTGTTGTGCTTCAAGCTTCTTCTTCTTCCTTGTGCTGATTGTGTGTTTCCATAGACCTGAAACTCCAACATGTATGTACATATGAATGTATGTATGTATGTATGTTTGTATGTATGTATTTGAGTAAGTATGTATGTATGCATGTATGTATTTAAGTAAGTATGTAAGTAAATAAGTGTATATGTATGTATCTGTAAATTAAGATTATGACATGGGTGCTCAACTCCTTTAGATAGATATACATATATATAAGTATGTAAATATACCCACACACACATACATAGACACACACACACAGATATATATATATATATATATATATATATATATATATATATATATATATATATATGTGTGTGTGTGTGTGTATGTATCTAAGTGTTATATTGTAAGATTATGACATGGGAACTTGATTAAGTCAAATAGATTTGAAGTCTGACACAATTAGGTCATTCATCTATAAGGCCAAAGTCTTGCAACTAGAGTTAAGCTTAGGTGCATGTGCTCTTTAAACAAGAAAATGTGATTGTCCTAGTGGTTAAGTCATATAGATAGGAAGGAGGAGGTCTTGGGCCTAATTCCTATGAGAGGTGTGGAAGACTATTTTTCCCCAAGAGCTCAAGAGACTTGTAAAAACATCCACTTAAGTTATCTGCAATTAACATGGACACTTGGTGCACATGTAGTTACATGGTTGAAACTTGGATTGTTACTATTCACCTGCCATAAAGGGTAGACCTTTCAAGAGAGCTATATATAGGTGTAATTTTGGGAGGAGAGTCATGTCTCAAGAACATGGTGGTCCTAATTCCCTTGGTTCTTCAAAATAGGATTGCAGGTTCAATTGTGGCCTTGCACCTTGATGATGATGAACATGGAGATCTTCATGAGAGATTTATAATTATCTTCATTTCCCTCCTCTTGTGTATATGGGTGCTCAACTAATCCTTAGAAAGAATTCCACATGTGCTAATTTGTACTTCTCTAACTGTTTCATGAAGCTAAGAAGGAGGTCCTTCTCTGCAATCGGTGCAAGGTAGCCACATGTTTTGAACCAATGACCTTACAAGATGAAGTAAGATGAGAGAAAAAGGACATAATCTCCTTGTGCAAGAAATAGAAGCAGAGATTGATCATGTGACCCATGAATGTGGAGGAAGGCAAGTTATTAATAACTGCAACCACCTGCAATGACTACATATACTCAAGACCTTTTCTTATTCTTTCTTCTCATCAGTGAATGGAGAAGAAAAAAGCACATGCCTAGAGACTTGAAGTTGCACTCCAAGGAGAGAGGTCATGGCCTAAATACAAGGTGAAGGGGGTTCCATGCTTCTTAATTTTTCTTTTTCATCTTCTTATCTCCATTTTGAGCACATCCACCCTTGTTCCTCTCCCTATGTCTGTAGTAAAAAGAAGACATCACATCGACGATTCAATTATCATCACTGATATGAGAGGCATTCATGATAACCATTCAAGTTCATGACGAGATCTTCAAATAATTTTATGGGATTCAAGCACTAGCATCAATTTACTTTGTGAGGTTAGAAAGAGGTACTTGGAACTCGAACCTTAGACCTCTATAACCATAGATCTTTTTGAGGACATAAAAAAAAACCACTAGTGGTTTTTAATATAAAAGTACTATTTCCAAGAGACTACATTTGATGAATTTCTTATTTTGGATTCTTGAATACTAAGTGTCGTCGGATATCCTTCACGAACGCATGAGATTAATGAAGGTGGTTCTAGCAAAAAAGGACAAAACAGTGCTCTTAGTGTGCTTGGGTTGGAATTTGTCTGGCAGAAAAAGACAAAATAGGCCTCTCAGTGTGCTTGGGTTCGTGGGCATTCGAAGCCATTGGATCTTAATCGTGGATGGACGCGATTGAAAAGTCTTTCTCTGGCAGAAAAAGACAAAATAGACCATCACACCACTTGTAAGATGTGGCAAAAAGGAAGAGAGAGAGTATTAAATGCGTGGGTAATTCAACACCATCAGATATCTGTCATGGACGATCAGGATTCACGCACGGAATTCTGGCAGAAAACGATGAACGAAAGGTCAAATCATTGTGGGAGATGGGAAAGGTAAGAAAGAGACTACCGAAAATGGGACCCGATTTTTTATCATCCATTGGATGCTTGCAGATTAAATGGAGGAGATTCAAACGCGATTTAGCGTGGGTTGGATTTAAGAAGAGTCATTGGATCCTTTGGTGATCTGATGGCCTTAAAATGAAGATTCCATCTCTTTAAGGCCATGGATTCAGAGCCACTAGATTTAATTCCTCATCCAACGATGGACAAAAAAAGGCGCACTCGCTTCTTTCTTTCAAGCTCCATCTTTGGATCTCGTCCATATCCAATAGCCCAAATCAAATTCGGTTGGAGAACTTCGAATTTTGTGGCCCATGAAACCACTAAGGGAGGAAATACCACATATCTCAATAGATTTTAGTTTTTTTGACTACTCCAATCCAAGGGAAACCTAGGCCAAGCCTACTCTATTGAGGCTCTAGACTGTGGCCACCACCCTCCTCTCATTGGTCCATCACTAATCACCCCTTAATCTAAAAGGCCCATGCAGGGTTCATTTTTTCCCCTAATGTCGATGGATCTTTGCTAGGACCCCACACATCATTGTGTACAATATCCAAATAATTTTCATGGATGTATCCTTTCCCATTGAATGGTTGCCTATAAGCTTTTCCAAATTGTCAAGCTCCACATCTGTAGATCATATGCTGCTTGGTCACATTAGGATTCTCAAGCACACTTTGATCCCTACAAATTTTCTTCAGATTTCACTCTCCTATATGCCCTAGCCTCTTGTGCCATATTTGCAACTCAGATAGGGTTTGTTCTCTATAATTGAATAGTGCTATGTTTCTTGTGTCTTCAATTTCAAAAGTAAACAATCTACCTGACTTCTCAACTTTGGAAATCCTTTCAAATCCTTCTTGGGGGTCTTCCACATATGCCCCATGCTTTGTGAACCTGACTTGTAGACCTTTCTCTACGATCTACCTAGCACTAATTAAATTTTTGGTTATGGTAGGCATATACAGAACTTTGCTCAAAAGGTTCATACTACCATTAGAGGTCTTACCAATTTGCTTGATTGCATGCTCAGTGTCATCACTTGTTTGTACCTCATGCTTTCCCATTGGTTCTTCAAGATCAGATAACAGTGTTACATTTTGTGCAACATGATTTGAACAACCTGAGTCAATGTAAAAGAGATGCTCATCATATTTACCTTAATTGGATGTCATGTTCATAATGAGGAGATAATCCTCTTGATCTTTAGTGTAATTATTGAAGTTCCTTCTTCCTATAAAGCTTCCTTGATAGTTGTTGTTGTTATAGCCTTGATTGTAGTTATGGTTGCAGTTGCCTCCACAATTGTTGTACCTGCCTCTTGTTTGTCCATAGCCTCCTCTATGGAAGCCTCTTCCCCTTTGGTTCCTTGTATTTTTGTAGCATTCTTCAGTAGTGTAGTTGTTGAGACCACATATGTTGCATGGTGAACTATTGTATGGTCTCCCCCTACCTTGCTTACCTCCTTTGCCCCTACCTCTAGTATGCCTTCCTCTTCTTTCATAATTGGCTTGAGAGGTACTAGCCTCTTCATCTTGTTTCTTACTTTTATACTTTATCCTTAGCTTTATTCTTATCTATATAAAGGGCAAGATTAGTTACCTCTTGAGTTGTCACCATTTCTGTTGAGCTTTCCTTCATGGGTGAAGAGTTGTCCCATCAAAGTGTTGAGATCATATATCTGCATATCCATGTAGAGATCCATTCCAATGGTGAAGGATTCCCAATTGTCATCAGCTTTAATCCCATTGATGATCTCCCTCACTATGTGCTCTTCCTCTATCTCTTCTCCAATGCTTGCAAGTTGGTCTCCAACATCCTTCATTTTGGTTACATAGTCAGCCACTCCTTGCTTGGATTACTTCTGGAGAGTTGTGAATTCCATTCACAACTAATTCTTACTAGCTCTTGTGTTAGAGGAGAAGTATGATGAAAGCACTTCCCAAGTTTCGACATTGCCAAGGCATCAAACATTGGCAAGTGGTTAAGTACATCTTTTGCTACTTGAGTGGTACCCGATTGCTTGGATTTATTTATCCCAAGGGAGGGTCACTACCACCAAACTTACATGCTTTTTTTACTTTGACTGGGCTATTGCTATGACACTCCTTTGTCCATTAGTGGCTTGTGAGCCAGAGTATAGGGTGAGCGTTGATAGTTTGTGGCTGAGATGCCTTATGGCTGATTTGGGTGTTGGTTAGTCTTTTACCGTCATCATCTTCACTGATAGTTAGAGTGCATTTGAAGTTGCGAAGAACCTTTTGTTCCATGCTCGCACTAAGCACATTGAGGTGCACTATCATTATGTGAGGGAGAGGTTCTCTATTGGAGAAATCAATTTGGCATATATGCCAACATAGGAGAACATTGTAGACCTTTGAACAAAGGCTCTGCCTAGGGAGACATTTGAAGCTTTCCACAAAGCTTTATGGTCGCTTGCTTTTGTGTAGATCCCGTGTCCTTTTGAAGGTCTCTTTACATATGAAATCTAATTCTAACTTCAAATTCGATTCTATATTCGATATCTTGCATTCTTTTCATGCATGCATATGCAATGCTTTCATTTGGATGCATGCGAGGTGTATGCAAAGAATCAAACCAATGACTTTCCCTCATGAAAATGCATTTTCTTGCATTCAAAATTTGTTGCGAATTTGCTTTGGTACTAAGAATGTTAGACATGCATAATCTTGATGCATTTATCTACTTTCCTTTTGATGCACAATGATATGAAAACATATATCCTCGGTGAAAGCAAAAATTAATTTACTGAAAGGAGAGCTTGAGTTCTGCTCCAAGGATTCATTCTTTGATGCACAAATGTTATTTTGGAAAAGAACCCTTGTTGAATGGAAAATTAGTGCGTCAAAGTATAAATTAAGTTCATCTTCTTGTTCTACACAAGTTAATGTGTTGATATATTTATTTCAATGTTCTAGTAAGATTAAATGCAAGATGATAAAAACAAGATCAAATAAGCGTTGTACCCACACATCAACGTAGAAAACATTGAACTTCCCTACAAGCTACATCCGTCCCGTTCCTTGAGAATCCATCCACCTTTTCCTTACTTTTGTGAAAGCTTCTCCTTACTTTTTGTGATCCTTGAATCCTCTTGTTTCAGTTCTTCCTCTTTACAATGGAATCCTCCTTGTTGACATCTCATAAAAAACGAGAAAAAGAGCACATATTCTTTGTCTAGAGAATTTTCCAACACCTTGAAAGGTGATGAAGATTGGCTGTAATATGTATCCACATAATGTAATGGATAGTTAGATTGTGTAGTTAGTTATTTGAGTATGACGCCTATCTCTAGTGCATCTTCTTTTGCAACATGGAGGATCTACATAGAAGAACACAAGAAAAAAGTTAATCATGTGAAATCATAGGATAGAACCCTCATGTTTAGATGTGTGGGAGAGATGGCAGAGAAGATTAATTTTAATCCCAAAAAATTAGGGATCCTTACAAGGCCCATGTAGGGCTCACTTTTTCCCCTAATGCTCTCAAGTTCAAGGTACTATGTCTCTTTTATTGATGATTATAATAGGTGGAAAATTATCTATTTTATGAAGCATAAGGATGAGGTGTTTACATGTTTCAAGAAATACTTGGCATTAGTGGAAAATTAAACATGAAGAAGCTTGAAGAGAATCAAGTCTGATGGAGGTGGTGAGTACTTTTCACATGTGTTTGATCCATTTCTATAGGAGAGAGGTGTAAAGAGGGAAGTAACAATTAGGTATACTCTTGAATTGAATGGAGTGGCAGAGAGAAGAAAGAGGTTAATGGTTGAGGCAGCTAGATCTATGTTAGATGAGAAAAAATTACCTAATTGTTTATGAGCAGAGGCTGCTTCTACTGCTACCTATTTGGTTAACAGGCTTCCATCCAAGTCATTGGATGGTATGACACCATATTCTCTCCAGGCCATTGATTTTTTCAAATGATGATCTTATGATTTGAAGAGTACCATTTGAACTAAAGTAAAAAATTGAAGAGGTTTCCCCATGGATTCCCTCCAAGTTATTGTGCGAATTTGAAGTAAAGAAAATGAAGAAAAGCTTTTGGAAGTTTACAAAGAGTGAAGACCTGTAGTAAGAATACTTCTTGCCGCAAAGACCGAAGCAAAAGACAAAAGAGAAGTTTGTGGGCATCTTCTTGCACTATAGCCAAGAAGTCTATTTTGTATTGAGTGATCCGCACTGTACCAAAATATTTTGTATTATTAAGAGTGGTTTGGTGATACCCATTTGTATATTATGCGTAGTCAGTTATTTGGCAAACGGATTTCAGTAATTCTATTTTCACAGCATTGTATTTCCCTTCTTTGTTCATGATGCATACACCCTAGGACCTCATCCTATGTGGTCGAGGGCTCCTTTCCCCCTTTCTCTTCCTAGACATGGGCCTATGATGTGAAGACCGACCACTGTACTAGGGCGAGGCTCCCATCATGCAAACGGTGGTTGCCGAACGGGGGATAACCCACACTGGGACCTGATCCAACCCCATGCCACTCCCCTTCTCGACATCCTTCCCTTCTCGATACCTGAACGAGACGTAAAGCAAGGCAGTTAGTTGTCTTGGTGATCCTTGACCTGCCACCCACCCCTTCAAAAGAGAAGCAAAAACCTTGATATCATAAAAATACTCTAGGTACCATAATTTTAAGCTCTTTGAATTTTTACATCATTCCATGTGTAAGGAATTGAACTCACAACCTCTTGGTTAGGAATGTGATGGGCTAACCACTTGCCCCAAAAGCCATGGTTGAGGATTACTTCCTAATCCTCTCTCTTAGGGTGTGGTTCAACCATCTCCTACCAGGATTATGTTACATTCTTCCCCCCTTGGTCGATCATTGTCCTCAATGATCTACTATTGTATCCCTCTAGCCTCGGTGATCAATCCCTTGAACTCCCTAGGTGCCCTTGAATTGATGTTCCTCAACCTCGCACAGTTTCTTGAACCTTGTTCGCAACCTTGGTCTCTTGAACCCTTGCTCTCAACCTTGGTGTCTTGAACCTTCTTGTTCGCAACCTTGGTGTCTCGAGCCCTTGTTCTCAACCTCAGTCTTGAACCTTGTTCTCACCCATGCTTGGTATCTTGAACACTCAATCAAGTGCCACCCAAGGATTCCCAAGGAATTCACACTTGCAAGCTACCTCATTGGAAAGTTCGTTTCGAGAGCTTTCCAACGGTATATTACACGCCTCAATCCGACCTACGGATTGAGAGATACACCCCAATCATTGTAAGGTCCATCCTTGAAACCGACGCGCGCGCCTTCCACAATTCCTACCCTTTCACATAGAGGATGCCCAAGCGCCTTTTTTAGAGGCCATTGGATCATTCCACTTTGCCCAAGCCTACTTCCTAGGCTCTGATACCAATGTAAGGAATTGAACTCACAACCTCTTGGTTAGGAATGTGATGGGCTAACCACTTGCCCCAAAAGCCATGGTTGAGGATTACTTCCTAATCCTCTCTCTTAGGGTGTGGTTCAACCATCTCCTACCAGGATTATGTTACACCATGCACTTTAAATAGAAACATTGTTTTGTTGCCCAAGTCTCAACATTCACGTTTTACACTAGTCTAGTCCATATGCCCATGCATTTTCTTTATTGCTACTTAGACTAGGAATTTGCCACTTTTGTAGCTTAGATAAAACATTAGAAACATTATAAAAATATCATAGAAAGAGGGAAAACACATTAAAATTTTGGAAATTAAAGCAAAAACAAGGAAAAGAAATCAAGTGAGATAAAATCGAGAAAGAGGAGATCAAGATCATGATCAAGTGAGTGTTGGAATTTGGGGCCCCAGGATCATTCCAATACTAAAACCTCTTGAGCATACACAACTTAATTGACAAGATGATAAGTGAGATAGAGAAAGAAAGAGATCTTGAGACAAAGATAGGGAACGTAAGCTGGATGCTTACTTCACTAAAAATAATAGATGTCCAAATTACAACATGGGAGTACTACTCAACCATATAAAGTGGTGCACTCACTAATGGAAGAATAAGAAGATGATGATACAAAATTTAGATTATGTCGAAATAATCTAAATATGTGTGAAGAGAATGAAGCAACGAAGCTAACAAAATAGTGTAACAAAATTGTAAATCAACCACAAGGTTAACTCACAAAAGATAGTTACCACCACCTCGTAGAAGACTTCCTGCTGCAATGAGAGTAGCCTCTCCTTCACCAAAACTTCACCTCCTTCAAGAGTGTGAGAACACTCTGTCTTCAAAAAGATCTCCAAGCTCTAGATCTTTGAGTGAGTGATTATACAAGGAGCGAAGGCCTTGTTTATATAGTTTGTGAGTATCCTCCAAAAGCACAATCTAAAAGCTACGATCATAGAACGATAACAAAAAAACACCTCTATTGCGAACGGCTTTTTCCGTGAAGATTTTTTCGGATTGCTTTATTAAAAAGCACGAATTCGTCTGCCGCAACGCGTGGGGATTGAACCCCGGTCGATGAGGATGCTTTTATGAATGTTGGGCTAGACCAAGTCACCCACGTAGTTTTGTTGTACAAGTGTATGGAGATAATAATATACATATGTACGCTGCGCCCGCGTGGATTCCCTTGAAGGATATAGAATAGAATCTATATACCGAAGTTGCGTCCGCCTGGAAGATGTATATAGAGATACAATTGTTGAATTTAATTGCTGGACTAATGAGGACATTGACTTCCAACAATCCCTCCTTCAATGTCATATTGGTACAAGATTCAGTAACCTGCAAATCTTCTCATGACTATCTCCAGTCAATGCTTTGGTAAATATATCTGCAACATTCTCACTAGATGGAACATAGACTAGCTCAATGTGCTTCTTAGCTATCTGCTCTCGAATATAGTGGTAGTGTACCTCTATATGCTTTGTCCTTGCATGATGCACTGGATTTTTAGCTATAGCTATAGCACTTTGGCTATCTGAATATCTGAATGGGTTGATGTACTCTTACATCAAGATAACTGAAAATCTTCTGCAACCATACTGACTCTAGAGTAGTTGTAAATGCTGCACGATATTCAGCTTCACACGATGAAGTGGCAATAGTGGGTTGTCTTTTTGAAAACCATGAGATAAGACAATCTCCAAGATAAAAACAAAATCCACTAGTACTTCTTCTTGTGTCTCTATCACCTGCCCAATCAGAATCTGAAAATCCTTTTAGTAACAAATGTGTAGATTTCAAAAATACCATAGCATAATTTGAAGTTCCCTTCAAATAACGAAAGATCCGCTTTACTGCTTTCCAATGTAACACTGTTGGATTCTACATGAACCTTGATACTTGAGAAACTACAAACTGTATATCAGGACGTGTATTACAAAGATAAATCAAACAACCTACTGCTTGACTATATAGAGTAGCATCAGATGGCTCTGCATCTGCTACCATTTGTAAAGACGTGTTCTGATCCATAGGTGTTTGCATAGGTTTAGAATCACCCATCTGAAACCTTTCCAAAAGTTTCTCAATGTACTTCTGTTGTGTCATGTAGATATACTCATCTTGAAACAGAAACTGAATCCCAAGATAATAATGTAGAATGCCTAAATCATTCACATCAAATGTTTGCTTCAATTCTTCTTTGAACATCTGCAAATCTTCATCTCTGGGACCTGTGACTATAATATCATCCACATAAATGATTGCTATAATCATCGTACCTGTTTCAGCTTTGACATAAAGAGTTGGAGCTGCATCTGAGTTATGGAAACCAATGGATAAAAGATATGTATGTATCTTTTCATACCATGCTCTAGGTGCCTGTTTTAAACCATACAAAGCTTTTATAAGCTTACACACTAAGTGTTCTTTACCTGTCTCTTCAAAACCTTCTGGCTGCTGAATATACACATCTTCGTGTAAATCACCATTTAGAAAAGCAGTCTTAATGTCAAGTTGATATATATGACAACCAAAATGTGCTGCTAAAAAGAGCAAGTACTGACCTAATAATAGTCATCCTAGACGTAGGAGCAAATGTCTCATCATAATCAATACCTTTTTGTTGTGCATATCCTTTGACAACCAACCTGGCCTTGTATCTATCAATAGTACCATCTGCTTTCCTTTTGATTTTAAAGATCCATTTTACACCTATAGCCTTCTTTCCTTCTGGTAACTCACATAGCTGCCAAGTTTGATTCTTATGAATAGAATCAATCTCTTCTTGCATAGCTTTTCTCCAAATAGGAATTTTAAGTGCATCTTTAACACACGCAGGTTCATCTTCAACAGTCGTAAGTGCCAAAATATCATGAATCTCAAAGTCTTCAGCAAAACTTACATGATCTTTTTGCTGTCTAGTTTGACTTCTTGTTCTTACATGATCTTGTTGTTGTTGTCTAGTCTGACTCCTTGTTCTTCCAGTAAAATTCTTTATACCACTATCTATCCAAGTCTGATATAACCACGTAGGTGTATCCTTGAATAGTGGTGAAACTCTTTCTGAACTTTCAGCTTCCACAGGTTCTGGAACTTGTCCTGTCGACATACTAGGACTTTCTGGAATTTTAACTTCTTCCATTTCTGGAATCAAAGTTTCTTGTGGAACTGACTCTGTAGAAGGTTGTGAAATTCCTCTTTCTTCAATTTTTTCTTCAATACTAGGAATTTGAGGTTTAACTCCCTCCTGATATGGCTGAACATGTACATCCAGAATCTTTCTAAAAATTCCATAGTCATTTTCACTAATGAACTCCGGAATTTCTGCTTCTTTATCATAAACCTTATCTTCAGCAATATAAGCATTACGTGAAAGAATAACTTCACCTGTCTCTGGAACATAAAACCTGTATCCTTTGCTTTCAACAGGATATCCAATAAAAACAGCTTTCTTTGCCTTTACATCTAGTTTGCCTCGGTCCTTTTTCTCAACATGTACATAAGAAAGTGATCCAAACACTCTGAAGTAACTCACATTAGGTTTTCTACCATAATAAGCTTCATACGGTGTGATTACCTTTAAAGCTTTTATAGATGACCTGTTTAAAATGTGATTAGCTGTATGTACTGCATCAAACCAGAATTTCGGTGAAAGCTTCTTGGACGCCATCATGCTCCGCATCATTTCAACAAGTACTCTATTCTTTCTTTCTGCAACACCATTTTGCTGAGGAGTATAAGCAATAGTAAGGTGTCCAATAATACCTTTCTCATCGAGAAATGTGTGGAACTCATTTGACAAGTATTCTCCACCTCTATCACTTATGAGAATCTGGACAGTTTCTTGACTTTCATTTTCAACCATAGCTACAAACTTCTTGAACATAGGAAAGACTTCTGACTTCGACTTAAGACCATAGATCCATGAGTATCTTGTAAAATCATCCACAAATAGGACAAAATACCTGAAACCCTGAATAGAGTCTGCTCTCATAGGACCATTCACATCTGAATGAATAATCTGCAATTTCCTGGTAGCTGTAATATGACCATGTTTCTTGAAAGGTAGTTTATGCATCTTACCTTCAAGACAACCTTCACATATATCTGAATCATCAGGTAGCTTGAATGAGGGTAAACTCTCAACCATACCTCTGTCTTTGATATTCTTGAGAGCTCCAAAACTGATATGTCCAAATCTTTCATGCCATAGCTTCATATCTTCCACCGGTGACGAAGATTTGACTGCATATGCTTGACTGATTTTTGACAAAACAAAGACCCCTCCTTGTTGCTTACCTTGCAAAAGACACTTGTCTTCTTTATGTGATAAGATCTTACAAAGATCTTTCTCAAATACAACTTTAAAACCATCACTTAAAAATGCAGATATAGATAGCAGATTTATCTTCATTTTAGGTACATAAAGGACATCTGATATTTGAAAATTACCACCTTCTCTTGACTTTAGGGTTACTGTACCTATTCCCACAACATCCAAATCATTGCCATCTGCAATAGTAACTCTTCTACCTGAAGAATAGGAGAGAGAAGAAAATACATCTTTGCAACCTGTTATATGCTTAGTAGCACCTGAGTCGAATACCCAAGGACTTGCTGAAAGAACTTGTAAAGCTGTTTGATCAAAAGCTACTTCCTCAATAGTGATACAGGCATAAGAATCACCTTGAGATTTCCCTTTTTTATCATCTTCTGCAACATTACCTGATGCCTTTTTCTTTTCTGCTGCAATCCTTTTATAACATTCTGACTGAATATGTCCACGTTTCTTGCAAAAAGAACATGTTTTTACCTTATTCTTAGAAGAATTCTCTTTAGATGTCGTAGATACAGAATCTGAAGTAGAAGGTGAGAGGGATGTACTTTCCTTCTTGGATTGTTTTTCCTTCTTCTTATCCTTCTTCTTCTTACCCTTTGATGAAGATGAAAGTGCTTCTTCATTCTCTTCCATTCCCTTCAACTGATCTTCATCTTGAAGTAACAAGAACTCTAATTCTTCAAATGTAACCTCTCTATCTCTTGTGGTAAGAGTAAGAGTGGTTATGAAGGATCGATATGAAATAGGAAGTGAATTAATCAGCGTATTTACCATTTCTTCATCTGATATCTCAACTCTTACATTTAGAAGTTGATCTCTCAAGTCAACGAGTCTCGTAATGTGGGTTTGAATTGACTCACTAGCTTTCATCCTTGTATTTGCTAGTTGTCTCCTCAAGTGAGCTTTTCTAGCAGGATTTCTGCTCTGAAAAAGATTCTCAAGCTTTAACCAAGCTTGACTAGAATTTCTGCAAGATCTGATTTGTGGTAGAATATGCTTTTTGACGCTCATTGCTATGAATGAAAGTGCTAAAGCATCTCTAGCATCCCATCTTGCCTGATCTTCAGTAGGAGGAACTCTAGGTAAAGACCTAGCAGTGACTCTGGATGTCGAAGTGGTTACCTCTTCTTCTGTTGGTTCTGTAATAGCAATTCCAGTACCTGTTGAAGCTGCTGTAGACCCTTCTTCGCCTTCTCGTCTTGGTCTTGTTAAGGATCTATTGACGATACTCCATAAATCCTTTGTCACTAACAAGTTCATCATCATGAAACTCCACATGGGATAATTAGAGGATCCATCCAACTTGTCTTCAATCTCAATTCTAATCTCACTCATCTTATCTTAAGTGTGTATGTCAATTATGTAGCTCTAATACCAAGTGTTGGAATTTGGGGCCCCAGGATCGTTCCAATACTAAAACCTCTTGAACATACACAACTTAATTGACAAGATGATAAGTGAGATAGAGAAAGAAAGAGATCTTGAGACAAAGATAGGGAACGTAAGCTGGATGCTTACTTCACTAAAAATAATAGATGTCCAAATTACAACATGGGAGTACTACTCAACCATATAAAGTGGTGCACTCACTAATGGAAGAATAAGAAGATGATGATACAAAATATAGATTATGTCGAAATAATCTAAGTATGTGTGAAGAGAATGAAGCAACGAAGCTAACAAAATAGTGTAACGAAATTGTAAATCAACCACAAGGTTAACTCACAAAAGATAGTTACCACCACCTCGTAGAAGACTTCCTGCTACAATGAGAGTAGCCTCTCCTTCACCAAAACTTCACCTCCTTCAAGAGTGTGAGAACACTCTGTCTTCAAGAAGATCTCCAAGCTCTAGATCTTTGAGTGAGTGATTATACAAGGAGCCAAGGCCTTGTTTATATAGTTTGTGAGTATCCTCCAAAAGCACAATCTAAAATCTACGATCGTAGAACGATAACAAAAAAACACCTCTATTGCGAACGACTTTTTCTGTGAAGACTTTTTCGGATTGCTTTATTTAAAAAGCACGAATTCGTCTGCCGCAACGCATGGGGATTGAACCCTGGCGGATGAGGATGCTTTTATGAACGTTAGGCTAGACCAAATCACCCACGTCGTTTTGTTGTACAAGTGTATGGAGATAATAATATACATATGTACGCCGCGCTCGCGTGGATTCCCTTGAAGGATATAGAATAGAATCTATATACCAACGTTGCGTCCGCCTGGAAGATGTATATAGAGATACAATTGTTGAATTTAATTGCTGGACTAATGAGGACATTGACTTCCAACAGTGAGAGTCAAGTTCAAAAGTAGAGTAAAATTTAAGTTAGGAAAGTGAAAGATCAAGTGAGTTAAATTAGAATTGGTCTAGGCAAAGAGCTTTTAGAGTGACCTCCACCACTCAACTCATGACCTACCTAGTCTCTTCTCAGAGGTAAGAGAGATAACTGAGCTACTCACTATGGACATCATTCTATGTTCTAGGACAAGCCAGAGAAGAGAAATGGAGGAAGCGTTTAAAGACATAGTGATAGAAAAAGAAGGGGCTCAAGTAGTCCAAGTTGTCTTGAGAAAAAGGCAAGTTCATGGGTGTAAATGTGACTCATTTTCTAAATGTGATTGAAGAGCAAGCATAGATCTATGGGCTACTTGAAGAAATGTTTACCCATTACTTCACTCGGATAGTTTCAAGATCTATCTTGGCATCTATATCAGTCCAGATAGGAAAGGCTTCGACTCAATTCAAAAAGGAACTTCATAGGTTATTTTACCTGGATTATTTCTCCCAACACACTAGAGAGGGGTTCCTACGATGGGTAAAATCCCCGAAATGATTGCATCCCTTACTCATCTCTTGAATGATTTTTTGAGAAGATATGTGTAGCTTCCTTAGGCTCACTTGGATTCATTAAAGCTTGATTTAGTAATTTCCTTTCTTAAGATCTTAAGTCTTGAAGATAGGACTGAAGTCAAGAAAAGGAGCCTGATAAGAGTTTTGGATTGATAGAAGATTGGGCCAGAGCTAGAAGTGGAAGTAGTTGCCTAGATGAGGCAACCATAGGTTGTATTATATGATAGACCGGTAGCAATGACTCCACAACCACCTAGGGAGGCACCTCTTCAAGCAATTCCCAATGTGGTTGTAGCATTAGCTTCGGCTAATGTTGCATCCACTTCGTGTTCACTAGTGGAGTTGCAGCTTTAGATCCTTAGCAGGCAAAAAGATAACCTTATGACAATGCAAGCATCAATGTCTAAAGGAATGGCTTGCATATATAAAAACTTTTATTAAATGGGGTATCATGACCCCACTCCTCCTCAGGTGAGTACTAGTTATGTAGACCCAATACAAAGGAATGCTATGCCTATTGCAAACATGGAACATTATGTAAT
Source organism: Ceratopteris richardii (assembly GCA_020310875.1). Lineage (NCBI taxonomy): Eukaryota > Viridiplantae > Streptophyta > Polypodiopsida > Polypodiales > Pteridaceae > Ceratopteris > Ceratopteris richardii. The sequence goes on along the minus strand of CM035442.1, from coordinate 65,507,325 downwards.
GCCTCAGCCTTTACCTCTAGTGCAGCCTGTTGCTAAGGAGACACCAAAACCACCACTTCAACCCACATTTCAAAGAAACACTAGGCCTTTTGAGAGATGAGTAGCTGATCGATTTGAAGGGGCAAAGAGATGTGTGTGGTATGATGCATATGAACATTTTTCCTATGCATGTGAAGAGCTAAAGCAAGAAAAGGAGCATCTATTGTTGATTGATGTAGATAAGAATCTCTACGACTTTAGCACCCACCTTCCTCCACCTATGAATTGGGGGAAATGGGAATGAAAAAGCTCTATGCAAATCTATCAAACAATAATGTGAGCACATCCCCAACACGATGAGAGCCGCTAGAGGAAGGGGATGAAGAGGATATTAGGCCTCAACCACAAAGGAATTACTCTATAGAAGCTTTAGTGAGAGCTAGGGATGCGATCATCTAGAAGACTGCGTGGACATCTCCTATACATCAGTTCTTCGTGTACTCTCACACAGCCAATTTAGAGGAAAAGAGGAAGAGGGATGAGAACCAAGAAGAGAATGAGCTAGAGAGGAGAGTGACAAGAAAGCAAAGTAAAAAGGCTGAGGGGAAAGCTACGGAAGACGCAGAGAAGAAAGAAATAAAAGAGAGAAAGAGGCTAGCTTGGTTGATCAAAATTCAATATCCAAATAAAGAGAGGGAAAAAAGAACAGAAACCCACTCAAAAGATTGATGATACTCAGGATGAATGTTCAAGAAAAAGATAATGAGAAGAAGAAGAAAAAGAAGAAGACCACAATGGCACTATTGAAATCTGAGTTAAAAAAGAAGAATGATGTGAGAGAAATATTAAATGATATTCTATTAAAGAGCCAAGTGACCATGTCCTTGGAGAAATTTTTGTCTATAGCAAACCCTGAATTCAAGGATAGCTTTATTAAGATGATAAAGAGAAAAAGGTTCCCATTATGTGAGGATATGGAAATGGAAGAGTCAAGTGAAGATATGCAGGGACTAGATGAAGCACTAGCCTTAAGTGATACTTCTAATGAAAAAGATGACGAGATTGCAAGGTTCCATAGGAAGTCCTTAGGTCCAATTACACCATATGATGAGATGAGAAGGAGAGAAAGTGACCATACTAAGACTTTTTGGGTAAGATGGACACTTCAAATGAAGTTGAAATTAGGAAGCTATGAAGATTCATGTTTTGCTTTGGCCTTGATTAGCTTAAGGTTAGAAATAAATGTGATCTCTAAGATGTTATATGATCAGTTTAGGTGGCCTATAGATAAGGACCATGGATGGAGGATGAGGACCACACATAATGGCTCCGACACTATTATTGGGGCATGCACCTTTGTACATGTGACTATTGGCAGAATTTTTGAGGAATTCCACTTCTTCGTCTAGGATCATTGTTCATTGTTGGCGCAATTAAACCTGAGCCCACATACTTGGTTAACTAGCTTATGCTTATCTTAGTGGCATAACCTATGAAAGGATTCATATGATCAACCTCTTGTAAAAGTACATCACATTTATCCTTGTAAACATGGATTACACCCTCAAGAAGTTAGGAAGATCTAAATCACATATCGCTTGGTTGTTGAGCATTGGACGAATCTATCCTATATGTAAGCATTCACCGTTTAGGTAGAAGTTTTGAATTTGAATTCAAACTTTAGCTGCATGAATTTAAAACAAGGATCTAAAAGACTTGCATGTATCTCGAGGTAGTGATATTAGAGCTCATCTCATAACTCATTCACCTCTCACACAATGAGCAATGCATGATTGCCAATGACATTGTATTTGTATATGTTTTAACACATATATGATCATTACATTCTTATCTCACTTCTCTGTCATAACTCCATCAGAATAGTGATATTCTTAGAGCTTGTTCTAACTGTGTAGTTGATCATTTGCAATGACTAAAATCATGATAGAATCATCATACTTTCTGTTACAATCCTACAAAAGTCCGTTTGTTTCTCGAGATCATCAGATATTAACTTATCTTTGCTCACTTGTTTTATAACTCTAGCAGCCTGTGAATGTTGGGATGGAGCTCTGAATTGCTAAACATCTTTCTCTGCATGTAGTCCATCATTTTTTATGAAATCACTCATGACTGTTAGCTTACTAATTTAATTACAGTTCCCCAAAGGGAATTCAGCCAATTGCGGTTGTGCTCAAAGAATTGTTCAAAACACTGAATAGGTGTGTGAACTAAAATAACATGTTTTTGATCTTGGATTATCTTCCAATCTATGTCTTTTGATCCTTCCATTAGTGGATCATTTTCCAAGCAACATATATGATTATTTATGTTCATTAACTAGCTAAAGAGGCTCACTACACACTCCAGCGATCATTCTCAGCAAGTGTGAAGCATGATTTAGCTACAACACTTCATCTCTTCTGACTATCCACCATCTCCTCCAACAGTGGTATCAGAGCAACAACAATCAAGATGGGAGATGGGTTTACATCCTTGATTGACAAATTGGACACAACCAACTACTCAGCATGGTCACTAAGGATGCAAGCTCACTAAGGATGCAAGCCTACCTTCAAGGAAGAAAGACATATTCTTCTTTTAGTAGTGGTTTGATTGAGGAAACACAAACACTTGCTATCCCACACAAGGGGAAATGCAAGTATTCTTTAGCTTTGGGTTCATGAGAACCAAAGCCTCAAGCTTAATCTTCCAATCATTCCTCTAATGATGCTGATTTGCAAGAGAGGAAGAGATGAAAATATTGTTGAAAGGTTGGTCATACCATTGATGAGTTTAGAAAGCTTGCTAAATGCAATGAAAAGAAGAAGGAATCCAACATGTCTATTGTTGTAAATTTAGCAAATGCAAAGAATGATGAAGCTAAGATGGCTCAAGATTTTTGGGCATGTTATGTTACATGTCATTATGATGAATCTTCGCATTCTAAATGTATGGTTGTGAGTGAGTCTGGTTCGGATTGGTTCTTTGATAGTGGTGCTTGAAAGCACATAAAATCATGCAAAATATTTTTTGCATCTTTGAAAGATGCACCCAAAGGAGGACATGTGGTGTGTGAAAATAATGCCTCTTATCCTATCATTGGAGTAGGAGGAATTGAGCTTACGCTACAAATGGAGATGTGCTTCTCTTGAAAAATGCATTGTATGTACCCAGTATCAAGAGAGCTTAATTTCAGCTCCATTGATTGCCAAAGTTGGACTTCATGTATACTTTGTTGATGATAAGTGTATGGGCCATAATTTCAGCAATGATGATGTTATCATGATGTCTAGTACATTATGTAATGGTTTGTATCGCATGGATACATACGAGAGCTACTTCGAATGCCTTGGTTGCACATACTTCTTCCATGGTTGAAATGGAGCTTTGGCATGCTCGTTTTGGTCACTTGAACTTCAATAGCTTTCTTTACTTACAAAAGAAGGACATGGTTATTGGTTTTCCTACACTTGAGTCCACTGAAAAGCATGCATGTGAAGGTTGCATTCTTGGAAAAATGCATTGTGCTTCTTTTCCAAAAGATAGTCATACACACACTACAAGAAAATTATAACTTGTTTATAGTGATGTATGTGGTCCCGTCAAGACTCCATGTTTGGGAAGCATGTACATTTTGTTACCTTCATCGATGATACTACTCGACATACATGGGTGTATCCTATGAAAGCAAAGAATGAGGTATTTTCTTGCTTCAAAGCATTTTTAGTTATGGCTGAAAATTTTTCTTCACAGAAGCTTTTGACTCTACGCACGGATCACAGTGCTGAATACATATCACATGAGTTCAGTGCTTTTCTTTGTGAAAGAGGTATTTCACACCAATGTATGTTGCCATATACACCTCAGCAAAATGGTTTTGTCAAGCATAAAAATAGAACTTTGCTTGGAATGGCACGATGTATGGTGAAAGGAAAGCACCTTCCTCATAAGTTTTGGATGGAAGTATTTATGTGTGCAAACTCTGTGTTGAATTGCTGACCTAAAAAAGCATTGAGAGTTATCACTGCTTATGAGGCTTGGAATGGATATAAGCCTATGGTTTGTCATATGCGTGTGTTTTCTTGTTTGGCATATGCTCTTGTGCCATCGCAACAACATCACAAACTTTGATGACAAGGCAAAGAAATGTATATTTTTTGATTATAGTGCTGAAAGTAAGGGATATCATTTCTACCATCCATTGAGGAGCACAATTATTGTGAATCGAGATATGGTATGTTGGGTTGTAGGGTATACATACACCCTCAATTGTGCATGAGAACCCTCCCTAGACCATGAGAATAACCCTTTTGTATATATTAGAGTGTTCATTTGCTGAAAATTCAGTTTTCTCTCTACTGGAATGCAAAAAATAGCCAACAAATAGCTCGCAAGATGTGTTCGATACACTCATTCCTTTGTTCAAAAATGGTGTGCTTGTCTATGGCCATGTAGACCAGCCAACTGAGACTGAAAGGCCAGAAAAACTCCAGCCAAATAGGGCTGAAAATGCATAGAATTTCTAGCCAAACATGGCTGAAAGTTTTCAACCAAAAAATGTCAAAACTGCTAGAAATTTTGAGCCACATATGGCTGAACATTTGCATCAAAAAATGGCTGAAAATAAGCATGAAATTCAGCCCATGCATGATGTACATGTTGATGATGTATTGCATAATGAATGCGTGTCTATCAAGAGTTCACAAACTATGTGAAAGTGGCTGAAACAAACTTTGTGTCTATCAAGAGTTCACAAACTATGTGAAAGTGGCTGAAACAAACTTTGCAGGACAGTGAATTCAGTGCACCTTTACTTGCTAGAACAAGATCAAGCTCTCACCATGCATCAAGTAAATTTGTGGATTATTCTCTTATTGTTATAGCATGTAATGAAGAGCAACTTTCTTCACCGATTCAATGTTTTAACAATTCTCTAAGCTCAATAGCAATTGGCTCAATTCCTTTTGGGGAACTCTAGTTAAGTTAGTAATCTAAGAATCTTAAGTGATTTCATAAAAAATGATGGACTATATGTAGAGAAAAATGTTTATCAATTCACAGCTCCATCCGGACATTCACAGGCTTCTACAGTTATCAGACCAGTGAATAAAGATAAGCTAATATCTAATGATCTAGAGAAGCAATGTTAATGAAACTTTTTAGGATTGTAATAGACAATATGTTGATTCTATCATTCTTTAAATCCTTGCAAAGGATCAACTACATAGTGACAATAGGCTCTAAGAAGATCACTGTTCTGATGGAGTTATGATACAAAAGTGAGATAAGAATGTAATGATCATATATGTATTAAAACGTGTACAAATACAATATCATTGGCAATCATATGTTGCTTAATGTGTGAGAGGTGAATGAGCTATAAGATGATCTCTCACATCACAATTAACGTACTTGAAAATGATCTCACTACCTTCAGATACATGTGGGTCTTTTAGATCCTTCTTTTAAAGTCATGGTTGGAGCCAAAGTTTGAATTCAAATTCAAACTTCTACCTAAAAGATGAATGCTAGCATATTTTGTACATTCTCTCAATGCTGAGCAACCAAGTGATACGTGGTTTAGAGCTTCCTAACTCCTCTGGGTATAATCCACTTTTACAAGGATAAATGTGAAGTACTTTTACAAAAGGTTGATCATATGAATCCTTTCATAGATTATATGAATAAGATAAGCATAAGCTAGTTAACCAAGTATGTAGGCTTGGGTTTAATTGCACCAACAGCTCCCTCTCAAGCCTAACATGTGTGCTCTTCATTGCTCCTTGATTTCCTGCAAACCAATCATCAATTTGAACCAATTCATGTTTGTTCCATCCAATGCCTTTGTGAGTATATATGCACATTGTAAATGAGTTGATACATAGGATAGATGAATATCCTTGCTAAGAAATTTCTCCCTTACATAATGATATTGCACTTCAATGTGCTTATTCCTTGCATGATATACAGGATTAGCAGCCAAATGAAGTGAACTAGTACTATCTCTAAAGATTATTGGAGGGTAGGAATGTATCTCCAAATCTGCATATAGTTGCTTAGGCTACATAGCTTCCTGAGTTGCATTTGCCAAACCTCTATATTTTGGTTCTGTAGAAGATAAGGCCCCAGTTGTTTGCTTCTTGGATGACCATGATATAAGCTTTGAACCTGCAAAGGATACGTACCCTAAAGTGATCCTCTTATCATCCTTGGAGCCAACCCAATCTGCATCAGAATACATTTTTATATCTACGTCAGAACTGAAGATTGCTCTTCTTGCAAAAGAAGAGACACAACCTCATTAAATGCATACATATTAGGGTTCCCATTTGCAAGCAAACAAATAGTACAACATATCAGGCATATACGGAGGCTTCAACTGAGGAAAATGAACGGGCATGATTTTGCCCCGACGTCGGTGTAAGGGTTTGTTGAGCCCATAAAAGTCATAATGATCAAAGTCAATCATAGTCAAAGTCAACCACAATCAAAGTCAAAAGGTTAAAGTCAAACCGGTCAAAGTAAACAAAGTGAAGGTCAAAGTCAATTGGTGCAAAGTCAAAGTGCTAAGGTGCCGGTGTCAAAGTGCACAGGTAGTGCACAATTAATTGTCCACAAAGGGTAAAATTGGAGAAAGTGGGTTGTAGGTTGCAGAGGTATTTTCTCTAATTTCCCTAAGGTTCAAAGTGTTTTTAAAGTGTTTTTAAAGTGTTTTGGAGGGTTCAGGTGAACCCTCTCTTCTGTGCAAAATTGAAGACTTAATAGGAAACCATGAAGGTATGTGAAGCGGCAGCGTACGCAGAAGTGAAAGTATGGCTCCCCAATTAAAATTTTTGGTTTTAGTCTAAAGTCACTACAGGACAAAACAGGGAGTCGTTGGCTGCCACTTCTGAAGACAATCTTGGGACATCAAAGTGAGCACCAAGATACTCTTGCAAATAGGAGCGTAGGTGAATCGACACACTGAAATCAAGGCAAGGACCATTCTTGGACAATCCTAAGTTTAAGCAAGAGTGAGCATAGTCTAGGCGGAGCAAGAGAGAGAGTGCAAGAGACACACACTGTGCGATGCAGAGAAGTGAAGTGCAAGTTATGCAGGAAGAGTGACCAAGGAAGTGTGTAGAGGAGTGCTAAGCTTGTGCCCCAAGGATCCCAAGGTCTTATTGAAGTGTGCGCACGCCAATTTCTGGTATCCATCCCTCTCCCTTAGTGGAAGCTTGGTGCAAGGTGTGCACAAGAGCAGGTTTGTAGAAGGTGGAGGTTTGGTGCAGAGGAGGCCAGCAGCAACTAGTCCCTTGGGTATTTGGTATATTGTAACTGAGCACTTTGTGGGATTTTGCACAGAAGCATTGGTTGTACTGTGCTTCAACCTTGTATTTGTCTTACTGTAATCAATCAACAGAGGTTTCCAGTGTGCATTTTCTCTTTTGGTCTTCCCCTTTTCTCCTACAAACACTCAAATCCCTTCTTGTCTAAGAATCCCCCAACAAAATTTGGCATGCCCGGTGGGACTTCCAAGGAGATTTGAGCATAGGAGAAGATATATTGCAGTTGGAGAAGCAATATTCAAGTGTCGATAGTACTACTTCAGTGGACTAAAAGGTATATATTCTTATCAATTAACTCATACTAAGAGGACTATGAACAGCCCATGACCGCAACCTGGTCCCAAACATTGAGGGTCACCTGCAAGCAAACAAGAAGGAAGGCTGTTAGAAGATCATCTAGTCCACTTTCATCAACTTCATCAGTAAGGAGCATGGCTGGTCAGGTAGACTTGGAAACCTTACTATCAAGATTGAATATAAAATTTCCTTCTTTCAAAGGCCTAGCTCAAGAGGATCCTGACGAGCATATTAGGAGGTTTTTGGCACTATGCAAAACTAGAGGCTTAATGGGTAGGGAGGATGCCTTTTTGATACTTTTCCCTGCCACATTAGAAGGATTAGCAGATAAATGGTTTAGCCAGTTTTCGGAGAACCATTTTATAACTTGGGACCTAATGAAAGATGCATTCAAAAATCAATTTCAGCATGGAAATACTACAGAGATCATCATAGAAGAACTAGAAAATTTGAGATTGGGTCCAAGAGAAAAGTTCCCAGAGTTTGTGACTAGGGCCAAAGCACTAATGGCTAAATTACCAGACCCACCACATGATTTTTTTGTTAAGAAATGGTTAGCTTAGCCACTTCCAGTGGCCACCCAATGCAAAATCAAAGAATTAGTGTTGCCTTCATTCTCCATAGAGGAATTCATCAACACAACTATAAGATTGGAACAGATAAGGCAACAATATGCAACTTCTTCTCAACTACCATATTCTACAAAGATGGAGGATCTAGTAATCCTGCTAAGGAACGAGATGGAGGGCTTAGAAAGGAATAAGCCCCACAAAGAGGAGGAGAATGTTGTTACTCAGTTGCGAAGGGAGATTGAAGCATTAAAGCTCCAAAAGGAGAAGGAGGCCCAAGCAGACGAATTGGCCCAACTGCGACAGGAGCTGCAGAAACTCAAAGGGGGTGGCATCAAGAGTGGACTTTGGTGTTCCATCTGTAGTAAGCAAGGGCATATAGTAAGTGAATGTCCTCTGTTAAGTGTGACTTGCCAAATATGCAGGAAAGTTGGCCATGAAGCCCAGGAATGCCAATCAAGAGGAATGCCTGCAACAACATATTGGACACAAGGAGGACCCCTACCACCAGCAAATGGGATGGCTGCTTCACCCAATCAAGGTAAGACTTACAACCCTAGACAAAGGAATAACTTTGCAAATGGGCCTAGAAGGCCAATCATTTATTTCAGATGTGGAGAATGTGGGCACTATCAAAGTAGGTGCACTCTACTAGAAAATGCCCCTCCTTGCAGAAACTGCCCAGAGGCCAGAGACCACTATACAAATTGTTGTCCTAAGAATCAAGCCTCTTCATCGAGACCCCATATTCAAATGATTTCTGTACATAAAGAAGAAATGTTAGATCAGGTTAATGAGCCATCACCATCTACTAGGGTGGTGCAGCTAGAAGAAATAGACTCTTTTACAATGGAAAAGATTGGACTCCACCCTTCAAGGCCTGCAAATTTCATTGTTACTTTGGCAGATCAGAGCAAAGTAAGGCCCTTGGGAGTGATCCCAAAAGTTCCACTTGAAGTACAAGGTAATCTATTCATTTTGGATTTTGTGGTTTTAAGATTGCCCTAGGTTGAAGGAGGATTTCCTCTCTTAATTGGAAGACCATGGCTAAGAGATGCAAGTGTCATTCATGACTGGGGCAAGGACACTATGTGGGTACAAAAGAAAGGGAAAGAGCTGACACAGATTCATTTAGAAGAGGGCCCAGATAATCAAGGAAACACCAGCATGATGCAAGCAGTTGGCATTTGTATGGAACTAGAATCAGAGGATCAACCCCAAATAGATTTTGAGGAAGAAGAGGATATTCTAAATTGGCTGCAAGCAGGCAACTCTTCCTCTTCTTTTGGAATTTTTCTTAATAATTCTTGCACGACTGAAGGTTATGATGAAGATGAGGAAAAAGTCCAGGTTGATGGATTGGGAGAGCCCATCACAAACCACAGAAGGGGCAGGAAGACACCCCTCAAAGACAACTTGGAGGAGGATATGACAACTACAGATAAGGAAGTTACCAAGGCTAAAGGCAAGGTAAAAGACTCTAGTGAAGAATGTTCTTTCCCAATTCAAGAAATGCCTGCAAGATGGATGCAGGACAAGGACGAACACATTGAAATCCAAAATACCCCTGTTTATGAAGCAATGCACGAAAAGCTAGTGGAAGAAGACAAGAACGGAGATGATAACGAAGATAATATGCTAGAGAGAAATCCTATCAAAGAAATACAATTAGGCACTCAAGACAATAATCGGCTAGTTTTGGTGGCCACTTGGTTGTGGAACCACTAAGGGCTCCTTGAAAAGGTAAGATCATTCTTGACCCATTATACAGATGTTTTTTCCTGGCATTGTAAAGACTTAGAAGGAGTACCTGCAAATTATGGAGAGCATAGAATTCCTCTGGTTGATGGAGCCAAACCCATAATATGTTGAAGCTGTCTATGTGGAAATACAGAAGATGGAGGATGCAGGAATCATCATTCCTGTGGAACACTCAGAGTGGCTCTCACCTATGGTTATAGTACCAAAGACGAATACCAATAAAATCAGAATTTGTGTTGACTTTAGAGCACTCAACAAGGTGACCATTCCAGATGGTTTCCCAATGCCTTTTGCAGAGCAGGTCATTGAAGAAGTGGCTGGACATGCATTATATAGCTTTATGGATGGATTTAGTGGCTATAATCAAATATCAATACACCTAGAGGATCGTGAAAAGACTGCTTTTATCACACCTTGGGGAACATATGTGTATGTAAAAATGCCATTTGGGCTCACAAATGCTCCAGCCACCTTTAACAGAACGGTCAATCTCATTTTTGGCCCCTTATTGCTGGATTTAGTTAGAATCTTCATGGATGACTTCTCTTTGTTTTCAAGTTCTCACAAGGAGACTCCTTTAGATTGTTTGAACCATCACGTGCAACAATTGCAAAATGTTTTCAAGAGATGCACGGAGACTAAGCTAAAGCTCAATCCAAACAAATGTCATTTCCTTGTGATAGAAGGAACTCTCTTAGGACATGTGGTGTCAGCTAAAGGTATGGCCCCAGATCCTGACAAAATCATTTCTATATTAAAGTTGCCTAAACCTAAATCTCCTAAAGAGATTCAGAGTTTCTTGGGGCATACTGGATACCACAGGAGGTAAGGAAATACCTTTTAAATGGGAAGAGGAGGAGGAAAAAGAATATCAAACATTACGGTCAAGGTTAGTGTCTGCTCCCATTTTGATCACACCTGAGTGGTAAAAAATATTTCATATACATGTAGATGCCAGTGCCTATGCAGTGGGGGTAGTGTTGACACAACCCAATGAAGAATTTAAGGTGGACAGACCAATTCAATATGCGAGTAGAATTTTGACTAAGGCTAAAAGGAATTACAGCACCACAGAAAGGGAAGCCTTAGCCATGGTTTTTGTTGTCCAAAAATTTTATCATTACTTACTAGGAGTAAAATTTGTTATTATAACGGATCACCAACCACTAAAATACTTGCTCAACAAACCACAAGCCACTAGTAGAATATGAAGGTGGTTATTGTTGTTCCAAGGGTTTTATTTTTCTATAGTCCACAGACCAGGTAAAGAAAATGTTATGGAGGATCACCTATCCAGAATCAATATGATGGATCAAGCTAGTGGAATCAATGATGATTTCCCAGATGCTCATCTATTCACTGTACAAGCTCAAGGTTGGTATTATGATATCCAGAATTCCATTAAAATTGGTGTGTATCCAGAAAAGGCTAGTGCTGTGCAAAGAAAGAGACTGCTAATCAAGAGTAGACCGTATACCTTCATTGAAGATAAATTATATAGACAGGGAAAGGAGGATAGGTTTAGGATGCTTGGAAGAAGAAGAAGTGAGGGAAGTCCTTCACTCTGCACATGAAGGAACAGGTGGTGGGCACCTTCCAGCGCATATTATGAGTTAGAGGATACTGGATGCTGGTCTATGGTGGCCTACACTCTTTAAGGATGCAGATGAATGGGGAAAGGCATGTGACATTTGCCAGAGGTGTGGACCTAAGCCAACAAAGCAGAGGCATAACCCCTTGAGTGTTTTCACTTCTTGGAAACCATTTGAGAAGTGGGGGCTAGATTTTGTAGGGCCCATCTACCCTCCGTCGATTCCAAAAAGAGAGAAGTATCTATTGATAGCCACAAATTATGTGACAAAGTGGGCTGAAGCTATTGCCTCCCTCAATTGCACTGCCCAAATTGTTACTGATTTCATTTACAATAGCATCATTTGCAAGTTTGGATGTCCACTTGAAATTTGCACAGACGAGGGTACTCATTTTGTGAATAAGGTCCTATAGGAAATTTTCAACAGGTATAGAATCCTACATAGGACCTCTTGTGCTTACTATCCAAGAGCCAATGGACAGGCTGAATCAACTAATAAGGTATTAATTTCCATGTTAAGGAAGGAATGTATGTTACAGCCCACTTCCTTGGGCATTGGTTATCAAGGTACCCTATGGGCATACAGGTTAGCTTACAAAGAGGCCACGGGATATTCTCCATTCCAACTGGTTTATGGTATATTGCCAATTGAGCCCTTTGAATTTTTACATGGGTCACCTAAAATAGAATTCATGCAGGGAAAGAAAAATTGTGATGTCTCTAAGAGGCTTGGAGCACTACATAAAGTGGAGGAGATTCGTCTACTAGCAACAAAACAATTGATAGAGACTCAGATGAAGAGGAAGGAGGCACATGATCAACATCTGTGGAACAACAACATAGAGCCAGGCATGTTAGTTCTTCTCCATAGACCTCATCTTCAAACACAAGTGAGAGGAAAATGGCTTCCACACTAGGAAGGATCTTATCGAGTCAAAACAATGCTGAATTGGGGTGCTGTGGAGTTAGAGACGCTGAAAGGAGAGGCCTTGCCACTTGTCAACATATCAAGGCTCAAGACCTATCATCAACACACTTGAAGAAGTATGGATCACCTAGAACCGCAAAATCTGTCCACGTTGTACATAGCTTTCTCATCTCATTTTGCTTGTTTATCAATTTCATGCTTGTTCCTTGAGTTTTTAGCAAACCTAGAAGCCATTTCATAACCTCTGCAAAAGTACAATTTTTGGGTATTTTTTGGCAATGTTTTCTAGCATTTTTAGCATTTTTTATCCTTTTTCGATGTCATTTTCTGGCCAAGTAGGAGGAATAAAGGAAGCTCTTTGTGGCTTTGAGTACGGAAATTAAGGCTAGCCCTGTAGAAAATTCTACGAGAATTATTTTATATTTTTATGGCAAATTTTTGGCATTTTTTTGGATTTTTTTCTCCAATTTTCTCTATTTTTGGATATTTTTCCACTAAAAAAGGCCCCTCCTAGAATTTTCGGGTTGAGGGTGTTAAAAAAAAAAAAAAACTTCCGCCCCCTCCCCCTCCCCCCCCCTGCCCCCCCTGGTTTTGACAGCCTCCCCCCCTCCCAATTAAATTTTTTATTATTTATTTATTTATTTATTTATTTTTTATTTTATTTTATTTGTTTTATTATTTTTTATTTTATTTATATGTATATTTTTATTATTTATTTTCTTTATTTTTTAAATTTTATTTTCTTTTTCTTTTTAATTTATGTCTGGGCATTCGAAAAAGGGATATAAAAAAAAACTAACGACAAGTTATTTTTATTTTAGAAAACATATAAATTTCTATTATTTTTTTTTTATTTTTTTATGGCTCAAAGCTTTTGGCTCTAGATCATGCCTCGGATGGCCATTTTTTTCAAATTTGGAGTCATTTCATGTATTTTGGCACCTCTCGATTCATTTTTTGACTTAAGTTTTCCAAAATCCATACTTTTCTCTCACTTTTAGTCAAAACCCACATGTTTTGAGCACATTTATCACATGGTCTTATTTTCCCACATTGTCCACATGGTCTATTCTCACCTTGTCTTACCTTATGTTTCATAATTTCCCATTTGCACCCTCTATAGCTCTATTGTTTGATCATTTTTACCCTCTCGAGACCCCACGATCATAACCCCAATCCCTCCCTTTACCAATCTACCAAGCCACATCCTTAACCCTCCCAACCCCTTCCATCTCCGCCCCTCAGCCCTCCCCTCCAACTCCTTTCTATCCTCCCATTTCCCCCTTTTGCTTTTCCATGGAAAAATCCAACTTTTGGTTCTTCTCTGGTGCTTGTTCTATCCTACTTTTGGTGGACTTGGTTGCTGCTCAGGTGTCCTCTTCACGATTTTGTAGCTCCAGAATCATGGTGTCCTATATGCTCAGAGCTTTGGCTATAGCTCTCCGGGACGGAGAGCACATTAGGTGGTGGGCAACTGTTGAGCCCATAAAAGTCATAATGGTCAAAGTCAACCGTAGTCAAAGTCAATAACAGTCAAAGTCAAAATAGTCAAAGTCAACAAAGTCAAGGTCAAAGTCAACTGGTGTAAAGTCAAAGTGTTAAGGTGCAGGTGTCAAAGTGCACAGGTAGTGCACAATTAATTGTCCACAAAGGGTAAAATTGGAGAAAGTGGGTTGTAGGTTGTAGAGGTATTTTCTCTAATTTCCCTAAAGTTCAAAGTGTTTTGGAAGGTTCAGGTGAACCCTCTCTTATGTGCAAAAGTGCAGAGTTAAAAGGAAAATATGAAGGTATGTGAAGCGGCAGCGTAGGCAGAAGTGAAAGTATGGCTCCCCAATAAAAATTTTTGGTTTTAGTCTAAAGTCACTATAGGACAAAATAGGGAGTCATTGGCTGCCACTTGTGAAGAAAATCTTGGGACATCAAAGTGAGCACCAAGATACTCTTGCAATTAGGAGCCTATGTGAATCGACACACTGAAATCAAGGCAAGGACCATTCTTGGACAATCCTAAGTGTAAGCAAGACTGAGCATAGTCTAGGCGGAGCAAGAGAGAGAGTGCAAGAGACACACACTGTGCGACGCAGAGAAGTGAAGTGCAAGGTGTGCCTGAAGAGTGACCAAGGAAGTGTGTAGAGGATTGCTAAGCTTGTCCCCCAAGGATCCCAAGGTCTTACTAAAGTGCGCGCACACCGACAGAAGGCATCCATCCCTCCCTCTTAGTGGAAGCTTGGTGCAAGGTGTGCACAAGAGCAGGCTTGTAGAAGGTGGAGGTTTGGTGCAGAGGAGGCCAGCAACAACAAGTCCCTTGGGTATTTGGTATAATGTAATTGAGCACTCTGTGGGATTTTGCATAGAAGCATTGGTTGTATGTGCTTCAACCTTGTATTTGTCTTACTGTAATCAATTGACAGAGGCTTCTAGTGTGTATTTTCTCTTCTGTTCTTCCCCTTTTCTCCTACAAACACTCAAATCCCTTCTTGTCTAAGAATCCCCCAACAGGGTTGGTGTAGGTATCGGAAACAAAGCGCCGGTACAAGCATCAGTATGAACATCGGTATAAGCATCGGTATGAACGTTGCTATAAGCGATGGTATACCCTTGGGAAAAATAGTCGATATAAGCATCAGTATGTGCCTGTGGATACAGACGCTTATACTGAGGACCATATCTGCAAATTTTTTTTTTGGGGAGAGTGTGTTGTCCCTTGCTACAACAACAGTCCCATGTTGTTGTGCAACAAAAGACAATACATTCTGCCCAAGAAAAAACTTGATTACATGTGACACGTATGACAGACAACCAAAAAATGATTTGCTTAAGCAAAACATACTGTCAAATACAAAATA